>CM055333.1:1789890-2097545 GCA_029228605.1 Salix koriyanagi
CCCAATCAACTCGTGAGAGCTAAGACGAGATAGAATTGTAGGGTTTCCCTGTTGACTTCTTGACATGCTTTTTCTGGCTTTTACTCTGACTTTTTAATTATTTTCCCCCCTTCTTTTCCTCAATTCGTTTGTTTTTTTGTTCTTTTTCTTTGAATTAAACATTTAAAATGGAAGTATTATATCTAAGTCGGTCCAAAGTGTTGTTATTTCACCTACTTCATGTTTTTTTTAAATATATTTTTTTTATTTTTTATATTAAAATTATTAAAAAAAAATCTCTCTTTTTTTATATTTTGAACACGCATATGACCACAGTGATGGTCATTTCCAATAGCTAAACTATATAATAAAAAAAATCCGTCAACTCAAGATTCCTAAATAATACACTGCGAGTTGAAAAATATTAAATAGAATTTAAACCAGAAATATCATTAACTCACTGGACTACTCCCAGCAAGCTATCCCCACTTCCGTTTTTCTTTTCCTCAGCATGTTACAGAGATGCAAGCTTTGTAACAAGGATAACGCCATGTATTGCAAGGAAGAAATCATTATTTTACAACGATATATATATATGTAATTAACTGCTCATATATAAATTTGAAGTTAATAAAATGGAAACTGTTTAGCAACAGTTTCTTTTCATACAGCAGATGATACTTAGCACTAAGCATGAGTGCATAATCGATTATGTTTATCTACCCCGTGTGATTTCCAGTTCTTGTTCTTACATAGAGTCCAAGAACCATTTTTTCTTATCTTCAGCTGCTAGCATTTCAGATTGGCCATCAGCAGGCAGGCCAGATTAGCTAGCTGTTATTGCAAGTGGCGGTGTCGCTGGCGGTGGCGCCACCTGAGCTAAATGGTCATCAGCGACGTGTCTCGACTTTTCAACAGATCCCCAGAACTTGGCAGTTCTTACGTCATCCTCGACCATCGACCGTGAGAACTCCTCATGGTCGTACTCGAGCGAGGCTTTCCCCCCAAATTCACTCGGAAGATTTTCAATATCAAAGTAAGACTGCATGAGCTCCAGACTTTCTTTCTTTTTGGGGTAAACAAACTTCACCTTCTGGGATGTTATCGGATCCATGAAGTACCGGACAGCCTGAAGAGATGGAGTAATAACAGGTTCAGCAAAACACTAGTCCAGGCACTAAATCTAACCTAATATAAATGCAGCAATTTTATAGTTATCCGAAACCCGAGTTTAGTCCAGTATAACATGGGATTCGAGTATTATCGATCTAGTAGTTACGAGTTTAAATCTCACGATTCTCATTCTATTTAATAGAAATCAGACACGAGATAGTGTAAACATGTTCAAATTTCAAGTCTAAAAGGTTTTCACTTGATGAAATATATTAAAAAAATAATATAAATCATAATTATGAATTCCATAGTCTAATGTAACAACTTATTTCCTTAACAAATTGCATAGGGGTGATCAAATAGAATAATAGAAATGTGATGCCCTCTAGAGCACGATGCTTGGTTTTCAACAAACTTAGATTTGACTGCTGATTTGTCTTCAAAATTGACAAATCGACGAGAAGAGACAGAAGAACAAACCTTCCAGAATGCCTCGAAAATTCTCGGGGGATTATAGAGAAAGGCAATGGCCAGCCTTTGGGGGTAATGGTTTTGCAAAACATTGATGCAGTCACGGGAAGTTTTGATAGGAATATTGGTGCTCAAGGACCATCCAGTGAAGTCTATCAGCCATGACATCTGTTCTTGACCATCAGCAAGATTAAGGATTCCATTTTCTAGCAGATAAACCATGTAGCGGACATTGTCTTCAGTACATTTTGTGGTCTGCAAATTTGTAGAAGAAAAGTTCAAAGGTCAATCTTATAAAAAATTGCAGAAGAAAAGGTCAAAGGTCAATTTGCAAAAGCTTCAGTCACAGTATGCTTGCTTAAGAGCGAGAAAAAGAGAGAGAGAGAGAGAGAGAGAGAGAGAGAGAGAGAGAGAGAGAGAGAGAGAGAGAGAGAGAGAGAGAGAGAGAGAGAGAGAGAGAGAGAGAGAGAAGAGCACAAACCTGCATCCCTGGCCTCATTATAAGAACAGTCCTCCCATATCGATCATGAAAATTTGCTCTGGAAATTTTACCTGTCACGCCTTCATGTGCTACTTCATGCTGAGAAATTACAGGGGCGTATAGATGTCAGAAAAAATGGTCTAGAAAATATCGTCTAAAATCGAAAAACAGCGGTTTCATGTGCAGGCAGCCATTGAATCGATCCCACATACCCAGCGGATTTCTTCAGGCTTAAAAGTTGCTCTCCATTTAAGCGTCTCTTCCAACATTTTCTTCGCCTTGTTAACATTCCAGGACCGAGCCTCCAAATACCTCCTCAGGCATGAATCAGTGCAGAACTGCAAGCTACGACCTGATAGAGGTCCAAGAGCAGCCCTGAGCTCACAAACCTGCTTGTCGAAAAACAATTTAATGTCTGTTTTTAATCCATTTCTTCAGGAGATGAAAATTACAGGTAAAAAACGTCCGTCTGAGACAAGTTTTACCTTTGCTTCTCGTTCTGAAGGCCCATTCTCCTGCTGAGTTTGTGGCTGTCTTCTTATAAGATACATGTTGACTGCAAAAATAGTTTAACTTGTGTTAAGAAATCAATCCTCCTTGTACAATTAAGCAAAAAGGTTTTGACATTTATCTTCTCCCTGAAAATTTGAAGCAAAATTAGTATTCATAGAAATAAACTTTCCCATTGAAGTAATTTTCATCAACTATATAGGGCTCTATCATGTCATATACAGACTTTCTGCTTTCTTCCTTGTGCTGTTAATTTTTTGAATAAATAGCAATACCAAGTGTCATGTATTGCTAGTAATCATCAGGCAGACAGCATAACAGCCTCAATCTAGCAAAAACTAAATGATATAATTAGAACTTGAAAAACCCACCAAGAGAACAAATTCAAAAGCAATAATTTTGAACGAAGCTTGTGTTTTGAGCTTCATTTCGGATGGAAAACCAAAGGGCCTTTCAACAAAAACAAGAATAAAACTCAAAGTTTACAGTTACTAAAACAAAAGAAGGTGGAGAAGAAATAAAACTATCAGTGATGAAATGAACTGAGATATAGGAATGTCAAACTAGCAAACCTGATGAAGCAGAATTAAGTACTGAAAAGAACTCTCCGCTGAAGCTCTATCAAGGCCTCGTGTTCAAGAAATGAAATGGCAGGCCTCGCGTTTCAGCTGGCAATTAATTTCGTTAAATTCCTGAAACAATCAGAAGCAGTCTTTAGGAAGACATCAGGGGAAGAGGGAGTTTGTTCAAATGAGGCAGCTTCCAGCTTTTATAATGAGGGAGTTTGTTCAATTGATGGGTGGATCTATGAACTCTGAGAGTTTTTATTTTTCATATGGTGATTTTGAGAAAAACAAATTAATAGAATTAATGTTTCTCGAAATTAAATAGATAGAGAAGTCTAATTTATGTGCACCACTTTACTTTAAAGAATTTTGATAAGTTTTAACTAATATTGTTTCAAGGATTCTATCTACTTTGTTTTATTTTGATTTTTTTAGGTGTTGAATTTCTCTTTGAATGGTCAATGTGTGATATTTTGAATTCTTCTCATTAATGGAGTCAGAATAATACCTAATTTTTTTTTTCCAAATAAGAGAATTGATTTTAATGTTCCAACTATAATGGGGTCCCAATTGATAAAAAGTAATTAATTCCATAAAGAAGTATTTTGTTCAAACAACTGAAAGGTTAAGAAATATAATGGACATGATCAAAACAAATTAGGAATGGAAAACATTAATTAATAAATATAAATTAAATACATTTAATAAGTGTATTTACACTTTATTGGTCATATTTCAATTCTCGTAAAATTGAATCCACCTTAAATTATTGCAACTATTTTTTAATAAAAAGGCACTATCGTTTTAACTATATTCATCTTCAAATACAACGTAGGAAATTCTTATTTTATCAATATAAAAAATAGTATTCAGATAAATTATTATTAATGCCTCGATAATATATAATTAAAAAAACTAATAAATTGTCATGCTTCAATTAAATGATGTTGCTTCCACATTTAATTTAATACTTGTGCACTATTTTCTTTTCTTTTTGATGGGACTCCAAGTTGATTTTCTTACAAGAAAGGTTTTGAAAATGAGAAGGTTATGTTTGATTAGTGTTCTAAGATAGAAAAAAAAAAAAAAAACACAACAATATATTTATTAAAAAGACTAATATAAAAAATAAATTTGTTTTTTTTTTACGGTTTAAAATATATTTTTATGATAGAAAACATATTTTTTTTTATCTATATTATCTTTATTTTTTCTGTTTCGAGACAGTAACGAGATGCAGATTTTAATATAACTTGAAAACAATCAACAATTGGTGGGGGTAACGAAATGCAGATTTTATAATAGAAAATACATTAAAAAAAAAAACATTTTTATTTTTGCTTGGCATTTCTTATTGGCCTCCATCGTTGAATAATATGGGTTTGCTTACAAGTTTGAATCAGATAACGAGGCTGAATCCTGACTAAATCTCTTGGTGCAGACGAGAGGAAGAAAAGGACCGGAAACATAGTTTTGTCAAACCACATATGTATTTTGGAGTGTGTAACACTACAGCAAAAAAAATTATATAGAAAATCAAATATCTAAAAAATTTAGTATTTATTAAGTTAAAGGATATTAGATAAATATAGATGTGCTGTCAGATTATTTTTAGGTTATGGTTGATGTTGTTTTTTAAATTATTTTTCATTTAGAAATATATTGATATGATGTTTTTTATTTTAAAAAATTATTTTTGATATTATCATATTAAAATGACCTAAAACTACTAAAAAATAATTAAAAATAAAAATAAATATTTTTAAAATATAATGATATCAAACAAAAACATTTTATTTACTATGGATAAGAGGAAATGACAACAACACTTTTACTTTTTGTGCAAAAATCTTTCTAATTTCATCAAACCCTTTCGATTTTGTAATATTGGATTTGATTCAAAAGTCTACTTTGTATTTTTTTTTTCAATTTACGTATTTAAAAGAAAAAAAAAGAATTTATTGAAAAACTGCAAGAAATCAAGAAAATCACCGATTGGCTACATTATAACAAAAAAAGATATCCATACCAATAATAATGAGTTTTATTTTATGAGGTAATTTATGCGTGATTTTAATAAAATAAATTCTTCAACTTTTTCATAGCCCTGCTGAGCCTGAGTACAAGATAAATTTATTGATTATATTTAAAAAAAATTATTTTTAATACTAATATATAAAACGATAAAAAAAATTAAAAAATTCATGAAGTCATGGTCAAGTGACTAAGCATGTTATTATAATATTGTTTTTGGTTTTACTGTTCAAGTCCTTGTCAGGCCAGCAACACGGATGTGAATATACAAAGGAACACGCGAAGAAAGAGAGAGGGGGAGAAAAGGTTGTCTTATCGAGGCCAAATCGCAACCAATGAGAGATTATTGTCATTATTATCAAAGAATTGCCCTTACATTGACTTTCGAGGCTGACAGCTAGCCTGGCACATTTTTATTTTATTTTTTATTTTATTTTAATTTAATGACTGTTTTAAAGTGTATTTTATATTAATTTTGAAATTATTTTTGTTTAGAAATATATTAAAATAAATTTTTTTATTTTTAAAAAATTATTTTTGTCGATCTAAAAACATGAAAAAATTAATTAAAAAATAATAATTTTTTTCAAAATAATTTTTCAAACACACTCTCCTAGTCCCATCTCTCTCCGATTCACGGGAAGCAACACCATCAGTTGCTGGAAGACTTTTTCGTGCACTAGGGATCGTTGGATCCAAGCCATGGGCAGGTGGGCGTGCCAGAACGATTGACTTTTCTTACAAACCAAAATCGTGGGTGCCTCAAGCTAGTTAGGAGCTAGCAAGGCAAGTTACAAGCTAAGATAAATGAATAAGAAAATAAATATTTAAGTGTTCCACAGACCACCATTGATTAGATCCTCGGCAAATGTCTAAACTATCCTCCACAGGGTAGCAACCCGAAACAGAGATGGCCAGGTGTCACCTTCCAGAAAAGGATTCATTAATTCTCGATGAAAACGACCTCACGAATACTAACAGAGAGGAACAAGGAGGGCTGTCCTCTCTTTTCTTTTTCTCTACCGAGAAAAGTTACAGGCGAGACAATGGAGCTTGTTTGCAGAGGCTTCCGGCAAGAGAGGGGGCCGTCAATAAACTCAGGGAGATCGAGCAGTTCACTGCTGATATCCGAATCTATATTACCAGAATGTGCAAGAATTGCGGGCTATGATAGGCTTTCAGCTTCTATGAGGATGAGAAACGAGCCGGATATCGGATACAGGAGCAGGAAAAGCAGGGTTTGCACGTTTATAAGCAAGGTTTTCGGCTTCAGGAAAATATGCAGCGATTGTGAGACAGAGCAGCCCGGAGATACGTTGGCGCGAGAGGGGCGAAGCGGGAAGAAGAAAAGGTCTTCATGGCTTCCTGATCCTGAAAGGAGATGGCCTGTGCAGGGGTGGTGATTCGCTGTCAAAATCAAGGAGCTAGGTATGGCAACAAGTAAGATCATGAACTCAGTTTTCATTCCTGAGGATCTTATGTGGCGAGAAGATTGTAGAAATATCAAGGAAAAAGGTAGAAATGACTGCGATGAAATGCTCAAATAGTCAACTTGAAAGCAATCAAGGAATTTATTAATCAACAATGGCTATTATGAGATCATATGGCTAAATTATCTAAAGGGAAACATAGCTTTCGTTCTTCGAAACAATTTTTTATGTTTCCCATTAAATTAGTAGATTGTTCTTGTCACCAACAACCCATTTTGACCACTGATGGCGTGATCTAAAACCCAAGCAAAGCATGCGAGATGCTTCGTAGCAAATAATTCATACACCTCAAGTAGATTAGATTTAGCTTATGATGCTACTAATTATATTCTGTAACTTTGGTATTTGTAAAGCTTGTAAGGTGAAGGACCTATTGGGTTCGGTTCTATCCAGATGCCCAGACTGCTCGAACCCCTTGATTATGAGCATTGGGTCTTCGAAGATTCTTGCTTTATGAACTTGCGATGTGATGAACACTTCAAATATCCAGTGTTGTGAGTATCGTTTCGGCTGAAATAGTCGAAATATTTTGTACCAGTTAAAAGCTCGTTTTTAGACTTAAAACCAATAGATTCAACAGTTATTTACAGTATCTTCATTGTGTCAAGGGAATGCATCTCCATGAAGCATCTGAATTAATGGAATATGTTTAACAGATGATCATAGAAATCCCAGCACAGAAAATTGCTGGTATCAAGGACAGGGCCTGGGACAAATCTCTCGTAACATGTTAGAGAACAGTACTAAAAGGGATCCCTACACAAGTTCCATTTTGCAAGAAATCAGTAAATTTCGCCTTCTATTATCATGTCCATTTAGTTTCTTAGGTCTATTAGAGTGATGACCGAGCAGGAAAGTAACTTTTGGAATGTAATCTGTCATCTTCAATGAATGCCAACGGTTTGGAAACTGCAATCCTGGGTTTTCGAGTTCTGAAGTTTTGCACACACCAATGAAGAACATACATGTTTCATAATCGTATGAAGGAATCATTTCATCTAAAAGTTCAAACAGTTTTATATTATTCTATAATACACCCTCTCAAATAAAAATTCTTTGGGCTTGAAACTTGCACAAGCTCACATTATCTTGTGCTTGGTTTTTCATCGAATAAAATGAGAATGTGAGATTCAAACTCGTGACTGTCGTGTCAATAAGGTTCTGATACTATATAAAGAATTATTTCATCTAAAAACTTAAACTCTTAGGTGAGGATCTAGAATATGATGTATATTATTATTCAGCACGAAACTAGCATCTCAGACCTGAAAAATCAAGGAAACAATGTCTCCGACAAAAACCATGATTCATGAATCATTGTTCCGAATTGAGAAACAGGGGGGGCTTTTTTTTATTTGCACATTTCAATCGCAGAGCTCAGAGGTCCAGACACTGCAATCAAACCACAGTTCTTCACCGTCGTCATCAGTGCTTTAACTCATAGAATTAGGAAGCAAACAACAAATAGAATGAATAGGCTACGTAAAACACTTTGCCATCTGCTATCTTCCATGCTAAGAATTCTAAAACTCATAATATCAAGCTTACAATGGGCATGATTTATCCTTGCTCCTTGATCAGATAGCACCAATATCTCCGAGAGCTGGGGGGGGGAAAGTGTATCTGTCGCTAGTAAAAGCAGCAATGGAGCTGGGGGGGAAAGTGTATCTGGCGCTAGCAAAATCACCAAAACCTGAATAAAAGAAGAGACATTTAGGCGAAGGGCAAGAGCATCAGAAAGCACTAGCTAATATACAAAGTTGCGAGTGCCACATTTTTTATATATTATATTATTTTTTAATTATTTAAATAACCATTATATATTTATTTATTTAAGCATATATTTCTTCTTTAACTTTTAAGATCAAGCAGTGAAGCTTTCCTATATTTTCTTTTCCACGTATCATAAGAACTTGTTTTTTGTTCTTGGAAAAATCTTTAAAAAGCCACGTAATTATATAGATAGTCTTAAAATTGCCAAAACAAATTATCACTTTTACCCTCACGCTTTCAGAAAATTTTAATTAAGGACCTTCGCTCATTTTTAAAAGTTTCTATCCATATTTTTAAAAAAATATATTGTTTTTTTTTCTATGAAAAAATTTGTTATATTGCTGGAACTTCACATTTTCTTCCAAGCATTCTAACAAAAGTATTTAATTAAGAAATCAAAAGTCTTGCGATACAGTTGATAATAATAAAAAATAGATTGCCTTGAACTCCTTGAAAACTTTTAATTTACTATTATACCCTTAATACATCCCAAGAGGTAAATATATACTGACAATACAAATAGGTAATTGTGTTTTAGTTTTTTTCTTATTTATGCACCACATAAATCCCCAAATGACATTGTAAAAATATTTAAAAAAAAAAATCAGTAATTATTTTGGTGGTCCATCCAATTTATTGTGGGCCAAGTGATATCACATTTTTTATATGGTCATTATATTAAATATTAAAACAATATTTGCAAAATCAGAAATTTAATTTTATATACTATTTATGAATTATTCAAATATTTTCTTTGTTGATATTATATTATAAATTTATCGAGTGTCATTAAAAATATTTCATAAATAATTTTATTAATTATCATTTATTTTTACAACATCTTCCACATTCATTTCAAATCTAAGCTCTTAACATTTATATAAATTAAAATTATTACACTCAATCCAATCCAATCGAGTGTCATTAAAAATATTTCATAAATAATTTTATTAATTATCATTTATTTTTACAACATCTTCCACATTCATTTCAAATCTAAGCTCTTAACATTTATATAAATTAAAATTATTACACTCAATCCAATCCAAGCTTGTAAGGTTTACTCAAGTTCTTCTATGAAAATTAAAAGAAAAGAAAAAACTACAGTCATCGGATCATTAAATCAAGCCAAATAAAGTACACTGAATCTTCATGTTGATGATGTGGAGCACCAAAACTTTGACTCCCCAAGATTCGGGTCTTCCAATATTCCAATGAAGAAAAGAATAAGAGGAACAATTCTTTTATATAGACTTGGTTTATTACAAAATTACCTAATACAACAATTAAAATCAAATCAAATATTTTTCACACTTTTAACTTGTTTACCTTACAGGATAAAATTTATGTCTATAAATATAAAATAAGTTATTTAAATCATTTCTAAAATATACATTATTTTATTAGATAATTGGTTATTTAAATTATTTCTAAAATATACATTGTTATACTAGATATTAGTATAGTTTTTTTATTATACTTGGTAAAATTCTACTGATCTCTTGTTTATGCTTATTATTTTTTATTATACTTAATTAATTTCTATAATATCTGTTTATATACTCTCATCTTGTTTAATTATATTTGGTTTAAAAAACAAGTGTCAAGATAAACATTAATAGTGTAAGAACTCAACATGAATTCTAATATTTAAATTCAAGAAAATTTACAGGTTTTATAATTGTTATTGTAATTTTAATATCTTTTTTGTCAAGTGATGAGCCTATTCATGGTGCGCAATCTTTGACATGATAAATACTCGAGTTTTTCATAAATTATCCATGGATAACCATTACATGTGCTATAAAAGAATATTTATTTGGTGTTAACATAAATTAACACCTTGATTTGTTGTTAATATAAATTAGCACCATAAGGACAACATTTACAAGTATTACAATTATTTAAATAAAGCAATTAATAAAACCAGGTTAATAAATATATAATGAAATATTGATGATAAATCATTCAATTAGAATTTTATGTGTAGTTTCCAGTTGATGGAGGTTTTTCTATCAATTTCTCCTTTTCCCCATAATTTCCAGTTTCACTAGATCACAATAAAATGATTTTAAATCAATTTTAGGTTAAAAAAAGATAGATTGTATGATTTTTCATTTCAATTTTATTTTATTTTTCTTAATTTCATGCTCAAGCATTTTTTACCAATCTAAACCCTCGCAAAACAATAATAAAAAAATCAAATTATTATAAAAAGTCTAGATATTTATTAACCTAAATTAGACAAGATATCAAATCATGAGATACTAACATTAACCCACTAAATCAAAGTTTAATAAATATATCAAATTATTATCTATAGTATAGATATTTTTTCTTAATTAAAAACTTATTCAATCCCAGATGCATCACAGAACTTTATATTTGAAACTCTATGAAGTGCTCTCAAAACTCTATCAATAGTAGCTCTTGAACCTGACCGATACGCAAAAAAAGTACACTCCTAAAAGGTTATATGGTTGAAGTTAATTCCGAAAACACTTGATTTCTCCAAATCAAAAAAGGAAAAACTTTTCGAGCATGTCTAAAGCTACCACCTTTCGATTACATTGTAATTTTTCTTAACTTTTAGAACATATTTAATAACAAAGTTCAACCAAATCGAGCAGTGGGAGCGCGTTTTACTTTGAAATTTTCTGTCTTCATATTTTAAAACAAATAAAAGAATTGAAATGGGACAAAATCAAGTTACCACAGAGCAAACTAGAATTGAAAAAAAAAAAAAAAAAGAATAGACATCAAATTATTGACTGGCAGATTACGCACAGTAAGAAACATAAACGGTATAATCTAGCGCTAAGATCAAAGCATGAAGATAAAAAAAATCCAGCTACCATGAATTAGCCTTGCGATATTATCTCTTAGCAGCAAGAGTTGAAAGGCAACTTCGAGCTATTATGGAGTTAGTAAATCGCGTATAATTAATGACGAAACGATTTAGAAATAATGTAACTGCATGGGGAATTATATTGAGTATTTTACTTTTCTTGCAGGTGAAAAGAGGGAACAATCGAAGAACTTGATCACCTCAATGGTTGGCATAGCATGGTGTTGCTTGGTTGAGAAGACCCAGCTGAGCTGCTCCATTGAAGACCATCTGTCGAGCTCTCTGTCCTCCCTTGAAAGCCACGGGGTCTTAAGAAATGTGAGCCGAAAAACGAGGTCTACAAATCAATCTTCCAAGTAACCATAGCAACGCTAAATCACTTGAAACCAAAAACATAAACACAGCGAATTGCAAAACATAACACCAAGTGCGGACACTTGAAAATAACTCCCAACATCCTCCGTGATCATGTATAGGATATGCGGAGTTCAATGTGCTAATTTACATGACTCTGCTAATTAATTTTAAAAAACTCGTGTCCACGTTAGAATGCTTCAGTTGATATAAACATGGCAGGCATTGCATGCGCACTTGTGATATTGAAACAAACTTGCACAGCCAAGAAAGATTGATAAACTAGCAGTGGCATGATGTTGTCGCATGCTGTGGTGCAAGGAAAATTCTGATTAGATTACAAATACATCCCAACCAATATATGTAGAAACTCAAAACACAGTAGATTGTAGTGAAAACCGAGAGGCCAACTTGCCTTCTCTTTGATCTTCATTTGATTTAAATAGAGTAAAGAGTTACAGCTTTACAAGAGTTAATAATGGAAATATACAAAGGAGGAAAGTATAATAAAAGGGAAATCAAGGAGATGCAGATCATGTTGGTTCTGAATGGTAATGAGCCGTTGGTCTTGAATGGGAATGAGCCGTTACTGCAGATTGGGGAAGTGCTGTGATTGTGGGATTTGCTTCAGGATCAGTTGGTCTAACAATATATTCCTTTCTTCTTTAAAGATCAAAACTAACTTCCAGTACCCAGTTGCTTCTTGGCTGTCCATGTGACCAAGTTGTTTCCAAGGAATATTCCATACCCAGTTGTGCTGCGACGATCATCCGGATTGCCAGCCCAATCAGAGTCACAATAGGCTTGTATGTTTATATCACCAGGAGAAAAGTAGAGGCCATAATCAATACTTCCTTTGAGATAGCGAAGTACTCTTTTCACGGCTGTCCAGTGAGGTTCTCGCGGGTTGTGCATATATTGGCACAACTGATTTACTGCATATGCGATGTCAGGACGGGAAATGGTGCAGTATTGAAGGGCCCCAACCACTCGACGGTATTCAGTTGGGTCGGCCAGAAGATCACCATCAGTTGAGGAGAGTTTTGGGCCGGAGACTGTGGGGCAATTAAGGGGCTTAGCACCCACCATGTTGGTGCTGTGTAGCAAATCGGTGATGAACCGAGTTTGTCGTAGATGTAGCCCAAGTGAATCCCTACTGGCTTGAACACCTAAGAAAAAACTCAACTCACCAAGATCTTTAACAACAAATGAGGCATTAAGAGATATGATAAATGAATTAATAGCATCTTGACTGGAACCGGTTACTAGGATGTCATCAACGTACACCAACACATATAATTTTACTGAGTCAGTAGCATATATAAAAAGAGAGTAATCGGCAGTGGACTCAATAAAACCATATTCCAGCAGAGACTCTGATAGGCGACGAAACCAAGCACGGGGTGCTTGTTTGAGGCCGTACAGAGATTTATGCAAATGGCATACATAATCAGGATAATTTTTATCAACAAATCCTTTAGGTTGTTCCATAAATACTTCTTCATCTAAAAAACCATGTAAAAATGCATTTGAAATGTCTAATTGGCGTATGTTCCAGTTAAAAGACACTGCTAAAGCAATAACAATTCGAACGGTTGTGTGTTTCACAACAGGGGAGAAGGTTTCGGCATAATCTATGCCATATTGCTGTTCAAAACCCTTGGCAACGAGACGCGCTTTGTAGCGCTCAATGCTGCCATCGGACAGCCTTTTAAGTTTAAAAACCCATTTATTTCTAACTATGTGTTTACCTGTTGGACGCGGACAGAGAGACCAGGTGCCATTCGCCATCAATGCATCAAACTCAGCTCCCATGGCAGCGCGCCATTGAGGAGAGGAGACAGCTTGTGTGTAGGTGGATGGTTCAATTTCGGTGACCACAGTGGAGAGTACCTGCAAGGGATGTCGAGTAGAGTATAGAGCAGTGAAATCTGGAAAAGTTTTGAGTGTCCAGTCATGGAGCGGGTGATGATTCGGTTGGGGTTTTGGTCTGTAGGTAGAGTTGGATTTGGGGGATTTGTTTGGTTCGTAGGTAGAGTTGGGTTTGGGGGATCTGTTTGGTTCGCAGGTGGAGGTGGATTTGATGGTGACAATGGACTTGTGGAGGGGTTAGGACAAGGAATTGTTGGTTGGGATGGTTGATGAACCGGCGATGTTGTGCTTGGCAGTGCGTGTGGAATGTCTGGATTAATGGTTGTGGACTCGATTGCAGGAGTGGGTGAGATTGGTATTGTCGGTGGTGTAAATGAAAACGTAGGAATGGACTTACCTTGGGAGGCTGTGCTCTGTGAGGCAGGAGAAGAAGGCACTCTATCACGTGTCGCAGGAAAACTTTGTTCATTAAAAATTACGTTGCGTGAAACATATATCCGACCGGTATGAAAATCAAGGCATCGATATCCACGTTGTTGACTTGCATAACCTATAAAAATGCATTCTTTACTACGGAAAGCGAGCTTATGATTTTCATATGGTCTTAAAAGGGGAAAACATGCAGATCCAAATATTTTAAGATGTGAATATTTGGGAATTTTTTTATGGAGCATGTAAAATGGTGTCAAATGATGCAAGACTCTAGTTGGGAGACGATTTATAAGATAGACAGATGTGAGGAAAGCATCGGGCCAGTATGTATTAGGTAGGTGAGACCGGGCTAAAAGTGTTAATCCGGTTTCGACTATGTGACGATGTTTCCTTTCGGCGATCCCATTTTGTTGTGAAGTGTGTGGACATGTTAAGCGATGAAATATGCCATTTTCTTGTAAAAAAGTTTTAAACATAGTGGATGTAAATTCACCACCATTATCAGTTTGTAACTGTTGAATTTTACAAGAAAACACATTTTCCACAAGAGCTTTGAAAGTTTTAAAAATCGCATAAACTTCATTTTTAAATTTAATGGGATATAGCCAAGTAAAGCGGGAAAAATCGTCAACAAAAATAACATAAAATTTTGATCCACCAACTGAATGAACAGGAGATGTCCATACATCTGAATGAATAAGGGCTAAAGGACGAATCATTTGACGATTTGAGTCATGAAAGGGCAATTGTTTGGATTTCCCTAAAGGACATGACGAACAAAATCCTAATTTATTTGTTGTGGACACATCTATGTATTTGGATGTGACCAATTTATTTAAAATAACTTGAGAAGGGTGGCCAAGACGATCATGCCATATGTCAAGAGTGGTTGATACGCCAAGTGAGGCCGTAAAGCAGGAAATTTTATTTGAACGATATTTGTTATCCGCAATCGGATAGAGTCCATTCTCAACTTGCCCTTGGAGCAGCAGCCGCCCCGTGTGGTTCTCCTTCACAGAAAAATCATGTCCAGTGAGTATAAAATAGCAATCATTATCTAAGCAGAAACGATTAATAGAAATTAAATTTGAAGATGCATTTGGACAGTGTAAAACATTGGATAGTGTAAAATTAGAGTCTTTTAAAGTGAAAGATGTGGTACCCATATTTTGAATCATCAAACCTGAGCCATTTCCAACAGTAATGGTTTCTTCTCCTTCATATGGCTGAGAGGTGGTGAGATTTGCTGTATTATTGGTGATGTGGGCATTGGCCCCACTATCTGCATACCACATCTGTTGAGTATGGGAAGTGTTTCCTTCGGCAGCCATAGCAGCAAGGTCGGATGGTGGTAGGCGGCCTTGATATGAGAAATTAAACCTGTTATAACAATCAAGAGTCATGTGTCCCTTTTTACTGCATATTTGACAAGTGGATCTATTGTCACCAGAATATGGCACGGCTGGCTTGTTGGCAGAGGGACCCATATGAGCTGGAGGGCGATTATAAGCCATTGGTGAGCGGGATGGGTTTGTAAAACCTGGTCCCTTATTTCTCTTTGTCGCCGCTGGTTTGGAATGATTGGCTGAGAATGCAAGATTCATTTCAGGGGTTGCAAGTGAATTAGAAGACTCCATTAACGTCTCAAAGTTGAGCATTTCAGTCTGGAAATCATCAAGTGAGAGCTCCTTGTCTCTGGTTGCAAAGGTGAAGGCAGTGATAAATGGCATAAACTGAGGCTTGAGGCCACTCAATAGATAGGAGATAAGGTCTTGCTCTTCAACGGGTTTGCCTGCAGCGGAGAGTTGATCGGAGACAAGTTTTGCTTCTTCAATGTACGAGAGGCAGCTTCGATTCCCTTGTGAGATGGTTTGAAGCTGTCGCTTGAGAAAGGTCACACGAGACCTTGAAGTTGAGGAGAAACGGGTTTGAAGTGCATCCCAAACCTGTTTAGAAGTTTCTAGGTTGAGCACTGTGGAAACCAATTTCTCTGTAATTGAGGCATAAAGCCAGCTGAGGACACTGTTGTCCTTCTTGGACCCGGGATGGAAAATGCAGGGATTCACCGATCCATCGGGGAGAGTCTTTGTTGGAGCAGGATTGGTACCATCAACAAGGCCAATCATGTCATGACTCTTCAAAAAAACAAGAAATTGGATCCTCCAGGTAAGATAATTGGGGCCATCCAATTTCAGAAATTGAGGGGTTTGTAGAGAAGAGGCCATCTGTGTTTTGGTGCGGAAGCAAAGATAATAGGGTCGTGTTTTTGAGCGTAAGCCTTAGGGCTCTGATACCATGTAGAAACTCAAAACACAGTAGATTGTAGTGAAAACCGAGAGGCCAACTTGCCTTCTCTTTGATCTTCATTTGATTTAAATAGAGTAAAGAGTTACAGCTTTACAAGAGTTAATAATGGAAATATACAAAGGAGGAAAGTATAATAAAAGGGAAATCAAGGAGATGCAGATCATGTTGGTTCTGAATGGTAATGAGCCGTTGGTCTTGAATGGGAATGAGCAGTTGCTGCAGATTGGGGAAGTGCTGTGATTGTGGGATTTGCTTCAGGATCAGTTGGTCTAACAATATATTCCTTTCTTCTTTAAAGATCAAAACTAACTTCCAGTACCTTTTTACTTGGATGGCTCCACTAATAGGTACCTGATATTGAAACTAAGTTTAGTTTGCATCACTTAGTAGCCCGTATATTTTCTACATATATGACCAGATGATGGTTAACAGTGAAGACCCAAGATTAAAATCCAGAATTCAAGTGCGGGATGAAAGCCGAAATGATGATACAAGTGAGAGAATACCTTTATAATCAGCGTCGATGAATCGATAGCTAAGCTGGAGCTGGCGCCGCGCGATCAAGGTTAGTCAAGGATTGTAAGGCAAGGTGAAGTAAAGAGTATGAAACGGGACACAGATCGGAGGGGGAACCCGGGAAATCCCCGTGCGATCTCCCCTCAAAAACACGAAAACGATAATTTTATTAAGACAGTGGTTGACCTGCCATGCAAGCGCACCTGTCATGGCAAAGGCCGGATGACAAAGATAATAAACAAGACCTCGGCCTCTTGGCCTTCTGGTCCAGATATATATATCTTATACATCATCCTCGTAAGTAAACCTTAGGAGCAAACTCCGACCAAACCAGATAGCAAACCGTGAAATCATGGACTTGTGCTCCAAATATCAAAACTTTTGAAAAGATAAAGGCCACAAAGCGATCTGTGTGAAGCTGGAAGCGAAACGATCAAACGAGAATCCATGACGAGTGGATCTAGAGAAAACGAGCCGATTTGCCCGCTCCACTAGGCTTTTTTATCTATGTAGAAAATTAATTGATTTTATAAATATTGTATTTTGTTATTTTCATATTTAATTAGTATAATTGTAATTAATAAAATTTGTTAAAAATGGTTTTTTTCAACCAAAATGTGATTAAATATTGCTATTGCTAAAAAACTTTTGATAAAATTTGTTAGAAAATTTGCTAAGAAGGTGAAATGATTTATTAGAAATTTGTTGTCACGGATACTTTGGTTAAAAAAAAAAAAAAAAAACCCGGTTAAAAAAGAACAACTGACTTTGACACTAAAAAATAAAAAATACATGTGAAAAAAAGGTCACCGTTTCTTAAAAGGAAAAAAAAAAGAGTCTAAAATATAAATTTAAATTCAAAGCCAAAAATTTTTTTTATAAGATTTATTCATCATATTATTATATAAAATATATTTAAGAATACCGATATTAATTTTTTTTTGCAAGAAATCGTAGGTCATTTTTTTTCTCTCTCTATATATTTTTAGGCGATAATATTAAATAAATATTAAACACATATGTTTAGTCTCACATACTATATAGTGTGATCGAAATGGGAAGTGATTTTTATATGTTTTTAATTGTAGATAACCTAGATAAATTTGAAAAAAAATATATGAGTTGTCTTTTTTCCCCAGTAATATTAGATCTGACACATTATAAATAAAAATATTGCAATTTTTTTTAAAAAAGAAATATAAATTTTTGCGTGCTATAATTACTTATTTGCCGTCTAAAAAAAACAGTGTAGTCGAAAAGGAAAGTGCCTCGTATATTTTTTAATTGTAGATAATGTAGGCAAATTTGTTTATCTTTTGTTTTTTTTAGTTATATTTTTTCCCGGTTAATATTAGATCTTAAATATTAAAAATCCAATTTGTTTTTTTTTTTTTTAAGAAATAAACTTGAACAAAAGAGCACAAAATTAAAATTCATAGCCATTTTTTTTTATTTTATAAGATTTATTTATCATATTATTATATTAAATGTATTTAAGAATGCTGATATTAATTTTTTTCCTACAAAAAATCTGAGGTCATTTTTTTTCTCTTTATATATTTTTAGGTGATAATATGCAATAAATATTAAAACATATAACAATGACTTGTTTGCCATTTAAAAGGAACAGTGTAATCGAGACAAAAGTGACTTATATCGTTTTTTAATTGTAGATAACCTAGATAAATTTTTCTATTTTTTATTCTTGAGTTGTCTTTTATCCCCAGTAATATTAGATACAAAATGACTATTGCTATTATTGCAAAAACAATTAAAATTATCAAATTATCCCGAAAGAAAAAACACTCTAAAACATTAACAAAAGAGTAAGCAAGAAATAGAATATATTATTATTATTATTATTATTATTATTATTATTATTATTATTATTATTATTATTATTATTATTATTATGTTAATGATGAATAAAGAACAGAAATAAATAAAAGAAAAAAAAACATAATAACTTAAAAAAAACATAATTATCAGGGAAAAAAATTAATCTAACTTGAAAATAATGACAATAAAACCAATAAAAAAAATTAAAAGAAAGAGCACATAAAAAATATAATAGATGATAAAAAAAAAATTATTAGCTGAAAAAATCATTTAATTTGAAAATTTTTAAAAAAATATATGTTCTACGTTATGGTTGAGTAAAAAAATAATTTTCACTATTCAATACTGTTTGAAAATGTGTTTTCTGTTGTTTTTATTTTAACCGGAATTTTATTTGTTTCTGTTCTTTAAATATGTGAAAACTAAATGAAAACAAATTTGAATGTTTATCAATTAATTGCTATGTTTTTCCTAATAATTTCTATTTTGAATTTGTTTTCTATTTGCCTGGTCTTAGATTTCGATTATTATTATTATTATTATTATTATTATTATTATTGTTGTTGTTGTTGTTGTTGTTGTTGTTGTTGTTGTTGTTGTGTTAATGATGAATAAAGAACTGAAATAAATAAAAGAAAAAAAATCATAATAACTTAAAAAAAAAAAACATAATTATGAGGGGAAAAAAATCATCTAACTTGAAAATAATGACAATAAAACCAATAAAAAAATTAAAAGAAAGAGCACATAAAAATATATAATAGATGATAAAAAAACATTATTAGCTGAAAAAATCATTTAATTTTAAAATTTTAAAAAATATATGTTCTACGTTGCGGGCTGAGTAAAAAATAATTTCCACTATTCAATACTGTTTGAAAATGTGTTTTCTGTTTTTTAACTGGAATTTTTATTTGTTTCTGTTCTTTAAATATGTGAAAAATAAACGAAAACAAATTTTAATGTTTATCAAATAATTGCAACGTTTTTCCTAATAATTTCTATTTTGAATTTGTTTTCTATTTGTCTGGTCTAAGATTTCGCTCAATTTTTTTACTGTTTTACTAATTTCTGTCACTTTCATTCATTAGAATAATAATAAAAAAAAAAACCAAAAAAGGGAAAAAAAAAGTTTACTGTTTTACTAATTTCTGTCATTTTCATTCATTAGAATAATAATAAAAAAAAGGGGGAAAGCAACTGTCTGGACAAAAAAACATAATTTCTGCCACTTTCATTCATTAGAATAATAATAATAATTTAAAAAAAAAGGAAAAAAAAAACAGCCAAAATCAAAATGTTGGCTGAGGGGTTTGAACCCTGCGCACTGGAAAGGGGCTGGTTTTTCCAGCGCGCAAAGAGCCGCTCGACCACAGACTTTCCTTTGTCATTTCCATCATAGAAATTATAAAAAGCATCCCTGTGTTAAAAAAAAAAAGAAAAAAAAAAGACAGGTGCACATACACGCGCGAAGCAAGGCTGAAAAATGGTCAGTCCACATTGCACATAAGTGTGAGTGCACAGTGGCTGGCCGAGTTGTTTTAGCTCTTTTACTAATATAGCTAGGAACTAGTTTAATGGCCCGCACTTCATTGCGGGCGGAGCAAATAATTTTTACAACTGTTCAGATTAAAATATAATATTTTTACATGTAAAGTTTGATATAATGAAACAAATCAAAATACTCTGTTATAACAACAATAACATCGAAGTTTTAACTTCTAAAATTATCATCACTCTTACTGTCAAAACAATAACAATTATCAAAATACCTCGAGAGAAAAAAAAGCAAGTAAGAACAAAAACTTAAATTATTATTATTATTATTATTATTATTATTATTATTATTATTATTATTATTATTTCGTAATAACCAAAAAAACAAAATTAGATCAAATACTAAAAGAAGTCTAAAAACATTAACAAAAGAACAAATAAAAAAATAAAATAAATGATAAAACAAAAATAAAAATTATTACCTGAAAAAAATAATTTCACTTGAAAATTAAAAAAATTGACCGCACTATGTTGCGAGCTGAGCAAAAAAAATTTATGGTTGCTGGGATTAAAAAAATTAATAGGATTTGTTGGTCTAAAGTTAAAATATAATATCTATATATACGAAATATAATATAATATAATAAAACAAATTACCACGTCCTATCAAAAAAATAGCAAAATTAAAATTTTAATATAAAAAATTATCATTGCCATTACTGTCAAAACAATTAAAATTATCAAATTATCATGAGAGAGAAAACATTCAAAAACATTCACAAAAGAGTAAGTAAGAAAATAATTAAATTTATTATTATTATTATTATTATTATTATTATTATTATTATTATTATTATTATTATTATTATTATTGTGTTAATAAAGAATAAAATAACCAGAAATAAATGAAAGACAAAAAAAATTGCAATAACTTTAACAAAAGATGAGACAAAAAAATAAAATAAAAATTATTAGGGAAAAAATTTAATCTAACTTGAAAATATATATAAAAAAAAAACAATAAAAAACTAAAAGACAGAGCAAATAAAAAAATATAATAGATTATAAAACAAAAATAAAAATTATTAGCTGAAAAAAATTATTAGAGGCTATAATCGCATTTAGCCATTTTAAAAAATATTAAAAAAAAAGTTGCGGTGGACCGGACCGAACCGGACTGGCTGTACGCGCGCAATTACATCCGTGACCCTTTGCCGGAACCTTTTTGTCCTATTATCAGGGTTAAAATCATTAAAACATTGTTCAAAAAACTGAAAAAAAAATTCAATCAAAGAAAAAAAATCAATAACTTTAACAAAAAAATACCAACCAAAAAATGAAAAACAAATATAAGAAAAAAAATAATTTGACATCAAAATAAATAAATCAAAAGAATTACAAATGAAAAAAAATTCATAAGTGAAAATAAAAATACAAAAAGCAAAAAAAAATAAAAGAAAATTAAAAGCAAAAAATAGATTGTAACTCGCTCTAGGCAGGGATCGAACCCTGCCCTCCTTGCACAGGCGCGCCTGTTTTCTAGTAAGCCACTAGCCTTTCTTTGTTATTCTCTGTGAAAAAATATATACGTATCATAAAAATAGCAAATAAAACCGACAGTCCACAGTGATCACTGTTCAAAAATGAAAAAAAAATACTATTAAAATTCACAGTATTTTCACTCACAATGCATAGTATTTTCCTGACCTCTTTTAGTTTAATGTATAATAATAAACATAAGAGGTGGTGAATGTCAAGGAGAAGGGACAGGTGTCTATAGTTTATAGAGGAGTTACGAAAACGGACGGATAAGATTAATGGTTCTCAGTTTGATAATGGAGGGCATAGATCTAATTGAGGTGGTTGAGTTGTTGCCTCGTTTTAAAATTAGGTGTCGATGCAGAGATGGACGGCCCATTTGAGCTGGCAAGATATGGTCGAGTTTATTTTCGTTAAATTATTTTTGATTTTCTATTTCTGCTGTTAATTTTTCATAAGAAAATAATGGTTTTATTTAGACTAAATTTAAGAAATTATGAACATAAAAAATTACATAAATTAAACAAGATTTTTTTTCTCTAGTAAAGAGAGTAAATAACAAATAAAAAATGTGTGTTTACCAGTAAGAAAAATTTTAGTTTTTTTAGAAAACAAAAAACTAAAAGAAAAGATTTTAATTATATATTTTTTTTATGATAAAAAATAAGGATTTTATTCATTTATTATTTTTATTTTTATGGTTATGCAAATAAGTTCTTTATTTTTCATTTTAAAAAACGTATATTTAGTAAACACAATTTCTAAGTTTTTACATAGATATTTTTTATAATAAAAAAAATGGAAATAAAGATTTCAAAAATAATTAGATTTAAAAAAATAGAAAAACAAATCAAGTAATTATTAAAAAAAAAAAACATTTTCGTTTTGAATCATTTATCTTGTTTTCTACTATTCACTATTCTTCGTTAGATTAGTATTAAAAAAAATAAAAAAATCTTCAAAAGCAAAAAATAAAATCATTATAATCACGCGGGTTACTGGTAAAATATGGATTTATTACACTGTGTTTCAAAAATATTTTATTTTTATTTTTAATTTAATTTTTTAAATATTTTTAGATTATTTTCATATATTAATATTAAAAATAATTTTTTTTTAAAAATATTATTATAATATATCTTTAAACAAAAAATATTTTTTAAAATAACTTAAAATAGAAACAGTCCGCTACAAATAAAAACAGTCAAATACTGCAATCAACTATAAAATCGGTGGCTGTATCTGCCATCCGCACACGCGCATGTGGTTTTGTGGGTGTTAACATCAATCGATCGGGCAGCATTACCTTACGGGGCAAGCCCATTGAATATGGGGCGCTCGAAGTTTTGAAATTTTGAAATCCAATCTAGTCTGGCGAATTGATAAAAAAATTAATTTAGAATAAGTTTTCAATTTAATTAAACAAAATATTATTTTAAAAAACTAAATTTGACTTGCTAGGTTTTAACCACTTAATTAATTCAATGATATCCAATCGAATTAATAAACATAAAAAAATCCCCTTTAACTGCAAAATCAATTATCTTCTCTAGGTTTCATTTTCTTCACCATCTCTTGCTTTGTTTTAAATCAATATTTTTAAAGTATCAATTTCCCACATGTATCTGTTTAATCATTTTATTATGTTTATTTATTCATGTTTTATTTTGTTTCAAGGATTGTTTTGTTTGCATTCTGTGTGTAAATATATAGAAATTCTTTGAAAAGTGATTGCTGGAAGAATTAAAAAGCTTAAGAAAGGGTGAAATACAGCTCCATCAGATTTTTATGTCACTTTAAAAATAATCTCCAATTTACTCAATCTAGCGGAAATTATTCAATTTCCTTAAAAATGTCTAAATTAAAAAAGATATTGCCAAGACCCGCAAAAAAATCTGATGGAGACAAGAGACAGTGATAGAGCGAGACACCAGTTTTATAATGGTACATACAATCGCTTCCCCACTATTTAAATCTCATTTCAAGTATTTACAGTCACACCTTCAATTAGGTTTAAGATTAAACCCAATCATATTATAAGTTTAAGGATAAAACGCATCACTTAGAGTTTGTTTGTTATTGTGGTTGATGTTATGATTAAGGTTTAAAAAAAACAGTTTTATGAAAATATTTTTAGCTGCAGTTCGAGTTTGTTTGTTATTGTAGTTGATGTAATGATTAAGGTTTAAAAAAAACAGTTTTATGAAAACACTTTTAGCTGCAGTTCGTAACTGAAATTCAAATATTTGGTTAAAATTGTGGTTGAATTTGAGGTGTAATGAATAAGTGCAAGACTTTATACACATAAAGGTGAATGGGTAATTTTAATGCATTTAAATTCAAAGCTTTTCAAGATAGTGCTAAAAAAATAATCAAAGCTTTTTAGAATGAGAAATATCAAAGAATCAAGTGTTATAACAATTAGAAATATTAAAAGTGTGTATGGAGAGGGCTCAAACATGAAGTCAAATGGCTATTTATACAGGAAAAAAACTCAAAACTAGCTATTAGTAACAATTAGAAAATAAGAGAAGTTTCTGCTCTTCCAATTGATCTCCCAAATATATGAGAAACAACTAAATTAAAGAATTAAGAGAAAAAGTTGATGCAAGAACAAGAAAAGTATTAAGCACACTTATCCCAAAACTTCAAGTTTTACACCTTAGATAGAATAAATGGTGTATAAACTATTGTGATGAGAGTTTGAGTTGCAAGTGATTATTAAAATATTTTATAGTACACGAACACATAATACTCTACTAGGAGGATAATGAGCCCTCAACATTTCTCATGGTCATTTCTTGAAATGTAAACAAATAAGGGCAAAATATGAATGATTGAGCTATAATTAATCAATGCATTACAAGAATTTATTATAAATAATGAAAGACTGAGCTATGAATGGTAATATATGAATTATTCAAATTATTCAAATAAAAAAATAAGGATTATGTAATTAAAATATTTCATTTCTCTGTTTACAACAAGTTGCCTGTTATTACATAAACAATGTCATCTTTTTTTAGTTCATTTATTCTTATATTATTTATTTTACTTGGAGAAATAGTTCTTCTACGTTTTAAAATTTTGAAAAAAAAATTATTAATTTTATTTTTAAATACTTTTTTTGATGATTTTATAATATATTGATGTTAAAAAAAATAAAAATGTAAATTATTTTAATATATTTATAAACAAAAGTATTTTGAATAACTAATTCACACTCAACTAAATAGTAAATTTCTAGTTTCTCATCTACTTATTTGTTGCGGGTTTGACCAAATTCTCTAGAACTTAAAAAAAAAAATAGACCATCAAACTATCTTTGGCATTATTATTAAACCTAGTATAATATTTCAATAGGGTGAGCTAAAAACCTAAAAACTAATTAAACTTAGAAAGTCAATAACTGGAAATAAAAAACTAAATTAATGTATTAGAAAACCTAAAAAAAATCACGATTCGATTCCAGTCTCAAATATTTAAACCAATTGGTCCGGACTAGTTCCATCAGCACTAAAAGAGAGAAGTATAAATACTCAAAAGGAAGAAAAAAAACTAACCTAAACCAAAGCAGCTGTCCCCCCACTCCCAACTTTCTCTCTCATCTCTCCCAAGTGTAAATCAAACCTAAAAAATAGTTATCGACGTTTAAATGTAGTCATTTATTTTGTGTTTGTGCAAGGTGGATTATTTGGGAGACATGATGAGTTGAAGGTTCCAAATAAGTAAACTATAAAATTGTTCTTGCAAAGCACATAGAATTGATGATGCTTGCAGTAATGAATCGAAATGGTTGCCAGCAAAATAAAAATAATAAAAATAGAATAATTTATTATATAATTAACATTGCATGTTAATCACTTATATAATTAAAAAAAAAAGTAGAATAGAATAGCAAGAAAATTGTGCTATAAAAAATGATAAATATTAAATTTTAACAAAAAAGCTAGAAACCAACAAATTTCAAACAAAGCATAGCTGGCAGGAGTAAATAAAAAGAGATCCGAGTGGATTCGAACCACCAGCCTCTCAAAACCCCATCACGGGACTTTGAGCGCTCTACCGTTTCGAGCTTACGGATCTTCTCAGAATTGGAGAGTGGGCATCATAAACAAGAGGTTATCTTGGCCTGTTACTTCTTTTCTAATTTACAAAACCTCCTTATATTCACGGGCATAGATTATTTGAAAAACGTTATCATTTTTGTGCAAAAAACCGAAAACATCCGCGCTTTTTAAAACTATATTTTAATTTTGCAAATAATAGAGAATCACATGGTCATTTACTATGATAAAACAAATCCATAAAAAAAATACATTTAATATTTTTTTATATAGAAACACATTTTATAAAAATCTACATAATATTTAGAATTCATAATTAAGTTAACACTTATATTAAAAATTAAATTTTCAACTATATATATACAAGTACGTGTAAAAATTACAGAACTCGTGATTATTTTTTTCATTTTAAAAAGAAAAATATACTTCTCAGATATATTCCCGGTACAAATTAAAAAAGAAAAAACTACCGAGTAAAAGTTGGAAAACTAAAACTATTTTTTCAGTATTTTTTTTTCCAAAAATCAAAATACTACAGCTATATTGTAATAATGAGAGAAATTCAATTTGAATTATGACTGAAACATAAGTTTATTGCCACAATACATGATTTATAAACAAGGAGGTGAGATTAGATTACGTGTTAAAGAGTAGTATAATGCAAAGATGTCTTGCTATTTAAATGGAAATGCATGTTAAGTTTTTATACTTTTTAATATTCGCATACAAAAACTGTAAAAAAAAAAAGAAAAAAAATGATATTTTTTCAAGCAGTGTGAGAGGCACTTCAAAGTTCAAAGATCAAAATAAAATACCGCATCACACTTTTAAAATGCAGTGTTTTATCTTGAAAATATAACAAGAAAATTCAATTTTATTTTTTAATTTATCATTCACATAAAACCATTAAAATACATCAATTTAATAGCAACGACAGTCTTCGACAAAACCCATACTCTATGATTGTTAGAGATGAGCCTACCACCAACTGTCAACGAATATTGTGTTTTAAGAATGGCAAAAATCATGATAGCCGCTGAAACATATCATGTGAACCTTCTGGAAGCCAAGAATAATACTTAGACAATATGGCATTCAAATTGATGCTAATATAAAGAAAAAAACATAAAAATATATATAAAACATTATTTTAATAAATTAATTGACAAGCATATTAAATTAACAATTCCTACTAGCCAGATGAATGATTGATATTTATGAATAAACAGCACATACCAATGAAGATAACAACATTATCGATCAATAGAATAGATTGATTACCATATCTCCCACTAACACAAGGAAGCCATATCAGCGCAAATTTTAAACTGGTGACACTGCATAGCAGTTCGTTTTATTTTTCTTTCAGGTGCAAGAGCAAACCATTGAAGAACGCGTCACCTCAAAATTGTGGCTCAACTGAGATTTGTATGAGGACCTCCTCTGAGCTTTCTGCCACACTTTGAAGCTCAGCAGCACAAGGTCTCTCTACACAGATACGTGGATCGCCCACCGGGGACTACAGATCCATCTTCAACGCTACCAAACCGAGGCCAAATCACTTACAACAAGAGAGCCAAATCACTTACAAGAGACCCAGACTAGTAAATCCAGCCCGAAGGTCTTACAAGGATAACATAGAGCACAATATGCTTATTTAACATGCTTGCTACAACATATGTGACTGTAAGACGCTAGTAACAACAGTACACCTATCGAAACAGAAATTCTGCACAAGATCGCAGTAAATGGATTGATAGACTGCATCTAATTAAACAAAAAATGTGCTCGTGTTTCTGTAAAATAATAACATGAGATGCGTTGGATAATGAAATAACGTGGAACGAATGTTACAGGCAATAAACGGGGTCTTGTGCAATGGAATAAGCTTCAGTGAATGGAGAACATAAGGTAAAGCCTGATTTAAGAAATGGCAGTATCTTTTTGTTTATGATGTGTACTTGTGCTGTGTAACTGCCAAAATCAAGTGCTGAAGCAAGTTTTAGTTGAATTCTCTTAATAACCTTCATCAAGATAAATATTTGATGGGAGCTTATTGATGAGAACCCAGATTAAAAGATCATGATCTCTTGCTAATGACTGATTCTACCTGAAAGAGCTTGTGACTACATGATTCAAAGTGCAGGAAATTCGAATTGAGGATATAGGATAAAAGTAAGAGAATACCTTCGGGTCAGCGTCACAAATTGCAATATCATGCCATAGATGAATTGGTTGCTAGCTGGAGTCGGACCGCGCGATCAAGGTTAGCCATGGATTGTAAGGCAAAGAGAAGTAAGAGAAAGCGGGACACAGAGCGGAGGGGAGAACCCGGGAAATCCCCATGCGATCTCCCCTCCAAACACGAAAATGATCATTTTATTAAGATAGTTGTTGACCTGCCATGCAAGCGCACCTGTCATGGCAAAGGTCGGATGACAAAGATAATAAACAAGACCTTAGCCCCTTGGCCATCTGGTCCCGATATATATCTTATACATCATCCTCATAAATAAATTGAGCACCGGCAGCAGCTCCATCTTCTCCCTCTCTTTCTCCATCAACAAATTACACACGACATGCTGAAATACAGCTCACAAAACCAATCTTCAGATATGGCTACATCAAGCAACACGCTCAGCGGATTCTATAACTGCTTACAACACCGCCTGCAGAAAAAAAATTCAAATCATCTTCTGCTGTTCCCCAGCAACCAAACTTAAATATTGCTAAAACTCCTCATAATCGAAGAAAGCGTAGCCGGAAGGGACAGATCCCGTAAACATTTGAGGTATGGAAACAGATCCGAGCCATATCTGCAGCAAAAAAAAAATTACGCGGATTAATGACTTTATTAATAATAAATAGACAGAGATTCGATCAGATCTAGCTTAGGAACGTAAACAAAACACTTATAAATACCTCAGGAGCTATCTCCGAGCAAATCAAAATCATGCAGTTCAAGCATCGAAACTGGCATCAAGATGAAGATCGCTAAGCGATATGGATGAATCTGCAATTGAAAGGATCGAAGGAAGATCCATGAGGAGCAGATCTACACGAGAAACTAGAGCTTTGCCGACAAGATGAGATAGAAATGAAGGTTGTGTATGTGATTGTTTTATAGAGGGTTTGAGAGAATGGACGGACATGATTAGTCTCTGGGTTGAATAATGGAGGGCTGAGATTTAGTTTACATGGTTGAGCTGTTTGGAATTTTAGGTGGTGGCGGTGTAGAAATGGACGGCACATATGAGCTGGCAAGATAAGATATTCGTGGTAATGGTAATCACGCTGGTTAGGAGGTAGATAAAGACGGCATTGAAAAGATCTGTTCGTTGAATAATACGCGCGTGATTTGTGACCTTTACTTCTCTTCCACGTGACGTGCGTGATTTGTGACCTTTACTTCTCTTCCACGTGACGTGCGTCATTTGTGACCTTTTCTTTTCTTTTCTTCCACTTGACGCGTGTGATATGTAAATCAAAAACAGCTAAATTAATCTTTTCGATATAAAAAATAAATGTGACGGTTGATCGTGGTTGATAGCCTTTTGTTTTAAAAAATGTATTCTCGATGATTAGATATTTTCCATCTCATCGGCTTTTTCCCCCTTTTTTATTAATTTAAATAAATCATAAGATTATAAAAAATAAAATAAAATGCATAGACAAAATTAAATTATGAGTATTTTAATGATTATATAATTGATAGGACCGAAAAAAATTATTAATTACTTTTAATAAATAAGATCGTTATAAATATCAATCGGGTGTATTGATAGGTCAAAAATAAAATCAAAGGGTTGTTGGGTTTTAACTCACGCAAGATAAGGAATTGGGAAAAACTAATAGCTTACAAAATAGACAAGAATTCAAAGGGTAGCTTGCGTAATGGACAATGAGATGTGATTTTGGGCTTAGTTTTTTTAATATATAGTTTTACTCTAATAATTATAGTTTTTTATCTGACTATTGAAACAAACGGAAAGTTTTTCAAAAGTTTAAAGGCTAATTTTATATGAAGATAACATTTCATGGTAATTGAAGTTCAAGAAGACTTAAAATAAAGCTTGAAAGCTATTACAAAGAAGTTTCATTTTTTTTCCAATTACCTTAGGATTCTTTTTTATTTTTTAAAAACCTCGCTTGTTATTTTTTTTAGCATTTTCTAGAATATTCTATCTAATATAATATAGTTATTTAACTTATATTCAGGTTCTAGAGGTATTTGAATTTTTATAATTATATTTAGCTCATACTATGATTTTCTTTGACATGTCTAAGGCCCCATTGGAAATGGGTAAAAATCCTTAAATTCACTTATAAGATAGAAACAACATGAGAAAGCTAGAAAAAATATGACACCAAATTGGAGTTTTTATCCAAAAACATTGATTTCTTGATTCATAATCATTTATTTGTGATTGCTTGAGAATATAAAATAATCATTAATTATTTAGATATTCATAAATTATCCATCAAGTTTCAAGCTTTCATATGGATGCCAGTTATTTATTATTCAATATAATATAAAATATTAATATATAGACTTGAAATAGGTGTATAAATATTGAATTATTATCACACACGCGCTCATATATTGTATTGTTTTGAAGAAATATAAATCTTCAATAGAGATATATAAACAATAAAAGTATACATTTCATGTAAAGTTTAGGCAAGTTTCAAGTTATTTTTGATAAAATTCATATCCTATATTTTACTCATTGAGCAAGATAACCATAAAAAAAATATTAATTTGTTCAAGTTAAATCAATATCCACATCATTTGAATTAAATTGTCATTCATGATGTTAAGAGATTAAATTAAAAATTAAATTAAAATGAAAAAAAATAATAAAAATAAAACAAATAACAATTTTGAGAGACCAATTTGATATAAAAAAAAACTAGATGAAATCAAACAATGAGAGATAAAATTCAAAAAAAAAAAACATATGAAAATCAAAAGAATAAGAATCAAACTTGAAATAAAAATAAAATAAATAATAAGGAATGAAATTAAAAAATAAATTATTAAACTATAAAAGATAAATAGAAATACAGACCAAATTGTAAATACAAAACAATTAAAAGGAAAAGAGAGAGAAATAAAAGTAAAAAAAAAAAAAAATCAATTAAGCCGTTTTTTATCACCTGGGCTGTCATCAGTAGTCCTATTCTTTTGCTCACACCCATGCTTGCCAGACATAGCCGTGACCTGCCTGGAACTGACCCCTGGAGTTTTTTTATCAGCTTGTTTCGCGGTTCATATTTACTATATGGCCCATCTTCGCATTGCCTGTAAAAACATGGTATTACAAGCCAGCAATTTTTAAAGGCCAACTGGGCTCGCGCTCGTTTGCTAACGGTGCAAGATGGGCTCCAGAATGCAAATGGACTAGATGGGCTTAGCCCATCTAGAGGCTCATGTGCCTCGATAAGTGTGAGGTTTAAAAAAGAGAGTTAAGCCAGAGATCTGCCGTTTGTGCACTGTTAAGACAGAGCGACGGTACTGGTGGTGGTGGGCCAGTCCTTGTCTAGCACGGCTTCGCTACCACCACTCCTCTGTTAAGAAAAAAACAGAAAATGCGAAAGGTCATTTCTTTCTTCCGTTAATGTCTCCATTCGGTGGGACCACCCGACCGTTGCAGCAGCCAAACAACGTCAGGAAGCACATTCACACTCAGAGCCGTAGCCAGGAACTGGCAAGTAACAGATCTGCGACAATCACCCATCAGGTCATGACTTGACTTTAAATCTCGATCCTACTATGTATTTTCCGGGTCATTTCCTCCCCCGCCCCCCCCCCCCCCTTTCTTCTTTTTTTTTTTTTTTTTTTTTATATATATATAAAAAAACAATTTGAAATTGATTTTTTTAGTCCATTAGATAACAAATATTTACTCTTCAAACTTGTAGTTTTTATGATGACACTCGATTTAATAAAACTATTTACTCATGATATATTAATAATTATTTTAATTAATCACAATGCAAAATAACAGCGATAATCCCTAATTAGATAACATTGTAGGAATATCATGCAATAGAACCACACTTTTTGGGGTAGGGTTTTAAATTTGTTTGTAGATCTAGAACTGATATTATATGTTGGGGTTCTGAGTTGGTGCAGGGGTGACAACTCCAATAACTTTAACATGCTGACGATATGCTTGCTGGCATGTAAATTCGGAGAAAACAATGCAGGCCAGTTCACCAAGGTGGATTTTGTTTTACCAAGTTGCAGGGTGGAAGACAAAACCTAACCTTGTCGCCCTGGATTTATTCGCTGCCTGCAGCTTCAGCATGACAGCTTTTTTGTGAACTTACCAGGTGACCATACACTACAGATTTCTGGGAAATTTCTCTTTGACCCACTCAATGAGAGCTTTTGCTCCCTATCATGCAGGCCCTGGAATTTTTTTTTTTTTCTAATTAATTGGTAGGAGAAGAACATGGCAGGATAACTATGCAGAAAGCTTTTCAACTTTTTTTTTCTATCTACTATAGACGTTAATTTGTAAATTAAAAGACCAACAAGTGCTAAAATCATGATAATTTTCTTGGGAAGAAAATCTTGGGGATTTTAAAATCTCACACGAGTATGAAATTCACAAATGCTAGAATCATAACAGCAAATATCTGGTGCAATTGGATGCTAGCTCTCGATGCGTCAAGTTTTTATTGCAAAACGGTCCCGTATTCCACTATTCCATATACTTACAACTGTAGAATTTGAAAATCTTTAGGGCACGAAATCTGCTCCTCCACTGCTCCATATAATTCAACTACAGTGTATTGTTTTGACGTGGTGAATTTAAACTGCAATATCAAAATGCACAACTTCTTCGTACTGTGCAGAATTCACATTGCAGGGCTCAAACGCAAGGAGAGATCAGATCAACTTGTTCATGGATGATGTCACACACTACAGGGCTTATTTGGCGAGTAGCAAGCTTGTGAGGGTATATTTCTTATCTGTTTTATTTTTTTTTTTTTAACCGGGTATCGGGTTAACTTGAACGCAACACAATTGATCTCTGAATTTATTAAATATCTTATAAGTCTAATGAACAGATAAAACACTATAAAAACAGCAAGCATATACAAAGAAACTCAAACCGGATAAAAAGAAAAGAAACCAATCCCTTCCACCGCCTCTTATCTGTTTTTTGAGGTGACAAAGAATGGTAGTGACCAGCAACGATGAATCGTGGTGCAAACCTGCAGGAAGAGAATTAGAACTCCGAGAAAGCATGACACGCACCACAGAGCTGTCTATTCTTTTTAATAAACAATTAATAGAGGGAGGGGGAGGGACCCTTGGTAAAAAAATTGGTGCTCTGAATGGTCACAATCACTTGAACCAGGAACAACAACGTCATGCAATCTATTGCCAAACTTGTCATGTCCTGGCCATAAATTTTCAGAGAGCTGGAAAGAGGTGAGGTTCCTCGACCTATGTTTCTTCTCAATTTATGTTAAAAAGATGAGAGAGAGAGAGTCTGATTGCTGGGTGTCAGGGCCAGGCATTAAAGCCATGATCAAGAGATAAGAGCCTTGTAGACTGAGATTATGCAATTGTCAGGGAAGAAAATGAGGCCCCATGTACAAATTCAGGTCCTTTTCTTTCATAGATTTTAAAGGAAATTGATAGCAGCTAAGCAGAGTAAACTGGAAACCCTAGAATATAAACAGTAAATGTACTGCGACAAGATTAAAATATCATCTGCTAAGATCATTTACGCAACAGATACAACTGTGTAGGTCTAAATCAATTACCATTTACATCTGTAAACAATTTATAGACTCGTGGGTATGCATCAAACACCAACTGCAGAACCTAGGAGATTATGACCCCATTTATTACTTTCAGTTTTTGTTTATTATTCTTGCAGCCTGCAAGTCACAGGAAAAAAGAACAGAAAAAAAACTGATCCCATTAGAACCACAGGGTCATTTTACTATTTTCAGAGCACCATAAGAGGCTGAATCTATTTTCTAGATTGCAATCTACTGTTACTAAGTACCAGCAACACAAGAAATAAAACTAAAACTTAAAAGATTGAAATTTTATATAAAAAGAGTAACAAACACCTAAGAGAAAGAAACTTTTCCTTTCACTTTTTTTTTTACAATTTGTGAGACTCGAAAGCTTCAAACCTATAACAAAAACCCAACAGAATACAAAAGGAAACCATATATCTAAATGACCAAAAACTGAAAGACTACAACTAGTTACAGGCTTCAATGGACCTGTCAATGCACAATTGCAATAACAAAAAGAAAAAGAAAAAAAAGAAGAGCCAAGACTAATTACCCTTCCAGTTCATGATCCCATCAAGTAGCACCCCCCACCAACAATCCCATTCGATGGCGTATAATACAGACTAAAACATCGTTCCACACCAGAGAAAAATTACCAGGTGGAAACTTCTATCAAATCCAAGTCCAGCCCCATCGATTATCGCCATGACGAAACTGTGAGTAGTGGCACATCATTCCAGGCTAAAGTTAAGAACCCAGGTTGAGAATCATCAATAGAATACAAAGCACTGTAATTGTAATTCCATAAGAGTATCTTAGCCTGACTCGTTGCATAATGGCTAAGCGAAACCGATTCAAAACCCGAACTTTCCATCAAAGCTCCCCATTGATCTTTATCCTCCATCCTTTCCCTTCTCACTCCAGGCTCCTCTGGCCCTACAACGCTTGAAATTCTATGACCCAATAACAACCTCTCAACTCGAAGCCTCTCTGGTGAGTCTCTACTCAAGTTAGGCTCAAGAGACTCAAAAACAGCAGTGTAGTATCTCAAAGCATTCTTAAACCGAGCCAAGTACCCAACCCGGTTCAAACAAACTTCATATTCACCGAGGGTGACAATTTTCGGGTTCAACGATTTAGCCATCTTTAAAGCCGTTTCCACAGCAACTGGAGACTCATCCAATAAATTATACAATTGAAGCATGAAATTAACAGCCAAAACCTCATCCGGCTCGACCCGAAAACAAGATTCATTTAGCTCCTGGATTGGAGTCAGAATAGGCTCAAACTCGAAATTCAAATCAAGAAGCTTGGCAAAATCAAGAAGCCTATTACCGGTAGCTAAAAGAGAAGCAGCTGGATTCTTACCAAGAACTGGAGCAGGTATACCTGAGATCCGAATTTTAACAGGTTTTCCAGCTGAACGTGTGGCTAAAGCTTGTAAGAGAGCAGCCCATTGAACTCCTTGAACAATACCAAAATCAACTATGTGAATCTTGCTTGCTTTCTCAGTTGCCTCAAGAATTGCTTGGTTTGCTGTTAAATGAGCAAACTTTGAATACGGACAGGCATCATTCAAAGCTTTATAGGACAGAGTGAACTCTTCACTTGTTGTCTGATCAAAATTTTTCAAGACATCAAGCTCTCTTGCAGCAACTCTTCTGCATAATCCTTCCGCGAAGTAGAAACCAACTCGCTCGACTGGACCACCGTTTTCACTCACCGAGTCCTTGAACTTAACCAACGATTTCACGGCTTGATCAGCTTTGGACTCGACAAGTTGAGCACACTCAACAAGCGCTTTTCAAAACCGGCGAGGAAGATAGCTGTGCAATTTCCTTTGACCCTCCAACGACTTCATTTTTTACTGTTGGCAGAGGCAGGGGCGGGGGTGACGTTGTGGGCTTGATTTCTTCAGGGAGGAGATGGGGCGGCCCAGAGAGAATTAGAGATTACCCCGTTAAGATCAGACGGCGGAGAGCAACCAACAGCAAGTCGACTGGGGACAGTATTAAACGGATCAGAAGTGTACATCCCAAAATCAGTACTGTTTTGCCACGCGTCACAGCCAGAAGGAAGATTGGAACTATCCGTTGAATCTCCACCGTTCATTAAACTGTCCATCCACTCATCCGAGTCAAACTCGCCACCAGCTCCAGTAAAATAAGGAAGCCGAAACCCGCTTGAGTGGTTCTGCTCCATGTTCGAGAAATTAAACCCAGGCGGGTCGCCTGTATCTTGTCCATTCTGAAAAGGGTCAGAGAAAGCAGCCGGACCCGAGAGCCCATAACCCAAGTTTGGGTTAGCAGACATTATATTAGTCGGCCAAGGATTTAAAGAAAAAGGGTTTAGACCAAGAAGTTGTTGTTGTTGGTTATGGTGGTGGCTTTGTTGCTGCTGCTGCTCTTGCTGTTGTTTTTGCTTAATAACTTGTTGGGCTATTGCCATTAGATTTCCACTATCTGCACACATATATGCCATTCTCCAGGCAACCTTCTTACCTGCAAGTTACGTTGAAAGAAGACATTGTTAGTAAAGAAAGAGTGACAGAATCTTGGGATGGTGGATTTATAGTGCCAAAAACAAAAGCAGTCAAAGAAAGAGAGAAAGAAGGATGGAGAGAGAGAACGTACTCGAGAGAGGAGGGCAGTGAAGGAACGGGATCACTAGCTGGATTTGGTGATGGGAGACAGTGGAGAAAGGGAGAGAGAGTGGGATTTTTAAGTTCAACGTTTAGAATAGAGGAGAGGAGGAGGAGGAGGTGGTGGTGGTGGACAAACGATGATTAAAGTCTACACGGTGAGGAGTGGGGGCCACTTGTTCGATTGAAGAAAATATTAGTTTATGCTTTTTAAAAAGGATTTTAATTTATGGTGCTATAATGAGATGTGGAGCAATTTGTACTTATTATGGCTTTCATTTTATTTTCATTAAAAGAGAAATAGGGAAGAGGAATGAAAAAATAAAATAGATGTGTGGTATTATTTTATTTTTAAAATTAAAATAAAATATATAACACATTAAAATGATTTTAAAAATATTAATTTAATAATTGATTTGTCAAGATTTATTTTAATATTTGGAAGAGTAGTTTTGAAATTTCAATATTTTTTCATAGGAAAAAGATGTAGAAGCCCCCTTGAATGTTCATTTTATTATTCTCCCAGGTTCATGTTAACTCTATAGTTTTTTTGAGAAATATTGAAAAATCCCCTTACAGAAGCTTTATAATTTATATAGTTTTGCTCTTAGGGGTAAAGCAACAATTTAATTGTACTAAAAGAAGGTTTCCAGACCATATTGCCCCCAAAATGTTTTGTAAAGAACAATGCACCATTTGGAAATGATAATTATACCCCCCAATTAAAACCATAACCATATTTTTTACAAGGGTAAAAAACATAAAAACAGAAATTTAAACGAATAGGAACATTTGTTCAAGGTCATTGTAAATCAGTGATGTCTTTTAGCATTTTATTTTGGTAATAGATGAATCATAATGCATAATTAAGGGTTAATGAGGTGTTTGATATTGTGTTTTAAAAACATTTTTGAAAAAAAAAATTATTTTTATTTTTTAATTGAAATTAAAAAAATTTGGTGCTTTAAGATTATTTTCATGCACTAATGTCAAAACAATTTTTTTAAAAAAATAAAAAAAATATATCATTTTTATACATTACTGAATGAAAAAAAATAACATTAATCACACTTCAAATAATCACGAGCTGAAGAATGTAAAATATTAATGGATGTATATGAAGTTTGAAATCTTGTTTCTAAATCTTACTTTAAATTTTTTTTATTTTTATTTTAAATTAAATTAATTTCTTTAATGTTTTAATATATTTCAATGTGTTAATATAAAATTATATTTTTAAAAAAATTAAAAAATATCATTTTTATATTTTTCTAAATAAAAAATCAATTTAAAAAATCAACCTCAACCCATTATAACTAAATAAACTAGGTAAAAATAATCTGTTAAAAACTTAATAAAAAATAATTTCATAAAACTAATCTGACAAAAAATTATCTCAAAATTGATTTATTTCTGTGCTTCCGCAACCACAGTTGTTTTGATTGATGCGCTAACAAGACACTCCCTTCTCGACATGACAACACCAGGTCATCAACGTCCACGTGTACTACTTTTTTTCATCTTAAAATGTTTTCTCTCTCCTATTCACTCCCGCTCTATACGGGAACCTTGACTTGGGGCCCACATCCCACTCGACACGTCGATCGCTATACGGCGCGTCGGTGTCGCCGTCTTAATGACATCATCTGTTGTAATCCTCTTGGGGAATGTAAAGTATATCTTAGCCGTTCATTCTGGAGATCTAGCGCCCTTATTTACCGAGATGTAACCGCGCCACTTTCTGTGGCTGAAAACGACGTTACGAGGACAGTACTTTGGCAAGATAATTTAGATAAAGCATCACCTGCATTAATATGCTAACACGTATGCACTTTCTTTGTTGGTTTTAGAGATGATTAATAACATTTTTTTAATTAATTAAAATAATAATTGAGGACTATAATATTATAGATATTACGAGCCATTAGCAGTGCTTCACCGCGGTTTTTTTTTTTTTTTTTTGTCTCAATTCAATATATATGATTTTGTATTTTGATTCTTAATGTTTTTTTATATAATTTAATTTCGATTTTTTTAATTTTTTATCCTTCTATGACAATTCTTAATTTTTTTGTTTCTATTTATATATTTATACTCTTAGTTTTGATGTTTACTTTTTATTGTTATTTATTTTTGTATATAATGCAACTTGTATTAAGGAACAAAATAAGTTTAGCTTTGATGGCGTGAAATGAGAGTGAAACCCTCTCTTATGAATGTATATTGAATCTTCTATTGATAATGATTTGTTATCTTTGTATTTTTTTTATTTATTTTGTTTATGTGTGACTTTGTGTATTTTTAGTTTAAAATGATTTTTATTTTTTTTTAAATAAATTATCTTTTATTTTTCTAGATTCATTCTTCATATTATTATATTTAAAGTATTTCATAACACTAAAATTAAATTAATATTATATTTCAAAAAAAAAAAACGTAGTTCATTTAAATATATTGGAAGGTATTAATATTAAATAAATATCAAATTATATAATTAGTCTCACATATTTTCAAGAAAGAAAACCTTACAAATAATAATCGTTATCATTATTTTAAATGTCTTATCTATGATAAAATTAATATATAAAAAATAAATAATTAGAAGTTTTGTAGATTGATTATTTCGCTCGGATGTGTAGCATCATAAAAAAAATCAAGAACCATTAACGTTTTTTACATGTTAAAAAATTTTGTTCTGGTTGCGGTGAAACGTAGGGCAACTGACTCGTATATTTTTTTTTATAGATAATTTGGCCAAATTTCCCCACTCGTTTTATCTTCACGTAACTTAATATATTTTTTTATCTAGGTGATATTAAATTTGATAAAAAAGAATTACGATAATTGTTTTGATTACTATCCTGATTATTATTGATAGTAATTTCCCTGTCATCATCATTATTGTTATATTTGTTGTCATTAGTATGACAATAATCATTGCGATAACCTACATCTTTATTTTTATTAATATTATTGAAATTCTAATCAGTATTATTATAATTTTTTTTGTAAATAATTGAAAAAAATACCTCAAAGAATAAAAAAAAACTCATAACATTTTTAACAAAAGAGCAATATAAAAAAAAAGTAAATGACAAAAAATATTATTAGCTTTAAAAAAATAATTTAACTTCATGAATAAATAAATATAAAAAAAAACAAAGGAAAAAAAATAATAAATATCAATTTTCAAATGATCACTAAGATATTTTAAAATTAAAGGACTAGATTAGAAAAAAAATACAATCTTGACAAAATAGAAAATAATACAAATTAAAAACAAAAACTAAGAACATGTGCATATTAACATGAAAATAGGAATTATTTCATAAATATATAAGAAAAATAAAAGATTAAAACAAAATAAAAAATCAAATTACAAGGACCAAAATTAAAATAAAATATATGATTATTTTCAACTAAAGGACAAAATTGAATACAATTCAAACTTATATACCAAAAATATTAAGGGATTTAAAACCAAACCCAAATTTATAAAATCAAGGACCGAACTGAAACCTAAATATATAATCAATTCAATTGAATGACACAATTGAAACACATTAAAACTTATATAATATAAATAAATACTATACAACACAATTAAAAGAAAAGGGACGGAAATGAAATTCCCATAAATAAATAGGTATGCCGTGTAATTTTGCTTGTCGGAGAGAGAAAAGAGGGAAAAAAGTTCAATTGACCATTGTCACGTCTCTGGCCACCGTGTAATGTCACCCGCCAAATCATGAGAAAGAGTACACGGTGGCAAATCAATTGAGATGCGGGATGAATATTTTTCACTACCGGAATACATCGCAAGTGCCTCAAACGCGCCCATAGTATTATGCAGAAAATAATAATAATAATAATAATAATAATAATAAATGATTAATTACCGAAACACCTCTACAACCAACTCTTATATTTTTTCTAATATGATACATATCTGTATTAATACATTTTCCAAAGTTACGAAACACCCCCGTCGGCAAACCTTGGTGTTTGGCTTATCGGAGGGTAAAATAATTATATTTACTGTGTAATGAAAATGTGAAATGTGAAACCTCATCGACAACTCTTGATTTTTTTTTTCTTACTGGAGGGGTAGAATGAATATTTTATTGTTCATAGAAATGATTCCAATGCCAAAGTTAATGTGCACTAAGAGGTAAAATAAAAATTTCACTATTACAATCCATAATAATTTGTGTCTACTGCTTCAGTGAAACCATGATTTTTTTTTTTGTTTCGAGGAAATTCCACCCCATGGAAAGCGTGTTTTGTGGGCCCAGATGAGTGAATAAAACCCCAATTCTTTCAGGCTCTTACAAGAGGTGCACACACTAACTCGAGCTCAATATTTCGATGCGAGATCTCAAACTCTCTGTCATCACGCTACTGTCTTTGAGGACGAAACCATGATTTAATTTAGCTTATTAGTAAAATGATGTTTAATGGTGTTATAAAGGTGGTTTTTTTTTTTTTGTTTTTTTATTGGAAAGATATATTAAACAATACATACTTTTTAAATATATATATATATATATATATATATATTAAAAATATATATATATATATATATATATATATATATATATATATTAAAAATTATCGAAAAACATATATTTTTTTAAAAAGTAGATTTTAGAAATACGGTCCCACCGCGCTCTGAAATACAACCTAAATTGTGATTTAACTAATATTACCCATCTTCTTCAATTTATTAATTTTTTATTTAAAAAATATTTCTTTTTTTGTACCAATTATTTTCATCTTACCATTTTCTTGATAGAAAACAAGGAAAAAGTAAGAAAAAAACACTAGTCGTGAAATGGTTTTTTGGAACGCCGCCATCTTCCCATGGTTAGAGGCTTCCAGCCCAGGTTTAAAAGCCAATGGTTTTAGTGACCTTTTGACTGTAATTCTAAAAAAAATGATTTATTTATTTATTTTAAATTAAGTTTTTTTTATGAATTTTTAAAATCATCTTGATATGCTTGATTACTAATATCAAAATAATATTTAAAATTAAAAAAATATCATTCTAATATTTTTTTCAATAAAAAATATATTGAAAAATAACATCAAATACACTATCAAAATTATCAGATAAATAATGATACCGTTGAGGAGAATTGCCCGTTTCTTATCGCGTATATCGATCGACAAGAGCTGTCCCTTGTTAAAAAGCCTTTTGATTGGTCAAGAGATGGGTAAGTAAAAGCAAGAGATAAAAGATAAAAAAAAGAGAGCAGAAAGGGGAAGAAAACCGATCCAAAGAGGAGAAGTTTGCCTGTTCAGGACCGTTCTTTTTGGGGGCGGTTAAGGGACCCACCGTGGGACCCAATGGCCTATGACTAATTTGGTAAAAGCAGGACAAAAAAGGGGGTCCACCCGAAGAAGGAGCCATCAATCTTGAACCAGTGGAAATGATCATAAAAAAGCAACGGCGGAGGAGGGAGGGTTGCAAGATGGAAAAAAGAGAGTGACACAGTGAAAGCAACCCTAGATGGGTAATGGTTTTTGGCATGGATCTGTGGTGTATCCACGTCAGGACTACCCCCAGTCAACTTGCAACGTCTCTATCTGGTCTCTGCTATTACTATGAAAAGGTTGTCTTCATTTTATATTTATATTTATATATATTATATACACTGGATCAAGGATGCAACTTTTGAAGTGTGATGGCGTGTTGAATGAATCTTCTAGTCATCTGCGAGTTTATTTGGAATCGTGTTGAATTGTAATTTTAAAAAGTATTTTTTAATATTGATAATTAAAAATATTAATTTAATAATTTTTTCAATAAAAAACACTTATAATACCATACATATGAACAACAACCTGTTTATTTCTTGTCTTTTAAAATCTCTTTTGAGAAAATCTGACTTTGAAATTTATTTTTTAAAATTATTTTAATGTAGCAATATAAGAAAAAAGTTGATGGTATTTTTAAATAAAATAATCATCGTCACGATATCCAACGATCTCTAAGAGTGTATTTATTATTGTGTTATAAAATGTTTCTTAAGATTATTTTAAAACTTTTATATATATATATATATATATATATATATATTCAAGATAAATGTATTTTTAAATAGCATTTAAATGTAATTCTATACACAAAAAATAAACAGTGAAAAATTTGAAAGTCACGAGGCATGAGCTCTCGAAATTAAGAGGGTGTTTCAAAAATGTTTTTGAATTTTTTTTTCAATAAAAAATTAGTATTTTTATATTATTTTGATGTAGTTATATTACAAATATTTTTAAAATTTTTTTATTTTAATATATTTCTAAAAACCTGACCATACTCTCAAATAGACATTAAAATTAACGTAGATGATTTGGGTCAGTTCGTTTCTACAGTTAAGCAGCCGTGAAAGAAAAGGAAATGAACCTGTTGTTTTAACTTCTTTGAAATAGTTAGCCATCTTAAAATGATTGGGCCGATTATATTTGTCAAACATGACTCGGATCGGCTCGAGCCAGCCATGGCGACAAGAAACTCATCCGATCAAGTTAGGAAATGATGGAGCTATCTTTGATGATAAGCATGTGGCACTCTCGGATTTTCGAAGATCTTAGATTTCAGTTCTCAATTTAAGATTTTTTTAATTATATCCTTCGAATCAAGATTTATTACATGTGAAATATATGTTTGTCACCCCCCAAAAAATTATTTAACATGATTAAAATAAAAATTTAATCTCAAAGAATTATAAGCTGGTATGTTTTTAGAAACCCAAAATAATCTATCAAACATACAATAGAAATGAGATTTTTTTTGTAGTTTATATAATAAAGAGTTTAATGATCGTAAATGGGTTCAGACAAACTAGTATGTGTTTAAGTCGCACGCCTGGATCATGAGATTTGGATCTCGAGTTTGATTTTATTTTATTATTTTACTAGTTTATTATGGATTTTGACTTGGATTTATTTCAAATAATCTTTTTATCTTATAAAAAAATATTTTTTTGCTAGTTATATATGAATATCTTCAAACCCATGAATAAAAAGTTTGAACAATCAGTCTTCTTCATACACTTCGGCTTCCCTCCCATTTGTTTTGCCTTCATATCTCTTCCTTTTAAAGCTCTTTTTTTTTCTTTTCTTGTAAAAAACATATTATTTTGGTAACTTTTAAAGCAAGCTCATACTTTAGAAGCATAGGTGTTGGAATCCTAAGAGACCTATTAACACTATTTCCTTACACAAAGAAATAAACAATAAAAACTTTTTTTTTAAAAAAAATTGCACACCACGATTTATCTGGTTTTAGCTTATATATATTTATAATATACACGCCAGGTTTCTAATTTCTATATAATATTTGTTTATATGACCGTAATATATGGCTAATTTTTTTTTATATATATAAATTTACAAGATCTCCTTGTTTATTTACTTTTGCATGAATTATATAATATAAACAATCGTAATTATATTCAAAGGCTAAACTAGTAAATAAAATAAACTAAAAAATAATGAAATTAGAAGAAGAGAAAAAAGATATTCAAAATGGATTTTAGCCTTGAAAATGGACTTCCATGGTTTCCGATTGTTTATCTCGTTGTACGGGTTGCTGAGTAGATATTATATAAAATAATTTGTATTACAAATAACCGGGTAAGAAAATAGCTTATCAATCACGCAGTGCTTGTTTTCCTTTTCTAGCCGTTTTCTTAGACTTTTTATTCATCTATCTAATTTATGAAATCATTAACTTATCAACCCCACGTCATCGTCTACCCATTGAATTTTGTCATATCAAAATATTAAAAAATTAATTTAAAATAATTCTTTTAAAATACATTGCGAGACACCCATGGCTCTCCTGAAAAATAAATTTATAGTTGCCTAAATCGAGAAAAATAAGACCATTAAAAAACCCAGTTAAAATGACCAGAATACTTTTAAAAAATTCCGGTTTAGTTTATTTTTTTTTAAACTAAAGTCAGTAAACTAAAACCAAACCCAACCGATTCGGATTTAAAAAATATACTATAAAAAGCTTTTTATTCTTTTGATTCGGTTCAAAATTCTTGATAAAATTTTATTTTGATGAAATAAGGGAAGAGAAAGACTTAGTTAAAGTCTAGAAAAGCCTACAGAACAATGTACTATAGAAAACCAAACTGAACATAAGTTGATCGGTTTAAACTAGTTTTGGTTTGATTTTTATTAATTATAATTTAAGTTTTATTATTTTTATAACAAAGAAATAATCTCCCCTGCTATTTATGTGATTGAAGCCCTCTTCTCAGCTTAGACGTTGTCGAACAAAGTGAAGCTTGATTGGATTGTATCATAGCATTCAGGATCTTTAATGGGAAAATTCTAATTCCAATAAGTAGACAAAGTTTCGTGACATGGTCCACCGTCGTTAGTTGCTTGATTGGACAACAAATGGTTATAGGTTATAGCTAATTGCAGCTATTAGATTTTTATATAATTGCTAATTTAAAAATTTATAAAATTAATTACTTTTGAAGTTTATAAAATTAAATGAAATATGAGTAAGTTGTTTCGGATATTCACAGTCTTATTAGCCGTAACACAGGTCTGACTGGCAAAAATAGATAATAATTTGCAAAGATTTCAGACTTCACAAGCAACTAAGGGGGGCTGAGCGACGACTCTATATTATATATAGCATGAAAAGAAGTCAACAATACTGTGAGCTTCTTCTTTCTAAGGCGAGTCAAAAATATTGCTGCGTGTCTGATTAAGAGTTTGGTTTAATTTGATTTTAAAAGTATATTTTATTCAAAAAATTATTAAAATGATTTTTTTAAAATTATTTTTGACATGGTATATGAAAATGAACTAAACCCACCATTTTTTTTATTTACAAGTGGAAAATATTTTTTTTTTATATTTTTAAAATACAGTGCAAAAATACACTAAAGGTGAGGTTTGCCGTGATAGGTAGCTTACTTAATGGAAAGATAGGAGGGTTATCGTAAAAAAATAAATAAATAAATAAATAATTTTTCAAGAGCCCTATTTCATGGATGAAGCTCTCAGTGACCCGATCACACGCATGCAGTAACTGTGAATCATAATTATTTTGGAGACCATAATTAGTTTAATTGTCAGCTACATGTCATCTAACTTGGTGCGTTGTATATAATAAAAGACACACACACAACAATAACAAAAAAAAAAAAAAAAAAAGAAGAAAAAAGAGTCCAAACAATGTTCTTACTACAATCATAGACCGTATCCAATATGGGTTTAAATAATTAGTATATAATTTAAAAAAAAAAGATTATAGGAAGGGATAAAAGTTAAATTTTATTAATTTTAAAGTCAAAAGCTCAGATTATTCAAGGGTAAGGCAGGAGAAAAGGAGGAAAAAAAACTTTTTTTTGTATGAATAGTAAAAAAACAAAATCAATTATTAACATCTTCTTGTTAGGATTTGTTAAGCTTTCTCTGTATTTGAATTTGGTATTTTGCATGATAGCTCAGCCTTGTTCTTAGTGTTGTGTCATTACGTGGAAGACAACGAGTTCACCCACTCAACAAGCAGTTGCCTTCTTTCGTTGAAAGCCCGACTGTCCTTTAACTCTACGCCCAGCTTGGACCCTACGCCTATAGAAATTCTATCAAAGATAAATTTCTAACGGAACTATCTCATATAAATGGATTTTAATATATAATTTATATTATTTTTAACATATTTATTCAAATAAAAATCTTCTAATTAGTTTATTTTGAGCATATTTTAATATATTTTAACATATTTTAATATTCACGGCTAGTGCCTATTGAAGTTTGGGTGGTTGTATTTTGAGCAAGCGAGAAAGCAATTGAATTACAGGGTGGCGATAATTTACTGTAAACCACTCTTCTTTATAGTTTATTTAATTGTTAATGGTGCTGAGTATTGACTTTTAGCTGCTTCTGCTACTTGGAAGGCAATGAATGTTAAAATAAGATCAGAAGAAAGTGATCCCACAACGTGTACTAAACATTTTCTTCATCATTTCGATTAGTCACACTAGGATCTGTCCCTTCTGATTGATAAGCTCTTGCAAATCTGTAATCCTTTCTAGGATAGTGGGTGCATGTCTTCTTTTTTATTTGTTTTTGTATTTCAGAAGTGTATAGTTTTTTTTTTAGTATTTTTTTATGATTTTGATGGGATGATATCAGTTTTTTTTTTTTTTTAAATAATACCTATTACTTAATGTATTATTAAAAAAATCATTTTAAAAATCAATCACTATCTAACTCCGGAAAATGAAGTGATGATCATTTTTAAATAATTCTTTGTAAATGATGACAAACGGTTGTTTTTCAGTCAAATTTGTAATGGATTCATGTTTTGATCCAAAGATTGCCATGGTGGCTTTAATTTGTCCTCACCTCGAGACAAAAGGAGAGAGTCGTATAATGTTTTTTTTGTGGTGGATGGCATTGTTTTTTGACAAATCAAATAAGCTACTCATTACAGCAATTTCTTTACCTTCCTTCCAAATTCCATGCTTTTGAAACTAAAAACACAGGCCGCTGGTCCCTCACGACAAGAGTCATGATTATTATACAAGACAATGATGGCTTGAATGTAGACCACCCAGTAGTTGTTGTTTACACGAACGTTCTTTCCTTGCCCCCCTCAATAGAGATGAGGTTCATGAAACTAATTATATGATATATCACAGAAAAAAAAGAAATTGCTGTGATAGTTTTTCATCATGGGCGGAACCTATTCAAGCTCTCATTTAATTTTACTGGACAAAAAAAACAACCCTCGTCTTCTTCTGCTCTTTCAAAACCAGCTACCAATGATATGTACTCTGTGTTGTTAGTTGTGATTTAGATTCATAATCCTACCTTGAATCAGAAAGGAGAAGCGGCAGAGATGATTGGCCATGGCAAAAAGAATTCCCCGCACAACAAAGCATCCTCAACCTCAAGATCCGAAAGCATTAGAAGATTAACCACCTCTAAAACCAGCAACCGACTCTCTTCTTTTTGTCTCAGGAAGACGAGTTGGGAGGATGAAGTTGTTTATGTCGAAGAAACTATTTTATCTAAAAATTTAATTTGGTAAGACTCTATAATATAATTTATATTATTCTCTAATACATTTTCTTAAGTGAAAACTCTTTGAACTTAAACTTGTATATAGACTCACACTATCTTATATTTAATTTTTATAAAATAAAATAAAGATGATAAAATTTGATCTCGTAACCGCTAAAATAATAAAACTCTGATATCATATCAAAAACCATCTCACCTAAAAACTTAAACTGTTAGTTAAATATCTAAAATATAATTTATATTATCATATAATAACTTCCTACTTTTCTTTTGGGTTGCGACTTGCAATTGATTTCCATCCTTTTCCTCCATTAAAGTAAGCCGCGGCCAAGTTAATATCCATCCTTTCGTTAAACCCTTTCCCTACCTCCTAACAAATTGAGAGCCTAAAACAAACTCCAAGTCCCTAAATTTGCTTCCGTGTTGAGCAAATTATGGCTTGGGCCAAGGCAGGACAATAGAGTAATGATGATATACAATGAGGCCTACATATTATCAAACATTTCCCGGTAAAAGCACAATGATAGGAGCCGAAAAAAACTAATGGAGATTAAAATAGGGCAGTAAGTACACACCGGCCACATGCAACCAATTATTATCTTATTGGCAGTTTTAGAAACAATGATCAGTACACGCCACTTTAAACCAGCGACTCCATTACAATGAAGAAACCAACAAGTTGGGAATTGAAGAATTTCAGACAAAATTCCAAGCAACTCCTTGCTGGCTGATCTAAAAATCAATCAGCATTCACTCACTGCTAAAAAATGCAAATCCAACTTTGATCGATTAAGATGTATGGATGATTTCCATCTTGAATTTAGTAGCATTACGGTCAAAATGATGTACCTAAAATAATTTATTGCGTCCACAGGCTTATTCTCATCATGGAGGTTGGTGAGTCTCAGCGAAACCTCTCCACATGCCAGCATCCTAGTTCTTTGAAGAGCAAACATCTATCAATAAACACGAGCCTTTGGTGGGAAGGTCTCGACCTCATCATCCAATGTGTTCATGTGAACTGGCCTGTAATCAAGTCGGACCTTCTCATTCTCCCAATACCTGCAAATCCAACACGCACCACTGTGTTAGTTAGTTAACATGAATGAATGATGAGAAGTTGACTTGGATGGAATCACAATCCTTCTAACTAACAAGTTGCTTAATCATTTGAATTGCTCCATTTCAGAATTCAGTCACTGCAGGAAATCCACATCTTCGATTCAGATTATTATAATTTTCTTGTGGTAGAAACAAAATAAGACTTACCCCAGAGAATGCTTCATCCATTTCTCATCATCTCTTTTCTGCAAAAGCAAAGCAACTTACTTTTATTATAAGAAAACTGGAAGCAAAAGAGAAACAATTAACTGAAGAGAGAACTAGACTAACAGTGAAGTCTTCACGGGCATGTGCTCCTCTGCTCTCTTTCCTGGCTTCAGCAGAGTGCATAGTTATACAGGCATTTATCAAAAGGTTTTCCAACTCTACAGTCTCGATCAAGTCAGAGTTCCTGTCAAAAGACATGATGGTTGGAGTTCAAACAACAAAGAAAATGCAAATAATTTGATCATCAAAAGCCTAAACTTTAATGTACCATATTAAACTCTGATCTTTCACTTTAACATCATGAAAGCTTTCCCATGCCTTATCAATCAGATGACAGCCTGCAGGAATAATAAGCATAATGAGATAAACATGATCAAAATAAAAATTGCCTCGAAATAATGGCATTAGAATCAAATTGAAGCCGATTGAAAATTGAAAATAGTAAAATAAACACAATAATAAAAATTTAGAGCAGTGGGACTGGTAATTGAGTCTAAACTCTTCCCTTCAAGTTCATGTAGGTAACTAAATTTTACAATTCATGCAAAAAGGGAAAGAAAGAAATAAAGAAAGGGACAAGGAAAAGGGGAAAAGATTGGGACACAGTATACATTAAATGCAGTTAGAGGATGGGATGCTAGACCATAATGGTTTAATATCATTTACCAACAAGAGGAAATAGCAATAGTTCACTTTACTAGATCACCATGCATTCCACAAAACATGACATGAGAGTTTTTGAGTTATAGCTAGACAAAACAGTAGTTTATGTAAATTGAGTACCCTCTTCCAAAGTTTCTTGCGTGCGAAACACTGCAGCATTGCTCTGCATTATCCTCTGCATATTTAACCGAATTTCTGAAGTTGGAATTGATCCATTTGAGTTTCTTAGTTTATCCAACCATGCAATAGTTCTCTCTCCAGCATCCTTTTCCAAAGGTTTCTGTTTCTCCCCTGCAAAATGAGATTTTAAGACATCAAATCCTCAAGCCTCTCTTTTTCATTGTATAGGATACTAAATCTTAACACCTACCCCATTTTTTTCTTTGTATAGGACACTAAATCCTAACACCTACCCCATTGCTAATTCATCAGCAATTAAACATTCAACTTGCCTGGTCTATGGATCTCAGCTACTCTATTTGCACAAGCTCGGCCAAACACAACAATGTCAAGAAGAGAATTTGCACCAAGTCGGTTGGCACCATGAACTGAAGCACAGGCTGCCTCGCCAGCAGCCATTAATCCAGGAATAACAGTATCTGGATCATCACCTTTAATGGTTACTACCTGAAGAACATAATGAGCCACAGTTAGGAAAGCAGGATACTGAATGAATTGAGTACGAGTTTGATGGAATAGAAAAACAACATTGTCTGATATAAAAAAATATATGTTATATTTTGGCTGATTTAAAATGTGCTCTTTCATAAACATGTTATACTGAAGCATGATATTTTAACCCCAGGGCACCTAGTTCTAAATATTTTCTCAATCGAGTATTTAGCCTGTTGTTGGTTTATGTACACTTGTTTTATAGCATTTGACTAGTGACAGCAGCAGAACCCAAAAGAGGCATTTCTTTAACTCTCACCTCTCCATGGTAATTTGTGGGGATTCCACCCATGTTATAATGCACAGTTGGTAACACTGGGATGGGTTCCTTTGTAACATCCACACCAGCAAAAATGGCAGCAGTTTCAGATATACCAGGAAGCCTCTCCTTTAGCACATCTGGGGGCAAGTGATTCAAGTGCAGATAGATATGGTCCTTCAAAGGTCCTGTGAAAACAGCATGAAATTCGTTCTATATATTAAATTGAGTATCCATATCAGATAGAGAGCAGGCACTAACTTTCAATCCTTGTAGTCTATTGTAACAGGGAAACCAATGGATATTAGCTTCACTCAAAACTAAAAGTAGATTCTTTCCAGGCATAAATAAATGTATTACATATTTCGCATGATTCACAAGAAACAAGCAACTGTGAATATAAACTAGAAAAGAACAAAAATTAACATCAGAAATATTTCTGCCCACTTAAACCTACACTCTAATCAAACAAAAATCAACTGTTCTGAGAATCTGTTCTAGTTAAGCTCACTGCTCAACTCAAATCTTTCACATAAAATAATGATAATAAACACTCACATAAAATGTCCTACATGCATGTTCTTAGCAAATATCTGGATCCCGTAATCAAGCATACCTACACCACGACCTTCCCGAATTTCCATGGTCATGGATCTTGACACGACATCTCTTGAAGCAAGATCCTTGGCTGTTGGTGCATACCTTTCCATAAATCGCTCGCCTTCACTATTCCTAAGGATGCCACCTTCACCACGAGATCCTACATGGCACAAATAAAAATTAGACAGACATTGGAGAGTAATCATGCTACAGTCATAACATGCAAAAAAAAAACAAAAGCATTTTTCAAGGGAGCAGAAACAGCAAGCAACCTTCTGTAATGAGGCACCCAGCCCCATATATGCCTGTAGGATGAAACTGGACAAACTCCAGATCCTGTGGAAGTATATATAAAGAAGAAAATAAATACCTGGATATGAAAACTTCTATAGTACTCCCTTCAGTTATGACAATCACAACTAACCTCAAGTGGAATTCCAGCCCGTGCAACCATTGCATTGCCATCTCCAGTACATGTATGAGCTGAGGTTGCAGAAAAGTATGCTCTTCCGTAGCCCTAAAAAAAACAAGGATACAGGTTAATTGAAGTAAGGCATCTTTTTTAAGTACTTGAAATCCAGCAAACATTAGCTATGATATAATACCCCTGTGGCCAGAATTGTTGATGCAGAATGGAATCGATGCAATGTCCCATCTTCCATATTCAATGCAATTACTCCTTGGCAGCTACCTGTTTATCAAATATCAATAAGCAGTAAACTTACATTATATGTATCCTCCAAGTATAATAACAAGAAAATACACTATCTATTCTACGTGAAGGCCCAAAAGAAAAAAAAGGCAAGAAAAATAAAATATAGATAATAAAATTAATGCAGTGTAATAAAGCTTGAAAGTAAATACAGCTAAAAAGGAACCACTTAATGTTAATGGAACATCTTGAATATGACTTGTAGGGCAACAATACAAAATTATCCTTTAACAATTATGAGAAATCATCAACTAGCCTTATGACAAAGATCCAATAAGCTCAGTACACAATATCCCTTGAAGCCCATGGTGTAAAGACGTTTCAACCAATTTGAGCAACCATGTACAAATGGTTTTAGTCCATGTAAATAGAGTTTGGTTAATGGAGGATGTAAGATCCAAGGGTAATAATGAAAAACAAATGTATACCAAAATTACCCCCCTATACCCTATTTTTTAATATTTTCTATGATTTGGAGAGATTTAGAGGTTATCATACATCCTCCAATCTTTCCTCTCTTTGGAAATAAACCCCAAAACAAGCCTGGAGGGTTAATCCCTATCCCTTCCCTTTTAAAACCCTCCCAAACATAGTCTACGATACACTGAGACTCCAATCCCTAGGGGACCATCTAGTTGTGTGCTCGTTTTATACCACCAAGCATAAACAAGTGAACAATGTTTGAAAAAAATGTGAATGGTATCCATAAACATACCGTCATTATTCATTAATAGATCCAGAGCAAAATATTCCACAAAGAATTGTGTATTATGTTTCATAGCCTGGCCATAGAGAGTATGCAAAAGAGCATGCCCAGTTCTATCAGCAGCACATGCACAGCGATATGCCTGCCCGCCTATAAGCATAACCAAACATTAGAAAGCTATTAGCATAAAGCACATAACTCAGCAATCTCGAATCACCTTTTCCAAAATCTAGACTTTGACCCCCAAATGCACGCTGATAAATTTTTCCATCTTCTGTTCTAGAAAACGGTAAACCATAGTTCTCAAGTTCAATGACTGCTTTTGGTGCCTCCCTACACATGTATTGTATGGCATCCTGATCACCTGTGCAAATATAATAGAACATTAATGTTCAATTTAATCATGAGCATCACAAAATGTAGAATGTGCGTATTTGTGTGATGTTTATAAGCCCCTTAGCCCAAGTCCCAATTTCCCAAAGCAAAAAGATCTTTCAAAATGAAAAGTGGTACCCTTCAGCAAATATAAGGAATACACCTGTAATGGCAGTGGTTTACTGTATCAGATGCCAATTTATATTTGACTTTGTTAGACAAAGAAAAGTATAAAGGCAGAACAGCCTCATTAAATGTAAGATAATTACTTGCAAACAGTAAAATCTCAACTTTCCAGATTCAATGCAATGCATGCACTACAACAAAAAGTTCCTAGTTCAATCAAGTAACATACCTAACCAGTCACTTCCCTTGACAGTGTCATACATGTGCCATCTCCAATCATCTTCACTCATATTTCCCAGAGCAGCATTAATACCACCCTACAGAGTTTAGTATTACATAGCATATCAGTAATACATCCATCCAAAAAACAGCAGACTTAAGATAGTTGCATCCCACTAAGTGCAGTTAGTGTTTATACCTACAGTAACTACACTGGATCCAATGGCTAAAATATAAAATGAAAACAAGTCATAACAGGCGAAAAAAGAGGTGTTTTCTAATCTGAATCTTAAGGACAGGATAAAAATCATATGCCCTTATGATCCCCAGTTAAAAATCATATTAAGCACAAAGATAGCACGTGCCCATTCTGATCCTCATTGCCCATTCACCCAAACTACTCCCAAAAATATTACCAAAAAGTTAAAAAATATGAGCCTCAGTATCAACAGCAAAACCACCCCCAGTGGTTTAGAAGCCCTTAAGTCTCTCGGTAGACATTGTATTCTTCCAACCAAGAATGAATTTAGGAAACTAAAAATGTTGATGCAGCCAACTTTCTACACTTACAGTATGCACGAATCATATAATATCAGCTAGAACATAACCCTAGCACAAAATCTCTGATTGGTCAATATTTATACTTTACCACCTTCAAGCTGACAGCATACCTGAGCCGCAACAGTGTGCGAACGAGTGGGAAAGAGCTTGGTAATGCAAGCTGTGTTGAATCCATGCTCTGAAAGTCCAATGGCAGCTCTCAATCCCGCACCGCCAGCTCCAACCACAACCGCATCATAAGTATGATCCACAACCGTGTACGAGGATCTCCCCCCAGTCTATCAAACAATCCACCACAATCATCGTATAATCAAACAAGCAAGAATTTAACCTCGCCTAATATGAAAAATCACAAATGCAAGAAAACAAACAGCATAAACAAATATCAAGAGCCGTACTAATTTTGATTTCCAAGTTTATCCCAGCAAACTAGTAAACTACCTAGCTTTTTTTTCTAAAAAAAATAAATAAACAATAACTCGCAAAAAATCGAATTCCTAAACAATTATAATAAAATCCTCGATAGCAGAATCTAAACAAAAAATGTAACCCTGATATAATACAATCGCATAATATTGAACAATGAATAGCTATTAAAGAAGCTGAAAAATCACAATCAAGCAACAAGTGATCTATCAAAAAGGATTCAAATGAAAATGAAAAGAAGAGACGTACGGAACCGGTGGAGAAAAATCTGGAAATGTGAGATCTAAAAGAGTCATTAGATGATCTCCTGGTTGAACAAGGAAGGCGAAGGCCACGAGCCACGCACCGCCACATTTCTCTCTTTTATGTTTTTGTGTTTGCTACCTGTGATGAGCGTTCGCAGTAAAGTAATGTTTGTTCTTAATATTCTCTATCAATCTGAGAAACAGAGAGAGAAGGGGGCGCGTGCTCTATTTTTGTTTAATTGCCTCTGTGGTCAAAGGAACAAAAGGAAAAACACCGATGGCAATTTCATTTCCCTTTCTCTCATAAAAGAAAAGAAAAAAAACAAATTTTAATTGTTGTCATAGTTTGAGCCATTAAATTTCAGTAAAATAGTAAAAAAATTAATTATTAAATTTAATGAAAATTGAACCATGTGAATTGTATCAAGACATCTAATCATAGCAATCCCAGCTATTAAATTCAAATAAAATAGTAAAAAGTAACTATTGAATTCAAATATAATGAACTATAACAATCCCAATTTTTACGTGAAATATAAGAAGCTATTTGGGAGGGTGGTTGTATCTTCGTTTCTTCAAAAAAAAATTCATTTTAAATGATTTTTTTTTATATTTTTAAATTATTTTGATGTGTTGATGTCAAAAATGATTTTTAAAAAATAAAAAAAAATATTATTTTGATATATTTTTAAATAAAAAATACTTTCAAAAGCAACTGCAACCGCTTTCTCAGACCCTTAAGAGAATTCATGACAATTCAAAATTGCTTTCTAGTCCTTCTTTTTTTTTTTAATCCAACTATTGCCATGTAAGCAAAATTTGTAAGATGGATAAAAAAATGATCAATTATTTAATTACAATAATAAAATAATATTTTTTATTTATATTTTAAAATAATCAAAACTCGATCTAAGACTATTTTTTTATGTCTTAATCTATCTATCGAACATTGTTTTCTCGGAATCTTGTTATTTCAAAGTTTTTGTGCGATGTAAATCATTCGTGAAAAGTATCGTACACGCTGATAGACAATACACGACGCAACGTGGCGTGAGTTTGGAGGGTAATCTTGGTGATTTAGGACACCACAAGAAAAACTTTAATTGATGACGTGGTCGTTGTTTCGGAGAGGAACCTCGTTGGTGCTCCTTTTGACCACGATCGATTTTTGATGGGGAGGGTAGCCACGTAGCCCAGCAACCTCACCATTAAACACCAAAAAAATACTCCATTATTGTTCGTCAAGGGGTTAATCACAAGCGTAGTCCCTCTACCTGGTTAATTTGATCAGTTCAGTCCCCTTCTTCAGATTTAATCGATTGAGTCCTACTATTTTCAGTTTTGTGAAGTGAACCCTTCGTCCGATATTCGAATATAACAATATCACAGGATAAAGGCTAATACGGTAGATGGTAAGGTTCATCCTCTTTTTTCATTAAGTAAACAATTATTAGTTATATTTTTACATGATTTTAAAAAGAAATTCTAACGGAAAAGGAAAAAAACACTCATATTATTCATGATGAAATATTAAGTTTTTTTAGGATTTTTTTAACTTAAATTCAAAGACTTTCTTTTTTATATAATTTAGCCTTTATTTTATTTTAATATTTTTAAAAATTTAGACATGTCATTAATATGAATAATACAATATATGTTTTTAAGTATTCAGATGAGGATTTGACACTATTATATGAGAATCTGTCCGAGTAAATAATATGAATAATATAATATATGTTTTTTATGGATCAATAGTACATGTCTAGGTTTAGTATCAGCCACCATAATGGCTGAAAACTAAAGAGTTTTGTGGGTTTCCCCCCAAAACAAAATGGGTAAATAACACATCATCCTTTCCCATTATTCTTCATGGTCATGGGCTGAGTATTAGGCTTACCTTTTATTTTCTTACTGTTATTATTATTTTATATATTTTGTTAAAAAATTATATTTTCTTAAACTTTTTATTGTTTTAATCTCACCATTCAATCCAATTTTATTGGTTTTTTTCTCTTTTTTTGTTAATGTTTTTTTTTTCTTTTAATTCTTGAATTGAAAGTTTTTTTGTTGCTCATTGATTATTTTTTTTGTTTTCATCCCTTAACGTTTTATTTTATAGAAATTAACAAAGATTGATATCATTTCACCTTGTTTTTTCATGATATCATTATTCAGCATTTTTTTTAAATAAATTTATTTATTTTGTAATACTTCTCCATCAAATTATGCTGATTTCATAAACTAAAACGCACAATAAATATATAATCAAAATATATTTTATGTCTAGAGACGAGTTTTTATCCTCTGCCTGTGGCACCACGCAGGCCACCGATATGATTATGAGAAGCCTATTCTCATGATGTCGTTTAAGAGTTGGTGGGCCCAGAGACAGGGATCATGGGCTCTTGTAAGAACTTATGGCCTCGATGCTGCTAAAATTTTATAGCCCGAAGCTCCCATCTGCTTGCTGTGTAGACTGGACATCGGTTTTTAAGTTGATATGGGCTGCAAAGAGTCGGCCCATCGGTTTGAATAATCGTCCACAATTAAAATTGTACTTCTCTATTTACAAGGCCTGCACAGAAATGGCAGTGTGTCACACCCAAGGCACATTGTTTTTAAAAATAAAAATTAAACAAGAAAATCACGTAAGAAAAATAATATGTAAACGCTTTGCGTGCAATGTTTTACCAAAGAAAAATAAAACATATGAAAAATACCTTTTCAATTTTTGTATTACTAGAAATTTATAACAAAGAAAACCAAATTAAATCTTGAGTGTGTTTGTTTATGTGATTTCACTCGTGTTTTTTGTTAAAAAAAATAAAAGCTTTTTTTACTTCAATTTAATTTTTTTAATGTTTTTGAATAATTATGATATGTTGATATTACAAATAAATTTTAAAAATAAATAATATATTATTTTAATATGCTCTCAAGTAAAAAACATTTTTTTAAAAAAAAATATGAATTTTTTTAAGTACTTGCAAAAAAGTAAAAACCAAATAGCAAAAAAACCAAAAAGATATGTTTTTGATGTATTTACATCGTTTTCATTTTAAGTGGTAAAATAGCAAAAATAATAATAATTAAAATAGTTGGATAATAATATAAAAAGAAGATAATGAGTTATTTAATTGATAACTTGCTATGAAATATTGTTTTTAGTTACAAATCTCTTACCTATATAGTTCAAAGAAAAAATAGCTTACAACTATCTTGGTATACATAGCAGGTCAATTCACAATTCAATAACAGAATATCTGCATTTTGTTTTAAAAAATAACATCATTCTAACTATTGTTTATTGAAAAAAACAAATTAAACTAAATTAACTCGATAAATATATGAACCAGAAACTAGGCTATGAACAGGTGCTCTCTTTAATCACCTCGTTCACGAGATGACAATGTCTGTTTGTTTTGGAGTATAATTGAAGTTGTTTTTCATAATATTTTTTATTTATAAATATATTTTAAAAAAATATTTTTGATATCAACATATAAAAATGATCTAAAAATATTAAAAAAAATTAATTTAAAATTAAAAAAATATTATTTTCTAAATATTTTTAAAACACGGTGTACTCATAAAATTCATGGTCAACGCATTGATTAAATTTGGATTGGATCACGTCGCCAACAGGCAAGAAAACCCATGAAAGCTTAACCACCTATAAATATATTCGGGCCTACAGAACCTCTAGTAGTTTGATGATGGGCCTCGTGTCTGTACTGCTTTTGTTACTCTCGATTAAGCTCAGTGAAAAGGATGAAAATTCTGCGAAATTGTCTATCCTTCCTGTCGGCAATTCGTAAAACAAATTAATAATTGGGAGCTCGAGCATCCAAAAAGAAAGAAAAAAAGAAAAAAAGAGAGAGCAGATGATAAACCAATACGAGGTGATTTATAAAAGAGGCAACAGGGATGGAAGGCTCTTGTAATCGATTCCACACGATGAACCCTCGACGTGCAGCTTCTTAAACCACAGGGAGAGGCCATGCATCCACTGGCAGATCCATTGACACAAATCCATAAATCATTGAGAAAGAACAAAACAAAACTACCTTCGAAAATGAAAGGAAACCTAACAAAGAGTTGACTGTGGATCATATAATGGCTAAATCTTCGTGCGAGAGTGAAAAGACCTCCATTCCTCGTGGAAAGCTGATCTTTTTTTTTATATATATATATTTGTTGAAGAATAATATAGATTATATATTGTAGATTCACTTGATAATTTAAATTTTTAGATTAGATGATTCATTAAAATGGTATCAGAACCTTGTTAATCCAGCAGTTATGAGTTCGAATCTCACTACTCTCATTTGGTTTGATAAAAATCAAGCACAAGATAGTGTGAACATGTGCAAGTTTCAAGCTTAAAGAGCTTTTATTTGAGAGAATGTACTAAAGAATAATATAAATTATATTTTGTAAGCTCACCTACTAACTTAAATTTTTAAATGAGATAGTTCATTAACAATATTGTCATTAAGTTTTGGTTGTTGACCTTATCTTTTTCGCATTTTATTTGTGAAAGCAAACTCTCCCTCCATCTCTCTGATTGCTATAGTAAAATGACCACTTTGCCATTAGGATTGAAAATTTTGAGTCCCAGTAATCGGGTGTATTTTTGAATTTTTCAGGGGATATAGATGATATTGCCAGATTTATTGCACAATAAAACTACAAAAATAGCCTCCGTAAATGACAAAATATTACCCCAGGACCCGGGGGTGTTCTCGGTTTTTTCCATTTTTTTACACAGTAAATCTACTGAAATAACCCCTGAAAAAGACAAAATAACACACTGTAACGGGGGTAGCGTGGTATTTTCCGTGCCGGTTATTTTGTAATTTTGACTGGGTGCAAGCACCCAAATGACACAACCTATAGTGTTTCACGTGGACGTGTCTATAAGGCGACGCATGCGGGACTTTAGGCGGTCAAAACTGCTCCTAAACCCCGGCTGATATCCTCTATACCAACCTCTGAGGTTTTAATCATCGTAGATACATGTGAGTGAAAAATATTATAGAATTGATGAAACGAAAATCTGCCTTAATCTTCTTGTCAACCATAAGGATTCGAATATATCTATTTTGAGAAGAGTAAATAAATATACAGGACAAGAATATGGATAGCCTAACTCATCTAAAAGTGTTTATAAGCACATTATTTTGTTTTGTTTAATTGCGCATTTAATTGTTTTTTTTTTATCCACCAATTTAAGTGAACAAAATTTTGTGCTTGAATTGTTTCTACGCTACCCCCACACGGTACCGTTTTCTAAAAGAAATTTTATATATCCAATTCTCTATTAGCCCATAATCCAAGGCTCGTGCCACTACCGCAGAGTGAACAAAGCAGAAAAAACAGTAACATTTCAATGACCATCCGAATAATATGGTGTTATTTAAGATAATTACTTGATAATGAGTCAAACATAAAAAAATATGGTTAAGTATGAAGGCAAAAAAACACTTTTTTTTTTTGTAAAATCGGAATTGGGGGAAAACAAATGATTTTTTTTTATTCAAATACAATATTTCTTATCTTGGAAGCTAAGAAAATAGTTCTTAAAATTTGCTCTAGGTTTGAAAAACACATTTTTAAAGTTCTTTCCATTTTTCTCAGTGCAGTTCATTTATTTATTGTTTTTTAAAATAAACAAATCAAATACAAAAACAATATAATTATATATATATATATATATATATATATATATATATATATAATTGAAGATATATATATATATATATATAATTGAAGATTTAATTTAGAATAAAGTATTATGAATTATTGATCTAATACGTCACATGTAAGTTTCTCCTTCAAGATTGTTATGTCACTCCTTTTATTGCAATCATCTTATCAGAAATCTCTTGTATGCATCTGAAGAAGATTGGATTTTTTGGATTTTTTCTTTGTACTTGTGGTCGTTCCCAACTGATCAATAGTTTCAACTAAAAGGACATGACGTTTGCCTACAAATTATTGGATTTTTGGAACAGGATTTGTTTTTCCTTTTCTATTCATTCGCTTCCAAAATCGTAATTGAAAAAGTTTAGGAGTTTTTTGAGGTTGTTTTGAAAGTGATTTTATTTAAAAATATATTAAAATAATGTATTTTTTTAAAAAATATTTTTGATATCAGTATATGAAAATGATATAAAAACATAAAAAATATTAATTTAAAATAAAAACAATATTTTTTTTAAAAAAATATTTTTGAAAAGATTGAAATTTGATAGCATGACTTAGGTCTTGAGCTGCATCAGTGGTGGGTAAATTCGTGCCTGTTTGGGTGTATGATTATAGTTGTTTTTTAAAGTATTTTTCGTTCAAAAATATATTAAAATTATGTATTTTTTTAAATAAAAAAAATTATTTTTGACATCAGCACATCAAAATTATCTAAAAACACTAAATTTTGTTAGTTTAAACTTAAAAATAAAATAAAAAAATTTTAATTTTTTTTTCTAAAAAGCTTTTAAAAAGCACTCCCAAACACCCCGAAGTGATGAGAAAAATAATACAATTAATAATATTCCATAAAATTGGCATCTACAAGCTAGTGATGCTGCTGTAGAAATTAGGCCTCTGCATGACCCCGTAAACTTTATTGTCAGCCGATTATTTTCTTTGCTTACTAGCTAAATAAATTATAGAATATATGGAAGATGCGCATCTCTCATTCGAATCTATTTATGAATTAAATATTTAAAGAATATACAGAACCAACCCGGGCGGGCTTTAATATATGTATAAATTAGGGCATGAATAAAAAAAAGAAAGAAAGGAGCGGGTATCTTAACTGGAAAAGAAGACGAACCAGTTGTGTCGTGACACTGTATAATTAGGAGGGGTCCACTCGTGCAAACAATATCAAAGATATGCATGGGACCATGCAAGAAGGGCTAAAGAAACTAAGTTTATAACGGGAAATAGTAGAAAGGGGTAACGGGACAGCCTCCCAAACGACAAAACATCCTTAATTTGTTTATTGCTGTAGTTTATAAATGAAGAACGAAATTAAAAAAATTTATACCATGCTGAGACAGAGAAGTGCTTATAAGTGTTTTTATCGTTTAGTAAATAAAATAAAAGTTATGGTGGACGGTTTTTTAGTGTACTCTTTAATATTATTATATGAATATATAATATCAAAATATGCACCTGGAGCTAAATATACTAATATATATATATATATATATATATATATATATATATATATATATTTATGATTGTTGTGATAAAAATGAATATTATTATACAAAGAAAAAACAATATACAAAAAAAACATTTTTTTTGGTTTTTTTCTTATTCTTTTATTTGTTTATATATATATATATATATATATATATATATATCCTAGAAGTGTTGTTTTTATATGATAAAAATAAATATATTAAAAATAGTGTTATTATTATCTTTTTGTTTCATTAAAAAAAAAAAATATAACATTGTTTGCCTCAGTTTTCATTCCATCTGTGCACTGGTGAGAAGTATATCAGGCCCTGCGGTTCCCTGTTGTATTGGTACTCGTAGGGTCCAAACTAAGTCACCGGGAGGCATCCTATGTCAACACTAATTTTCATGATGAGGCCTTATCTCTCTCTCTCTCTCTCTCAAATATATATATATATATATATATATATCTGTGTGTGTGTGTGTGTGTGTGTGTGAGAGAGAGAGAGAGAGAGAGAGATTCATAGCCATTCAATGAGTCCCACCATGAAGATTTTGCAGATTTATAGGATAAGGAAGACAGGACTCTCTCTCTCTCTCTCATATATATATATAAGTATGCACGTGATCTAATATTTTATCTCATTTTCAGACTCTTATAGTTTTCTGGTAAGTTTTATCTATCTTAAGAGGACAGATACAAGTCATCTAAAATCTTAGATTGACAAGGGATATTGATATTATCAATAAGTAATCCAAGAAGAAGAAGAATTATGCCGATAGTAGCAGTGAATTATATTGAAGGAAAAACCATATGACAAGCTATATGAATGAATAATTACTCCTTAGTCCCAACATGGAGGGACCTAGGGCAGAAGATCGTAGAATTTACAATGTGGGGAAGCTAGGGTGGGTGTGGTCCTATAATATTATCCTGGGGCGTCCATTGATCGATTTGCTCACGGGTATCAGCTGGTATGCCATCAAACCTCGATCCACAGAGATTTACTATACGCCGTTGGAGCAATCCAACGGAGCTCGAAGCTACACATACAGTGATGAACTTTGTATATATATATATATATATATATGTGCGTGTGTATATATATATATATATATATATGGGAACGCAGAGGATGGCGAGTAGAGTGGTCTCCATTAAGAATTGATGCATGCTAGCTGCTGTCGTTTTTTATGTAACTGTGAGGATGGTGCTTGACTCGTATGGGCAAGCCCTTGGGAAAATCGACGAAAGGAAAGGCAAAGGCTTGATCGGAATCAGCCAATTCCCAGTGGAAGTTGAGGACCAGATGGTGGATGAACACCGCCATTTCTAGTTTTGCCAATTCCGATCCTGCGCAAAGTCGCGGTCCTCCTCCAAATGGCATGAAGTAATTACTGCTCGTCGTCGCGCTCGAGCTGGCAGAATCTCCACGAGCATTGTTACACTGCTGCCATCACCCATCACCATTGATAACATCAATAAACAGAAAGCGTGAGTTCACATAAATAACCAAAAAAATAGAGAAAAATATTCTCATCTTCTTAAAGACTATGCTGGTATCATTAAAGTGTTAAATCATATCTTAAGCACATGCCAATTCTAATTAATATATTTTCTCTCCATCCTCTCATACCATAAAGAACATCCATTTCTTTTTAACCTCGAAAAAGGAAGGCGGTTTTAATTTTTTTACTCAGACTAGATATTTAATCTATGAACCAGTGACATATACCAACCCTAAAAAACTAGTGGGATTTGACTGTCTCTAGCCCCTTGTCTTTTCCAGCTCTGACGAAACAGAAAGGGTCCAGATTTACGGAAAAGATTTGACCACTCGTGTTATTAAACCATCTCAGCCTGTCAATACAGGACTTGAACCGAGTCAATTTAAAAAAAAAACAAGTGGAAATTAATTCATGTGGTTAAATCTAGTTTTAACTTGGTATAGTTTATAAAAAAACAAAAAAAATTGTTTTAAATTAACCCAATCACGATCCGTGAATAAAACAGGTTTAATAACTTTATTTCAGAACCACAGACGAGACGACAGTAGCTTTCGACAAATCAAACATGGAACCACACATTGAATGCTAAAATGGACGTATACGGAGCAAAACACCAAAACTAATTACGGACAATTGTCAATATATGTTTCACAAGTCACTTCCTACGTCGTTTTCAGTGCCCAGCTTAACCTTCTCTCGATCGAGCAATTATTCAGTAGATTTTTGGGAAATAATATCTCCTCGAGTCCTTTGTATTTATAGTAGAATAGCATAAACACATTTTGTGTTCATAGATTATTGATTACATCCTAACGATCCATTTTGTCTCTTACTATACTAATTTTCTACTTAATTATTCCATGATTTAATTTAGAATTCTTTTGGGTGAAAATTGTTTCATAGACAAAGGTACTAAGATGTGCATGTTGGTTTTGTATGCTACAAATTAAATTTAATAATAGGTTTTATACTGACGTGCTAGGCTAAAATCATCTGCTAAGGATGTCTTTTAAATTTAAGATTTTCTTTTAGAATAAATATATTATGTAAATTATTTCATTATAAAAACCACTTTTTTAAAGAACTATACACGTAAAAGAAAAGACAAATGAAATGATGCAAGTTTGTTTTTCACATATATAAAATACTAAAAAATTATATGATTTAATTAAGATTCACATCTACGGTAGATTCTCTTTAAACTCCAGCTTATAGAATATCAATTCTTATATATTTTTTTTAACTGGAATTAGAATTCTTAATTCGCGAGTCTTGATTTGACAGCATAATACAGGATAGAAAACAATATTCTTTTGACTGTCTTTGGATAACTAAACATGTATTTAATAATGCCATGAGTGATATTTTTAATATTAATATATTTAAAAGAATTGATTTAATAATATTTAAATAAAAAATAATTTAAAAAGTATATCTGCAACTTGCAACTACACCAAAAAAAACACCCCTAGAACTGCAAAGAGGATTAAAAGAAAGAAGAAGAAAAAAAGAGCATCAATTACAATCAGTGGTGCACGTGCACACGAGAGGCCCACATCCACATGGGGCTTTAAATCTCCCCAGAAGCAGAGTGGGACCCATTTTCCTAACAAGCAAAACATGTTGTTTAATGATGGTGACAGTTCATCACAAGGGTGGTCTCGTGGGGGTTTGACTAAGCTCCTTCCTTCTTTTGCTTTCAACGGTTTCGATGGAATGTTTTTATGAGTTCACATCATCATTCAGTGTCCTGTCTACCTACACAATTTTATCTCCATTTTTTTTTTAAAAATTGTTATGGGTTTGGTCCATATTTATTTTCAGTGGCTTTCTAAATTTATTATTGTATTTTTAGAAAATAAATTGTTTTTTTCTCATACTAGTCTGTCCAATATAAAAATAAGATGAAAAAGGTTTGTGACTCTTATATGTATGGTATTTTTAAAACAAATAAATTCAGCATATATTTTTTTATAATACACTCAATACAGTTTTTTTTTCCGAAAAATACCTATCAAGATATGATTTAATCTTATGACATGTCTTTTAAAATACTAAATAAAATGCACATATATCATAAAACATGATCTTATAGATCTAAAATATGAAAGGTAATTTATTAAAGAACCTGAATTTAATTAATATTTTCCATAGCTTTTGTTTCTTTTTTTTCCTTAGTAAAACAAATTAAAAAAATAAACTATTCAAAATCATGCTGAGGAAGTCACGAACAAGCAAATAATAAGAGGAAATGTTGCTAGTGGACCCTTATATAGGAAGACCAAATTGAAAGATCTACGAAACCTTATAATTAGAGCGACAGAATTATACGGATCGATGCTTATAATAATGTCTTAGAAAAGAAAAAAAGCATGTTTGTCATGGCCTCAAAGCTGTACTACTGACCTGCCATCTCCATGGATTGAAGTGTTGAGGTTGATCAAAAAGAGTTGAATCTAAATGGACGGCTGAGATCACTGGGAGCACTTTCCATCCACATGGAATGTCGTACCCTTTTTTATTTTAAAAAAAAACAGTATTATTACCATTTAATTAAGTAATTAGATAATTAATATAGTGATATAAGGTGAGAGGAATCTAATACAACTAGGTTTTATCTTACCTTTATAACGAACATCTTTGAGAGCTTTTCTGTGAAGGAACCTGACTACGTTGCCAAGCCTCAGTGTCTCACTTATAACCTTCACAAGGTTGTAAAATATATAAATATATAAATTTGATTTATTTGTGTTAAAATAAAGAAAAAATCGAAATATTTCTGATAATAAAAAAAGTTAATTAAAAAGAGCTTACGCATTGAGTGAATTCCATTTTTCTGTAATCATCCCAGTTCAATTCCGTCTCTCCAGCAAGTTTCTTGGCTCTGGAGATTTGAATATGTTCTTCCTATATTCAATGAAAATAAATATATAAATCCAAAGCATCTACTGTGTATAATAAATGCTGTGAGGTACATTTTGGCTGCTTACTTTTAACTGCTGAATCGAACCAGGACAAGCTTGCAAGAAGTAGATGGCCAGAGCTATGGACACAGAAGAAGTTTCATGGCCAGCAAATAGCAAGCTTAAGATCAAGTCAAGGATTTGCTCCGTCGAAAGATTTGAATGCTTCAAAACCCATCCAAGAAGATCATCGTCTTCCAAATTTTCTACTCCACCCTTCATTTTAGCTATTCTCCCCTCCATCTTCTGCTCTATAAATTTCAGGATGATCGATCGAGACTGCATATATGAACAGAACACGCAGAGATGAGATGAGGATATGATAATATCACGACCTTCTTCTTGAATCGTGAATTCTTAGGGTTAATTAGAGCAAGATTACCTTCAAGGCTTTTCTATATGGGGTTCCAGGCAGATTTAGAGGGGCTGAAACCACTCCTTTCATGAAAGTAACATACTCTTTTTTCAGCTGTTCAGTCTCTGGCTTTCCAGGATCCAGGCTCATGATATGTTTTGCCATCAAATTGAAGGTAAACTGCAATTTCCTTCATAAGCTAAGCACTCCTCTCGAATATAAAATTCAGTATTGAAATTGAAATTCATTTTCCTGACAATGCAAATTCCAAGAATTACTTACCTTCTTTGCTTCATCTTGAGCTGAAAATGTACAATTCTCCTTCCAAGAGCTAAGAACGAGCAAGGTTTGGCTCTCCACTTCTTTCAACAGATGAGTTCTTAGCCTGGCATGGCTCAAGAAGTTGAGAGATATAATCCTCATGTCTCTATGCATGTCTCCAACAAGAACCAACATGGACCATTTTCCAAGAATTCCACCAATACTTTTTGGATAGCTGCATTCAAATAATCTCCCCTCATTCTGCAGTATAAATCTGTTAAGTCCAGCATCTGCAGATACTATTGTTGGCTCCCCAAATAGACTGGACTTGTAAATCTTTCCATACCTGCACATTATAATCAAGTTTTGAGTGGCATGATTGAACAAGAATTCATTTCTTGGCTCTGGCTGTCAAATATTTTGTTTTCTGGGTAGTCTTAGTTTTACCTTGATATGTGCTCTTCCATGAATTCTCCTATTGAAGTAGCAGAGTAAGGCTTCAGGTAGCCAAAGGTTTCTCCGAGAAATGGCCACCCCATGTTGCCTGGTGGGAGATTAAATCTTGTTTGCTTTCTTTGCATGAGAATGAAGAGCAAGAGTAGAGATAAAATCGATGGAAGGAGAAAGACAACAAGCTCTGACTGAGACATGGAGCTTGATTGACTCTCTCTCTCTCTCCCTCTCTCTCTCCCTCCTTCCCTTGCTCTCTCTGTTAATTTGCTTGGCTGTTCTAAGCAAAGTGAAGTCAGATAGCATATGCTTTTGAGGAATTCTCCACTATGGAGTTTTGAAGTTACTTCTGGAAATGGTTTTGATGGAGCTGAGCTTGTAATGAAAACATGGAAGCCAAGCCTCCTTTTATAATGTTCTTTGATTAAGAATACGATGAAGATAGATGTATTATCAAATACTAAAATATAAATATGATAATAAATATATTTTTTAAAAGTTTGATTTTAATTAACGACTTTAATACAATTGGAAAACTCTTGAGTACACTCTTATGTAGCTCAATACATCATATTTCACAAGAATCCTAGAGTTAAAAGTGTTTGGGCTAGAACATTATTATGATGAATGATTTTTGTAGGATTATTGTGCATCCCAACTCACATGCAAATATACAATAACACAATTATATAGTAGGTGGTTCAGTGGTAAAAACTCGAGACTAAGAGGTTTTCCCATTCTGTAATCTTAAATTCGAGTCATGTGATTGTTAATATGATGACTACTAGAGTTTTACATGGTTATTAACTGTAGGTTCTGTAAAATTAGTTGAGGTGAGCAAACTAACTCAAATATTTATGTTAATAAAAGAATATAATAACACATATTTGCGAGCTTTGGATGCTAAATACAATAGCTATGGTTGAACACTACAAAATTGCAATGCTTTTCCCACCACAATTAAAAACTACCGTGAACTGTCAGTCAACAACAAATTAAAATTTTAATTTATAGATAGGAAGAAGTATGCTTTCTTTTACCTTTTCTTTTTGAACAACGTAATCTCTGTACTGCAACATCAACGTAATCTCTGTACTGTAATATCAACGTTATCCCCTCTGAACAGTGTTTATATATATATATATATATATATATTATACTACTGAGTACTGACTTTGACTCATAGATGCTCTTGTGTATAATGGTGTCCTCTGTTATTATTTTGTTTTTGTTGGCCCAGAATTATTAAATTCAGCACAGTCAGTCCTGCTGACGTGTCAAGAAAATTAACTCAGTTTTTCTCACACAAGTCCAGTGTATATTTGTTCAGATATCATCGGGTCAATTTTTATTTTATTTTTGTAAACTTTGCCCATGCTAGGTTTTAATTAATCAGATTTCAGGTTAATTTATCATGCCTCACGAGAATTTTTTTTGATAATTGGGGTGTCCAGGCCAACTTACACGCATCACAATCAATTCTCGAATTCACTGAACATCCTGTAAGTCCAATAAACATATAAGGCATTGCAGGGGTAACAAACATATTTGACAAGACTTAAACCTAGGATGAGAGAAAAGGAAAAACCCTTCTTGATCACCATTTAAATAAAATAAAAAGTTTCATTCATTTTAGTGTTTTAAATAAAATTCTGGATGAGCACGCATACAGCATAGAATGACATCCTTTTATTTACTTATGTCAAACTTATGTTTTTAAAATTTTTATTTCTTAATTAATGAATGGAGTGTCTTGATTATAATATTCTTATATAAAGCAAATATTATTTTTTTTGTAAAGATCACTTTTCAACTGCTCAAATATTAAATCATTAAATAAATTATCCAAGTTAACCGGGCTACCAAATCGAGTCAACTCCATTGATTTTTTTTTTATAAAATTTAATTATTAATTAATTCAATGTTAAAAGATAAAATCAAAGAAAAAATTAATGGTAAATGGAAAAAATAATATCCAAGTCCACTTGGCTGCCTACAAAACTTACAAGTTAGGTAATGAGACAATGATAACCCCATAGAAAATAAATAAACAATAACTATAAAATTTGATTTTTAATTAATTCAATATTGAAGGATAAAGTTAAAATAAATTACTTTTAAAATGATAAATAAATAACTTGAGTCAATACACAATTAAAAAAAAAGATGAAGCCTAATTTTTAATAACTCGTAACATGGATCAAGAGATCAATAAAGTTGATAATTAAATCAAAATAAATTATAAAATTCAATAAACAAATAAAAAAATGATGGATCCTGATTCTTAATAACTCAATATTATGATGATTTAGAGAAAAAAATCCAAAAATATTATTCATTGCAGCATTATTATTTTTTCTTTGATATTTTTTAAATCCATGTTTTTCTAGTTTGCTATTTATGACATTATTTTAGTTTGACATGTATTCAAAATACAAACAATACATCACATCACTCAGATCTTTTAATAGAGATTACAAGATCTTACTTTGTCATTATTTATAAAAGATTATATTTAATTAAATTATAAGGTGGTGTTTGAAATTTCATATTAAAAGTGTTTTAAAAAAAATTAAAAAAATATTTATATTTCTATTTTAAATTTATTTTTTTGGTGTTTTTAGATCGTTTTAATGTGCTGATGTCAAAAATAAGTTTTGTAAGAAATAAAAAAATATTATTTTGATATATTTATAAATGAAAAATAATTTCAAAAACAACCTCGATCATATTTTCAAACATTCACTAAAATATATCTAAAAAAGAGTTTTTGTCAATTGATTTGATATTGAAATCGATAGGGAACATTGTTATAATCATAATCTTCAGGGAAAAAAATTGAATTCGTCATAAACCTCGTCAGATACATTAAAATTAACTCAAAATCTTGCAATCCCAGAAGAGTGGTGACAAATGAGGATCGAAGACCATCCATTTCAAATCTTAAATCTTTTGGATGAAACAACAAAGCCAAAACTTAAATATCAAGCATGCATGGATTCTTCAGAATTCTTGCAAGTGCAGCAAGAAAAACAATTTTTATGTCAGATCTGCAGCTGTTGTAAGGATCAAAGTCACTTTAGCAGTCATCTGCGAAGAAAAATACACACGGCAGAGATACCATTCGATGCATATCAGCAACGTTTTGGAAATGTGTGGTGGTTATTTTTTAACTATTTTTTATTTTTTAAAAATAATTTTTGATATTAGAACATCAAATTGATATAAGAACACCAAAAAAAATTAATTTAAAATAAAAAATAAAATAAAAATGAATTTGTTTCAAAAACACTCTCAAACACCTCAAAACTTTTGTTCGTGGGAAAAACACATGCTTTCAACTAATTAATTGTCTGATGATTATGACCATTGGCTGATAATCATCTCCATTATTGATCAACATTTTCATTTGAGCTGTTCCAATCATGGCGAAATTTAGACTTGCTCAATCCACGGCCCCACTGGTTAAGGAGCACACTTGATTGGAATTTCATGCTTTATTTTGAAATAAAAACTACAGCTAGATGGGGGTTATATTCCCATCAGTCTCGTCTCCTGAATCATAATAGCCTTTAAAATTATAGATTTTTTGTTCCAAAACGTTGTGTTTCCTTGAATAATTCACAGATTTCTAGTTTTTCATTAATATATATATATATATTTATATTATTTTCAACATCAACACTTTTAAATATCAAAAAGCACTAAAAATATTAATTTAAGATCTTTTTCAAGATAAATAAAATTTTAAATTGTATTCAAACACAATTTTAAATACAAAAATTAACCCTAACTAATTATATTAAACAATTAACTGAAAAAAAAATGAAAACCCCTATATCACACTCCATCATTTACTTAATGCTTATTTGAGAGTATGGTTGCGGTCATTTTTAAAAGTATTTTTCATTGAAAAATACATCAAAATAATATTTTTTAAATTATTTTGACATTAATACATGAATATGACTTAAAAACACACACACAAAAATAATTTAAAGTAAAAGATATAAATATTTTTTAATTTTTTAAAAGTGTTTTTAAAACACGGTGATAAACATAATCTTAAAAATCTGTATTGAAGATTCACTTAAACTATACATAGAGTCTAATATATTGATTTGGAAATATTTTTTTATTTACAAACCTAGAGTTATAGATCCATTATATATATATATATATATATCAACCACGTTTTAAAATTTTAATTGATATGACTATATGAGATTTTTTTCCCCAACATTCCCATGTAGTTATTTATAATATGCTACTAAATAATAACTTTATAAAAATACAGAAGAGCGGGAAATAACAGAGAAAAAGCGAATCAGTCATTGCAATTTCCAAATGGGCACTGCTAGATTAAAATGATTGGTCCTATTATTTTTTCTTTTCTTTTCTTTTTTTTGTGCTGGTACGTGCTATGATCATGTTTCCATCCCAGATCCACGTGCATTCATTATTGCTCTTCACGTGAAGGACCGTTTCCAACTTATCTTTCCATGTAGCCTTTTCTTTTCTTTTCTTTTCAGAGACCCGACCCACTTTGTGCGTATCCGCGTGAGTCCTCACACTTTTCCTACAAGGGGATCACAAAAACGTTTATTAAAAAAAAAATCATGATAAATAAAAGTGATACCAGCAAAAAGAAAAACTCGTGTGTCATATAAATCAAATCATTAAAATTCCTCTACTCTAACCAATATATATATATATATATATATATATATATATATATAATCAACCAATCATCTACATTATATACCAATCAATATGTGTTAAAATATATGTTATGCACCAAATTGATCTTAGAAAAAACTAATTGACAATATATTAGATGCATTATCTACATCGATGACGAAGGAGTGAACACTCTCATGAAACTTTGTAACGACATAATAAAGAGGTGTCACAGGATCATTATCCTAAATATTCAAGTAATACATTCACTATTGTTTAAATAATTAAATTAGTTTGAAATTTAAAATTTATTTATTTAATTCAAGTCTAGTCAAATGACATCTCCATTCCAGATATCCTAAGAACAATATTAGTCCTGCATGTATAAACTTGTATGCTATATATCTAAATGCACAACCACGTGGTTTCGTCGGTTTTCATGATTAAAAACAAACAAGCCTATTTTTTTCTAAGTAGACTATTTAATATTATCAACATGAAATACAATTAAATAAAAAAAATATAAATTTCATGATTTATGTTAATAATTTGAAATAAATGCAATTATTAATCCAGTCAAATCCATGGTCTAACTCTAATAATAATAATAATAAAAAAAACCTAACAAAGATCAGCGAAAATTCTATAAAACAAGACTTGTAAGTCATCAAACTATATTTATTTTTTAAAATATTTCCTGAACATTGATATTTTAGTGTTTATTTATTTTTGGATAAAAACCAAAAAGCTTCCAATCATTGAGCCCCGTGTGCATCGCTCAGTGGTCAAAATGTTCGAGCTCAAAAACTCTGTTGAGATAAAAAGAGGATGAACTAGTTTTATTTTATTTTCTTTCTCCAACAGAAGACCATTTCCTCGTATTAAGCCAAACACAAATCTGAAACGCGTACTTACCGGATCTAAACCATAATATAAAATATTCTAAAGAAAGGGGACGTGGCCCAATAGCATCATTGTATTTATCATTTTTTAGATCTGTTCCAGTATAACAGCAACTACAATTATTTTCTGTTAGGTATTGTTGATGTGATTTTTTTAAAGTGATTTTTGTTAAATATATATATATATATATATATATATATATATTTATTTATATTTTAAATAATTTTTAATATAAACATAAAAAATCTAAAAATACTAAAACAAAATTAAAAAAAAATGTTAATCTATGTAATCATCAAAAACCGAAGAAACAAACAAAACGAAAGGCATCACTCGTACGGGTGGCCAACGCTGCCAATCATTGCTACCATAAGCCTGAAGTGGGTATCTTACAAGTGGCAAAGAGTACACGTGTGGGTGACATGACGAATGAGAGAAGGGGCTAATTTGTTTTTAAATCCTAATTCAGACCGACACCGACCGTTAATTACTTTAGACAAGGAGGTTGAAGCTTGAAAGTTGGCGGTGGAGGCAGGTAGTCCTTTACAGCCCGGTTTGATTAATTAGATAATATTTATTATTTATAAAGTGTTTTCTTGCCTGAAATAATATTTTATTAAAAAAAGGGGAAAGAGTTGACTAGAAAATATGACAAGCAATGAGACAACGCCTGTTGATTTTACCACACCAACCATTGCGACGTCTCATCCAATCCAGCATGTTGAATACAAATAGCTGTCGTTTAAGTTTTTTTCTCCTGTAGAAGAGCACACCACAATATTGGTGTGGTCGCCATCACCATGGCATCGCCCTACACTCTCGAGCAGAGTACTCTTTAGCAGGGTCGTTTGCTTTATTTATTTTTATTATTATTATTATTATTTTAATTATAATTTGTGAAATGATTTTACTGACTATAATTTTCTTTAAAAAAAAAACACTCTAAATTTAACACAGTCCAATCCGGGTCAAGACGAGAAGGAAAGGTGAGGGTAAATATGTGGTTCATGGTTCCGCATGTACTCAAGTGTCAAATGATCTTCTCGTGACACGTGTACGTACTGTTTTGACGATTCAACTGTTATTCTTTTGCAAAGAGGGGACAAGACACGCACGCCATGACGACAGGATGTGTACGGGTAAATTATAAAACAGTAACATGATGATGATGGCGTGATAACAATGTTTTTTTTTATAAATATATTGAAATAATATTTGTGTTTTTTTTAAATTTCAAAATTTATTTTTGATACAAACATATAAAATAATAAAAATAAAATATTTTTTAAAAATATAAAATAAATTAATGATTTATTTTAAAAAATAATTGAATTACAGTTAATGAACTAAAAACTTTTATAGTTGATTTTTTATATTTTTTGATTTGGGTGATATAACCCTGATAAGTTTGTTAAGGAAATGTTCAAGAGTGTGGTTGGAATTATTTTTTAAAATATTTGTTGTTTATTAATAAATTAAAATAATATTTTTTTAAAAGCTATTTATTTTTTTCAATTTTTTTAAATGCAATATAAAATAGACACTAATTATCAATAATGAACAATACAGTAACAAAACACTACCAAATTAATAACAAACAAGGATCACATATAAACAGAACTTTACAAGTAAGTCTAATATTATTTAAATGGAGAAAACATATTTAAGAATTAAATAAATGGTTCCACAAGTAACAAAAATCAAATAAAGACAGACAATATTGTTTTTTGTACGTGGTAAATAAGAAATAATATTTTCTGATTTCCAATTAGTAGATACACCAACCAGCAACATAATACAATTCAATTAACTGTGTTTAATCAATGAATAAAAATCACATTTAATTATTATTTATTTATTTATTTATTTTTCTGTGGAGAAGGGAATGTTTGGTTAGGGGTTCCATCTCTCAACATCAAACTCCATCTTGATTGGGCAAATAGAGAGACCTCAATCATTGTCCACGCGCGGGTATAGCAGAAAACGTGGCCGCACGATGCTCAATGATTTCCAAGGGAAATGATAGCAATCTGGGCTCTACTTGGGCGGGAAGGAAAATATAAAGAAAAAGAAGAGTCAACATCTTTGACCACTGTCCTGGCCTTTGTATACGTGCCTCTCTTTTTATTTCACCAGTGTTTGGGATTATATTAGTAATTATTTTTCATGTATTTTTTATTTAAAAATATATTAATATAATATATTTTTATTCTTGAAATTAATTCATTAAAACGATTTAAATACACTAAAAAATTCAAATTTTATCCGCAAACAGGGCCTCTCTAACACTCCTTGTCCTTCTCCTGGCTCAATAAAGGGCCACAGTGACACAACAAAGCTAAACATATTGAAAACAATTAGTTATTGTAATGGTCGGGTCATTAAAGCACTTGGAAATGGATTATTTACTCTCCTAGCTAGTAAGACCTTAACTTTAGCAGCTAGTCCATGAGATAAAAAATAGTATAAATGAAGCAAAAGGTTTGTACAAAGTTGACCCGAATACTTTAGGATTGAGATTTGCTGTTGTGTAATGCTTGAATGGGGCCTGAACTCGAGCCCTATCTCTCTTGATTTGCAAGCAGACTAACAATGGAAAACCTGTATGAATTGTATGGTAAATGACCAGAGGGATTGCAGGGAGTGATCGGCATGTATATACCACACATGGTTGGGATGGAGTAGTCGGGACATGCACGTAGCGGTGGCCCGAACCGGTGAAGTGGCCACCGGCGGTAGAAAAACCACCGTATAAGCTCCTAATGTCACAGCAATACAGGTGACAAGTAAAACACAATTGACCGACGGCATTTACTGGGGAGGTTCAATGATAATTAAAGAGAAAAAAGCAGCCCTTACGTATCACTTTCCAGTGCTTCCATGAACATCGAAAACGAAACATCTAAAGTTTTAACTCTGACATAAAAGAAAGGAAGGAACAAATCTAGCCATTTTTTATCTGGCTGTGAAAAAAACCCAGATGGGGCTCCCTCTCCTTTCGGCTTTCGGCTGCGTCGCATCAGCACCCACCCACCGACAAATGGTAGTTTAATGCGAGGGTGATATTTTCTTGCACCAGGATTCTGCTAAGACAGAACCATGCATGCAAATCTTGATTTGCATTTCTGTGATTCACATGGAGGGCTAGAAAGTAGAATCCATCACACGATACAGCACACAGCATCACTTGTCCCTAGCATAGCCCCTACAGAAAAATAACAATAATGCCTCGTCAATAACACTTTTGCACACGAATTAAGGGCTTCATGATGGCACAAGGACAGATGTGAGCCCTTAAAAAATATTTAAATTTTACAATTATTTGAACTTAGTGGAAGAGTATTGATTGATTGGCCGAGAATATAGGCCTTTTAGGCAAAAGGGAGAATATATTGCCTTGTCTTATCGGCTAATAAGAGAGAAGCTAGCCTGGCGGTTTTGCGGCAACTAAACCCTAAGAATTGTTTTATCTTCTGGAATGAAAAGGTGGCTCATAGAATAGTGTTTTCCTCTTTTCTGGATAGATCTCCAAATCAACATCTTGTATTATAACTGATAAGAGAATTAGTGATGGTTTGAGAGTTATATTGTTTTTGAAAATATTTTTGTTTAAAAATATATTAAAATAATATATTTTTTAAAAATTATTTTTAATATCAGCGCATGAAAATGATCTAAAAATACTATTTTATTTTCAAAAACACTTTTGAAACGCAATATCAGATACCACCTTGGTAAAAGATAGGAAGACCCGGGGGTTATATAGGATCAACATGTTTCCCACCAAATCCTACACCACCTTTTTCCTTCCTGGATTTGGGATTATACTGCACGCGAATTTTGGATGAAAGTGTCAAATTGGAAGGTTTAATGATATGCAAGAACTACAAATAACTCCATGGATGGAAACATTTGTGGGGGTGTGTGATTCTTGTAAGCAAACTAACCCATGATTTTTGGAGAATCTATACATCAAAACAAAACGCTAGCATGCTCTCAATTATTGCTCAAGCACAGCTCCCTCACTTCCAGCCAAAACAGGGTCATCATTACCTGCCAAACACGCCTTAATCACCTCTTCTCACCGACTACAGCATTACATTATCTCAAAGCAGGGTGAGAGGGAAAGAAAAATCATCCATGCAATCTATGGTGGAAGAAACTGCGGTCCATGCAAACAGCAGGTTTCATAAAGTTACTTTCTGGTTCCACTAACTTCAGCTTTTTGACAAACAGAACAGATCCCATGCGCCATTAGTATGCGGCAATGACAGCTTAGGAATCCTATCATAATGAGCCACTAGCATGCATAGAGTATATTTATACCATTGACAACTTGCGAAGCCTACAATATCCTATCCTGCATTCAAAAGGTAGCACTTCGCTACTTTTTATCCAAAAATGCGAAACCTAATCCAAAAATGCGAATCCTAATCCAAATAGAAGGATAAAACCTGCTGGTTATCCAATCAGAATAGCAGTTACATAGTTATGATATGGTAAACTCAAAGTTAAGGCGGAGAAAGAATAGCTAAAACTTAAGAGAGAGTAACTAGTGATGATCCACACTCCACGCTGTCTATTAATCAACCTATGGTTAGAAAAATGAATGATAGACCCGATGAATCATTGATATACATTATTGTGATTCAACTAAAAGCATCATACGGGAAAATATCTGAAAATTGTAGTGTGATGAAACAATCATTTATGGACATTGATCATATTCATATGCAGGCCAAGAGAAGAAGGTCCCCTGCATTCCCTCGTGAGGAATGTTGGGGCCATATACTCATTAATTAAGAGTAATCATGTTGCCTGTATGCAGCCCATCAACATCAGCATTTCATGTTATTCTCCTACTTTCCTCTTCCCTAGCTCATGACAACTGGTATCTTGAGCCATGTTTGAGGAAACAGACCAGAATGGTCCCATGGGGGACCATGAGAGCATTGGCTTGAAGACCATGAGAGCTATACAGGCACAGACACACCTACTTTTTTCCTTCAACGCCAATTATGCTTCTTCTATTCAATCTAGTTTTTGTTCAATTGATTTAAAAGAGAGTAAAAGGAGTTAACATTCATACAATATATCATGTGAAAGGATTGAATTGAGACAGTGGTTGATGGTCTAAGCACAAATGATGTAGCATAATTAGTAAAACCGATTCAAACAGAAAACACAGCTTTGAAGCAGAACTATGACAGCATTTAAACCCTAATACTTAGAAAACTGAATGGTTTCATATTTACTAACATGGTCTAGACATTATCTTCCAAATTATATATAAAAAAGTAATGCCACATGAGCTGGGTTCTACAAATTTTCCTTACACATGAATACTCAAAAGTCCCATGCATCCATACAAAGGACTCTAGTATCACTGCTTTAACACCTTTACTTGGGCCTCTAACATCACACAAAGTATTCCTTGAGTAGCATACTTTGGAGTAGAGGGAGGTTCTTTCATAGGGGAAGGGAACAGCAAGAGCTCCAAAAATCTACCATGAAGAAGAACGTGAAAACAGCATCAAGAAGTCGCTTCACAAGTTGAATTCTACCTAATATATGTTTTTTTTATTGGATATCATCCTGAGGATGCAGGTATCATCCGCCGCAGGTAACCGCACTTAAACCCCCAATAAAATGGACTCGGAACTGAAACAAGCTCTTGTCTGTAACAGCATGAACCCAGATTAAATTGGTAATAATCAGGTCAAAGTTCTATTTCCTTCCTAATCCAACAATTCCCTGCTTTTGCAATCTATTGGCTCAAAAGCAATCAAAAACTTTCAAGTATCATCAATCGTTCAATTAACAATTTCCATCCAGATGCTAAAGTTTCCAGATTCTTATATGATTTATCAGTTTCATTCCGCAACCTTGACATAAAAAGCAATAAAAAAAGAGGGATAATTGTCTCGAGAGGAGGAGTACAAGATAGGGAAAATAGGAGGGAAAGACAATTATAGTGGTCCTAATTAGCTGTTGATAAACAGATCTGCCACAATCTTGAAATGAGAATGATAGGTGGGGGGGAGTTGATGAACAATTAACATGAGTTGTCGCATAAGATGTCCACAACAGGTATCCAGCGTGCCAAACTTATTATCATAAGGTTCAATCTGATATAAATTAAACACATGGCGTTCATTTAAGACACAGGTAGGATTGCCCACTGTTCCTGCCCAAGAACCGACGCAAGCTTAGAAAATTCCAATCCAGACCTGTACTGAAGAACCAAGTTGCGGTCAGTCCAATTCAGACCAGTTTGGGTCCCAGCACCGGCTTGCACCCATAGCTACAGTAGCCAACGCCAGTTCCTCCCTCGTATTCTTTTTGAAGGCTAGGGCCTTGGCTTAAATAATAAAGCAGGAACAACCTTGGAGTATTCTAGGTTCAAGCTTAAAGACAACCGTGAAATGAGCGAGCGAGAGAGAGACAGTCTATCATGCCCTTTTCTATTTCATGTAAATACCTTATTACAACACAATAATCTCGACAGTATGCTGTGATAGTTTTTTAGAAAAAGGACTAAATTTACAATATAACTAAAAAGATTAACCGGTAACTGCTCCTAAACTTCGCTCAGATGTATAGCTTTTTTCACATTTGTTAAACAAAAGTGTTATGAAAAATCTCATGGCTTCTGTGTATGTTTATGAAGGATAAACAGAAGAATCATACCAACTATCTGAGAGGGCAGGGCAAATCCGGGCTGACCAAGATCAGTGCTCCAAGTTTTAGAATTTTTTCCAATAGGCCACAGGAATCAAATGTGAACGATAAGTTCCCATTACAAAGCTGTATGGTTGAAATGTTTCAATGGCTTCACATGGACAAAGGCAAGAACAATATTCTCTCCCTATTCTGGGCCCTTGAATTTTTCACATGTACAGGAAGAAAAAATTGCAAGACACAGTATGAGAAACAAAAAGCCAGAAATGTCAGAAATAAAGTGTCTTGTAAGATGATATGACAAGCATGCTATAAAGATTGCTACAGTAACATCAGCGCTGCGTGAAATGAAGGGAATATTTTACACTTAATGTCAGCAACACACATCGATTTCAAATGCACTTATCAGCTAACAAGAAACCGATAAGGTTGCAATCATAAGGTGTGATGACATATATAAGAAAAAAAAGTTCCTAAAAAATTTAAGTCCCCTGAAGTCGCGGCAGAAGCTTGAAGGAAGGAGGGTGTAACACCAACAAAATATTTACCCTGAGGAAGAATCAGGTTGCCTCTTATGCAGCCAATGATTATCAGGGTTAGTTTCATTTTAATTCAGTTTGAATTGGAGTTGTATGGCTCAACAACTTTTATCACAGCATGTAACTGGATTAACTTTTGCCTAGTATTTATCTAATGGCTTGCCCCGGAGCCCTAAGGGATGGCAAAAACAAAACTTGAGGTATCAACTAGATTGATGGGATGTGGTCATGGAAAGAAATAATAACGGTGGAAACTTGCAAGATAGAAGACAATAAAACACATGGATTTCTGTCTTAATTACAAAAGATTAAAGGAAATAACCAACTTCATGTAATGGAGACTATTCTTCCTTTCCAAGAAACAACACGAGCAAGCACCACACACAGACCCTGAGACCAAGTAGTTTCAGCTATGCTTTCATTCTTCAAAGAATAGTGCAAAGTCTTCGTTCATTTTCGAACAACAGTTTGATAACAAAGAATAGATAAGCAGAAAGCATCATACAGCTAAAATACACTATAACTTCTAATGTTTTTGGCAACTTATCCCCCATCACTAATTTCATACAATTTTCCGTCCTCTGATATCTTCTGTACGATATTTGAATCTTTACAGTATAGAGCACAACAATTTCAACTTTTGAAGCAACTTTGTTATTAAGGACTGCATTAACTAATTACATGATTTAGAAGCTAAATCAAATACCATTTCTATATAAAAAAATTCAAGTCTATTTGGATAGAACAAGACCTTCGCTCTCCACAAAATCAAAAGAAAATCTAAAAGCTGCTTTAATAAAAGTTGAAGAACTCTCAATTGTCGATCACAACTGAAAATTGCTAGAGCTTAAAATACAACTATTCCACAATGCTCGATCTCAATATGTATAACCCTGAAACATGGTTTTGCACACTTGACATACAATGTCTACAGTCCACCATCATGTAGCCCGTCCAAGCCTGTACTTCTCGACGAAATTGTTTCAAAAACTAAAATTTGTCTCTATATTCAACTATTACTCGGTGTAAATAAATTTCCAAAAATTTTCTGTTTCACAATAATAGCAATACTAACTCTAAGAAACTACAAAGACTACAGTTTCCAATCAGTATTCTCCTAATACCAAATAATCCTAATGACTGTTCTACCAAAACAACAAATTGGGGCATTAAAATTTAATCAAAAAATATACAAGCTTAGACAATAATCATATATATTTGAAAAAAAGAGGGAATAAAGAGTAAATACCAGGAAGAGATGTGGGGTTTTGGAGAAAAGATAGTGAGAGCAGAACGCTTGTGCTGGGATCGGATCTGGCACTCTCTCTCTCTCAGTTGCTCCACCAGTTTAGACCCTGTTATCGTCTCTTTGCTTGTTCATCAAAGATTTTCGAGCTGCCATTTCAATTACTGTTTCTTGCTTTGCTTTGCTGCTTTGCAAACTTATAGTTCGAGTAAATTATAACTTAGTCACTATATTTTTAAGCAATAAATAAATTAGTTCCTCCAGTTCAAGGAACCCCATATTTAATTTTTATATTTTCATACCCATCTATAATTCAGCCTCTCGCACACTGCATGTTTTGCTTGATTGTCCTTGGACTTGAGCTCTTCGGCTTCGTTCTAGGTTCTTGAATAGTCCGAAGAAGTTCTTTTATTGGAGTTGGAGTGAGTGGCTGAAGAGGAAAGTGTTTTTTATCCTCTTACATCTTGTATCATATTCTGTGCATGACAACAACAATACTTCTCATCTCCCTAATGATAGGAACGGGAAGTCAGAAGACAAATTCTATTTGCCGTTTCAGTTTGTTAGTAGCCACGTGGCCAAGTCAGTTAATAATTGTTACAGTTGTATCTCGCGTGTTGGCTTTATAAGCAGCCAGAGAAGCCATTTTGGCATTACGAATGAAATATACACAGAGTTCCTTTCTTGACTTTCCCTTTGTTCCCCTGTTTTTGGCTATCTTCTGAGGTCGAAAGATAGAGTCGTATCTATATGGGACTACTACAATAAACAAAAGAGTTCACAGTGTGCGCTTTCCTGCTCCAGTTGGGAAGATTTTTGAGAAGCCATTTTTGGCATTACGAATGAAATATACACAGAGTTCCTTTCTTGACTTTCCCTTTGTTCCCCTGTTTTTTGGCTATCTTCTGAGGTCGAAAGATAAAGTCGTATCATTGGTATCAGAGCCTTTGATCCTCCTCTAAGCTGTTCCTTCAGTGAATGCCCCGTGCTAGTGTCCGTACCCGATCGACAACCATGGAAGCTCTCGTATGGCTGCGCTTGAAGCTGCGGTGTCCAAGAATCAGCTCTTTTGGAATCTAATCAGCTTTTTTCTGGAGTCTATGCAGCGACTTCTGGAGGATAAATTCACTTCAATCGATAAGCAATTTGAATCAACCGAAGCTCGGTTTGAGGGAAGTAACGAAAAGGATGGAGAAAGCAGTCGCAGGCGAGGAGGAGGAGGAAGTTGTTTGCCGTGTACGCCTGAAGAAGAGAAACAGATAGTTGAGGAGAGATATGTTGGTCAAGGCCTTGTTGACAACTTGGATAATGGGAAATCTTTGGAGTCTCAAGATTTGGATGAACCGGAGCTTGTTAGAATGCTGCGGGAAGGAAAGGACTATGTATTAGTTCCTAAGAAAGTTTGGGAGAAGCTTGTCCAGTGGTATAAAGGAGGACCAACGTTGCCAAGAAAGATGATCTCTCAGGGTGTTTTTAACAAAATGCAGTTCAATGTGGAGGTTTATCCTCTTTGCCTCAAGTTAATTGACTCCAGAGACGATAGTGAATCAACTACACAGATTAGCAAAAAGGCTTCTCTGCAAGAGCTCTATGAGAGGGTTTGCTCAGTTAGAAGAGTAGAGCGTGAAAAGGCCTCTATATGGGACTACTACAATAAACAAAAGAGTTCACAGTGTGCGCTTTCCTGCTCCAGTTGGGAAGATTTTGTGAAGATATTTTGCAGAGACTTTGGCTCTCATGGAATTGAGGATTATTACGAGAGATACTCAAGGCTAGATTCCCTGATTTCATTGCTTAGGTGGAAGCTGATTTTAATTCCAGAATTATCTCCAGTTGAATCACGCAGTGTATTCTTTTTAGTTGTTAACAGTCTGTCTTGTTGCTGTGTAATAAGTTTCCAATTCTTGTAAACTTAGTTTTAAAGGGGTGGGTAATGATAGGAACGGGAAGTCAGAAGACAAATTCTATTTGCCGTTTCAGTTTGTTAGTAGCCACGTGGCCAAGTCAGTTAATAATTGTTACAGTTGTATCTCGCGTGTTGGCTTTATAAGCAGCCAGAGAAGCCATTTTGGCATTACGAATGAAATATACACAGAGTTCCTTTCTTGACTTTCCCTTTGTTCCCCTGTTTTTGGCTATCTTCTGAGGTCGAAAGATAGAGTCGTATCACCTAACAAATTCTGATCACCTTGGATAGTAAAACAAGGGATCGAAAAGTATTTTGGAACTCGAAATTTAAATTTCAATGTATTTCTACTAAAAATACGTTTAGAAATCATTCTATGTAACTTAATAAATAATACTCTTATCAACTATAAAACACTCATAAATCAATTTAAAAATTCAAGATTGAATCGAACAAGCTTCGAGGATTTCAAATTAAAAATGATAATTTAATCCAAACTCAATAAATATCAACTCAACTTTATTTGAATAGATACATGTATTTTTTTGATGATTACATGACCAAAAACTATTCCAAACTCAATAAATATCAACATCTATTTATTTGAATAGATACATGTATTTTTTTGATGATTACATGACCAAAAACTCATTTGAATCCTAACACCATATACATATACACTAGTTGACTTGAAGGGTCAATATATAGAATGATGACAGACCCGGGTTCGATTCCCGGCAAGGGAACTCTTTTCTTACTAACATCTGTATTTGCGCTTTTTACTGTTTTACCCTTACTAGCTTGGATTTTAATCTCACATTCTATTCACCAGCAGACAGCGATCCAGTCTAAAGCTCAAAATCAGAGTGAAATCTTTCCTTGAGAGGAGGAACCTTGTTACTAACTAATCAAGGCACGTAAAGATGCCTCACCTAGTAAGGTTAAGACTAAAGAAACTACTCTCTCTAGTCTCAAATTTGAATTTTATAATTGCTAATATAATAGACATTAAAAGCTTGCATGATCATTAACTTCAGAAACTGTAAGATTAATTGAAATATACACAAGCTAGCTCGGACACAAACACTAACAAGAAATATAAGATGATGGGCATAAGATGCGTCACTTGTCTGACCTTCTGAAATCGAAAAAGATGGTGAGGATACATCATATATGATAACGAGACATTACAAAAATAGCCTCTTTCTCGGTGCTTCCCAAAATGAAAGAGACCCATCCTAGAGCATCATGTTCTGCTCGAAGATAATAGGGGCAAACTCCAAGTCACCCCACAAAAAGCAAGACGTCCAGATATCATGGGCACGCCTGCACCGCATCCTACAAAGCAAACCACTAACTGCTAAGGGTAGAGAGCATTCCTCCACCTGCATTTGGTACCACCACCTCCCAACCAGGCCCGTTCAGTGGAAATGAACCGGCAGCAGCAATGCTTTCTTTTTCAGCATCTGATGAGCCCACAACCAAATCACTGCGATCCAAGATCTTCTCTAAATCCTCGTCACTGATATCTGTCTGTATCAGCTTGTCCTCTGCAGTTTCTTCATCTCGAAGGAGCGCCAGTATATCCTCTTCCTGGAAGTACAGTTAGAAAATCCATCCGTGAAAGCACAAAAGAAATGAAACAAGCTGGCTGCTACTCATAATTCAGTCACTTCCAAGCATTAGCTAATCACAGCACTCTTCCATCACACAGAATGTTGAGTTTTTTAACATGCTGCGGTGGGTCATGGGTCAACGTACTAATAGCCCATCTGGATATTGCCAAAAGTCTTTGTTTCACCATTTAACACAAGATTAAAAGGATGTTCAAAAAGAGAAGAATAAATGAGGTGTAAAAAATCATATCTGTGAGTTGATAATGAACCAAGAGAGACAGATGCCACTACAACCTGTGATTGCTAAGTGATAGAAGAGGTGAAATAAATAAAGAAGATAAACAAACCTCCATGACATCTGTGCCCTTAGACTTGGTTTGCTCTAGATGAAACTGCCCTTTCCCAATGACCACGTGCTCAAGCTTCAACTTACTAAAAGCCCTTTTCAAAATACGACCCTGTAAACATACGATTTGTCAATGATCTAACGACCAAACAAGGCATTAAATGAAGGAAAAGACCAATATTGAGGTACCTCGATTGACTGAGCTGTGGCAAGCCTGTAAACATGAACAGGCTTGGTTTGACCAATTCGGTGACATCTATCCATGGCTTGCAGATCCATTTGAGGGTTCTGAAATGCATGTGTATATCAATGAAATAGCACGAAACATCAAGAGTTGAAGTAAAATTGGGGTGGAAGATGGAACATGAGATCAAGAAAATACCCAGTCACTGTCATACAGTATACAGGTATCAGCTGAAGTGAGGTTTATACCAAGCCCACCAGCTCTTGTGCTGAGAAGAAATACCCTACACTGGCTGTTCTCGTCATTGAATTCCTGGATCTGTTCAACATAAAACAAAGGGTTGTCAAGCCTGGAATAATAACACAAGTTAATCCTCACAAACATTAGCATGCGATCCTGATTATTAAAGACTGGTAGTGGAAACAAGAGTACATTGCGGCTCCAAGATCTTGAAAGAAGCTTTTACAAGTACATAATCAAAACAAGCAGAAAGGCTTTGATGAAAAGCAGACACCAGGCATGAGTGAGATTGTGTATGATTGGTCTAGCAGTACCAATTGACCCAAGACAGTTGCAGGATCCAAAATTGGGAGCAGTTTCAATATTCATCGATATTGAGGAACCTTTCTTACATGTTTAAACCTCAAAGCTGAAAATCAAGGCAAGGCGTAACAAACCTGTCTCTTTCTTTTGTCCAATTTCACACTGCCATCAATTCTACAAACTTCAAATCCTTTCTCACTAAAATAGTAATCCATTATGTCCAAAACCTTAGTCCACTGAGAGAAAATCAGAACCTGTTTACAAAGCCAGTGGGAGATGAGCATGTGGCTAAAATAAACTAGAAAGAGTAAAAACTTGTTCATCATACTTTGTGCTTGAGTGCAAACAATCGATTCAACAATCTGTCCAGCAATCGGAATTTGCCGCACTGCCCAACTATCTTTTCCACAGGTGGATAGAAATCTGTCCATAATATTAAAGGCATTAGTGAAACTGGTGACCCACATATTTACATTACAGTAGTTAAATGTGCTGCAAGGCAGATACATGATCCATCAAAGGCAGACTCTAAGAGGTCAGGGTGGTAGCAGTTTTTTCGAAGTTGAACCATCAAATTGCTAAGCCTTCCTTTCATACCACGTCCTGCAATATCAAATGCCAGAAGTCAATACAGGAAAATGTGTCGTGTGGCTATGTATTCTATTAGACCAGTGCTTGATTACAATGCAAGACATGATGTATGGCAAATGAAAAAATTACTTCTTTTAGCTATCAGGTAGAATAATCTAAAAAAGAACTACAGAAATTAAGCAAACAAATAGTATGGCAACGTGATATTTTGATTGATATTCGATTCAAGAAGAATAGTTAATTATAACATGAACATTAATGGACCTGTGCTTCACAAATCATAGGAAATAACATAGCCAGGATTAAGTCAGGATCAGCAACCAAAATAGGGAGAAATGGACAATATTGTGATCCAAAAGCAGATAATGTTCATTTTTAATTTCAATCAACCATTCAGGTTCTAGATTCACCATTTTCCACCGACATTAAACTGGCATAAAGATCAGTATGGTTAATTGATAAACAGCAAGTATCCTGAAATTCTCACTTAGAGCTGTCATACTTTGACAGCCAGCTGCACCAGTGCCCAACATCAGCTAAAATACCAGAAAGTCCAGGAAATACAGCTTATTTTCTTCATTTTAAGCCAATTTATTGTCAATAAAAAATCAATTGAAAATAATCTAATACCTGTATCCACCTTCTCTCGTAAATAATCCTCCAGGGTCTTGTTAATTAAATGATCCTGGAATTTCTTCTGATGCTCAGTTAGAGTAGCATATAAAATAATCTCCTTTTTCCGGGGGAGCATCTGCTCCACGTCAGTCTTCATTCTCCGAAGGAGAAATGGGCGCAATATTGCATGGAGTTTGACTACAACCTGAGGTTGATTGAAAACCCAGTGTTGATACTATGCCATTTAGAATGCTTCATAAAAAAGTACAATTACATCAGTTGGAAGGGTGCTCACCTGAGCCCTTCGTCTTTCTTCTAGTTCTTCCTTCATTGCTTCATTACTGCACTTTCCTGACAGATCAAACCTGAAAGAAAAAACAAATTGTTAGTTATAAAAGTTCAGGCAAAAGCAGTAAGCATCATCACAATAGGCTATGCACTTTCTTCTTTCTCTTGAACAAATCAAGATTTAAGCCAATTGGGGCCACACAGATTGCACACACAAAAATACTTATTGGATTCTCTTGGTTCAATCTGGCATCATAGGCATCATCTACTAGTGTTTATTATTATTTTTTGTTTTTAAAAAAGCTTGAATAACATGCACATGAGTTTAGAAGATTTGGCTTACAACCTCGTCAGTAAACAAATACGCAGAGATTCCATTTGTGAACATAGGGGCACAACAGAAAGGACCAACAAACAGGAAGCTTTTATGTTGGTAAAGAAGAAAATGTTCAAGTAGTGTTCTCTTACCAATGAAACAAAACTTTAATCAACTATAAGGAGCCAACCCGTCCCAACAAACTGGCGGCACCTTTACTAACCATACTAAAGACAAACAAATGTTTATAATTCTCTTGCCAAGAATGCATAAAGAAACAAAACAGCTCACCCTAGACTGCCAAGTAACATATGAAACCAGAGAACAGATTATATTTTTTTCCCCTGACTATATATATTTTGATATGCATAAGGCAGTAATGTCAAGCATTGCAGCAAAACTACATGATTAAATTTACGATTCCATAATCACTGGAAAATACATTGGCAACTTTGAAAAACAAATGAAGTTGAAAGGTTACCAAGACTGCACAGGAAAAAAAACACTAGACAAAGCATACTGACCAGGACTCAAATTCTTCATGGGATTGGAAAATATCAGGCAAAATGAAATTCAGCAATGACCAAAGCTCAGCCAAATTGTTTTGCAGAGGTGTCCCAGTTAATAGGAGCTTATTGTCCACACTTAAGTATTTCAACTCCTTCAGCAATTTGCATTTTGAATTTTTCAGCCGATGCCCCTTCAGTAAGAAAGTTACAATTTAGAATAGTTAGGAAAATCACTAGTCCTGCAAATTAAATATTGGCATGTGAAAGAAGAAGGGTCCAGGTTATTAAAAGTGCAAAAGGCACAAACACGTGCGAAGGTATCTTGAAGCCCATGTTCAAACACAAGCATGGACTAGAAAGTGTGTTTTTAATTGCAATTTAAATTATTAAAAGTGATAAATTTTTTTTCTAAAAACTAACAAAATAGTAGTGCTCAGTCAGTTAGCTCAAAGGATTAGAGCTTTGAGCTATGCAAGATCTAAGAGGCCATGGATGAAAGCCTGCATGGCAAATCTAAACTTCATAAATCTGAAAACGACCAAATGAAACCTGTTATTTTCAAGTTCCTAAAAGAAGTATAAAGTGATGGAAAATCTAAAAGTGTACCAGAAAACACCAACAATCGAAAGCAAGTTTAGAATTCCAGGCACTTGAGATCCTGAGTGTTTCTCACGTATGATAAGAAAATCTTGTGTACAGTGCAGTTGACCTCGGTAAATACAAACAACAACACTGAAATTGTTGAACCACTTGTAGTATAACAGAAAACAATGACGTGCATATGACCACCCTTAGGTGAATATTCTTTGTTTGGATGGGAAAGAGCACTTCTCCCTTGTGGCTACCTAATCTACAAACTACCTTGTTGAAACACTCACCTCATCAACCACAAGATACTTCCATGGGTAATGCCTCAAATGCTTTTTCGCATCAGATAATGCAATCTCATAGGAAGTAATAATAATTGGAAATTTGGGGCCAATTGATCTGGGCATGTGCTTCCTCCTTATCTCATCCCTCTGTTTCTTGTCACCATGGTATATAATTGCATCCATAGAAGGAACAAACCTTTTAAAGGGATTATACAGAGAATCAGATAGAAGCATGGATTAAAAGATCAAGGTGGTTAGTTTACATGAAAAATCAAGTTAAATTTTTACCTTGAAATCTCATTCACCCAATTGGAGAGGGTTGAAAGAGGGGCAATAACCAAATAAGGGCCATTTAAGCCATTCCCTATTAGGTGTGCTAGGAAACCAATTGTTTGGATAGTCTTTCCGAGTCCCATTTGATCGGCAAGGATCCCATTAAGCCCATTTTGCCAAAGAGAGATCAACCATTTCACACCTTTAATCTGATAGGACTTCAACCTGCCACCAGTCAACAACGGTACAAGTTCTCTCTGCTCTTTCTCAACCCTTTCTTCTTCATTCAAATTTGCATCCTCAGTGTTTTCAACTTCCTTAGACCTTGTAAGCATTGCAGTAACTGCTCTCTTGGCTTTCCTCTGAAGAAAGGTTATAGAAGGTTATAAGTTTATAAGGCAGTCTTAAAATGGCACCGTTTCAAAGAGAAGCACATACACTATCATTAGATAAAAGAAGATTTAAGAGGTCAGGCACCAAATTTCCACCAAGTTTATTTATACATCACCTTTTTTAATTAGTTCTCTTACATTTCGTTTTTCATCTTTTACAATTATCTCTGGCAGGTGGGTTAAATTTTACTTTATAACAATTTTTCCTATTAACAGCTCTATTGCATTAAGAGCTAACCATGGAATGTTTATGATGAAGAAATTATTGAAAATTACTTTACTTCCTTCTGTTAGCTGGATAAACCATCTACTTCCCAACTGACAGTTAGAATTGCCATGATCTTCAACTAGTCAAGCCCCAATAAATTAACTTAATATTAAATTTTATAGAATAAAATAAAACAATGCCACCCACAATAGCCATACCTGACCTGATATGCAAAATACTATTATTGATACAGAGCAAAACATGAAGGAAGTTTGAAGATTACAGAATTGTATAATGCAGCAGCTTTTCTTTTTGATCCCCGGCCTCTACTTTGCTTTGCTGGTTCATCCTCTTGCTCCACTCCATTCTATCAATGAGGTTTAAATCATAAGTAAAACAAAAAAAGAAGGGAAACAAGCACAAGCCAAACAAAATTCATTATTAAAAAGGCATTTGAGAAGATACAGCTGTGATTTGATCCATCTTTTCCAGCAAGAACTCCGAATAGAGCTGAGTTTGAGTTAAGAGGTCATCCAGTCTCGTATATTGACTCTCATTCAAGCGAGCTGCCTCCTCCGGCACTGTTTCTTGCACCTCTTTTATCCGAGATTCCAACAGTTTCTCTTCTTCCTCTGCCATAGATTTTGATATGAGAGACGAGTCCCCGTTTTTTGCTTCTACAAATATCTCTTCCTCTTTGACCTTGCATTTCTCCTTCATGATATTAACAAAAAAAAATAAGTAAAAGAACAGAAATATAAAATCATTAAAAAAAGGTCATTTTCAAGTACTTTTCGCTTTTTATTTTACTAAAATCCTTCATTTTCTCAAGAACCAAACAGACAAGTAAAATCATAATTCACAATAATTTCTCAAGAAAAAAAAGTAAGCTAGAGATCTAAATAATACCTCATCTTCAAGAACCGAAGTAGGAGAATCAGCAGGAGCTTCATTTTCCACTTCGCTTCCCATTTCAAACCCTAAGAAAACAAACAGGCACAAAAATAACACCTTAAAAACGGCACAAGTTTGTTGATTTCACACAGCAGGAGAACAATAAATGAACCGATTAGTTAAAAAAAAACTAGGGCAATGAAAAAATGGAATTACAGACATCTATTAAACAAATCAACGGTTTTAAAGTGATTTAAAAGTACGAACTGTAATACGAAGAAGAAACCGGTGCTTACAGTGGGTGTTTCTGAGTGAAAATTGCAGGAACCAGGCCAGAGGGCAGAAGAGCAGAGAGGATGGGAAATTTCGAATTTGCAATGGCAAATAAAATGTTTTTTGTAAATAAATAATTATAGTAAAACTATATATTTATTATATACTTAATTTTATTGTCTTCTTCGAGGTGCCATGGGCGGGAAATGAGTTTAAATTATGCTCAAGAATGTACGCATAATTACCTCGAGACCCTACGTGGGTAGGTTATATTTAAAGTGTTCTTGTTTCGGCGTTCAGAAAAAGGTTTTGAGATTTTTTTGATTTATGTTTCCAACAAATTAATAATATGCTAATATAAAAATTAAAATTTAAAAATATCTTAATATATATTTAAATAAAAAATAATTTAAAAAGCAATAACTACTATAATTTCAAATACAATGTTAGTGTTAATGTAATTTCAAATACAATTTTAGTGTTAATGTAATTGGTTTTCTAATGAACGTGACATGGCAATAAATAATTTGAGATTTGTATTACAGGTCTTAGATTCGAGTTAAGGCGTGTTAACCTTGTGAAAGTGAGACAGTCAGAGTTTTACTTGTTTAAACCGGGTCTGCAAATAGTGTTTTAAGGAGATAAAGTTTTCTTGAATCCAAAAAAATAATAATTAATGTACTTGGTATTATGATAGTTTTTATAGTTGAGATTTTAAATTTTATGTGATTGAAATTAAACCAAAAACTATGGTTTTTTTTTAGTTCTCGTAAAGATAAACTTTCATATTACACATATCCTTATGTATCTGAAGCAAACACAATGTTTTTAGCTTGAAGCATTGATTTTGTTTTTGTTTTAAAAAATTATGATTGTTAAAACAAATTAAAAATAAATATTAAAATAGTATATTCATATTTTGCGTGATTAAAAGCTAAAAAATAATAAATATAATAAAAAAAATGTATTTCAAATCTATCTAAACACTTTAATAATAAACAGCCAATTTTAATCAAATCTTCATTGATAATTCATTACTACTGATATTATTTTTATAGATTAAATATACAATAATTGAAAAGATACAAAAACATATAGTATAATGTTTAAAAATCTTGTCAAAACCAAAAAGAAAAGGAATCTAGTATTTTTTTTTTTTTGAGGTGCAAGAAAAAATAAAAGAAAAGGAAAATAAAAAAAACTACAAACTAAGTAAAGAATCATGCCTAACACCTAGTGGGTTTTTTTAAAGTGTTTTTTTTTTTTTTGTTAAAAATGTATCAAAATAATATTTTATTATTATTTTTTATATTAATACATGAAAATGATATAAAAATATCAAAAAATAAATTAAAAAAAAATCATTTAAAAAAAATAGTTTTAGATGTGCTGTTATCTTTACAGATAATAAATTTAATTAATTATTTTTTCTCCAAAGATGGGTCGTGGCCTGACGCCTGAGGGATGAGTGGAGGAACACGCACGCTGTGTTCGGTGCTCCTTTTCTGGGAACATCACGTTTTCTTTTTGGGTCCCTTTTTGCTATCCACAAAGAAAATATCTCCTGATTCTTAATGCTTAATTACAGCACACTCCACCACTTCTGGTCTGGTGGTTTTGTCTCATTGGGTGGTTTGAAAAAGATCAATTGGGTCCTTGATGTTTGAGAAAATAGTCAAATCAATACCAATTTTGCAGTGCGGACTTTCCCTGTGAATTTCATTTTATGGCTTGGATTCTGACTACTTTCATATTAAATCCATTCAAGTTTATAGTTCAGGTAACGAGTTTGACGAGTTGATATAGATTGATCAGAATCAATACAATAAGTCATTGTCTCAATGTTTTAAAAAAAATATAAACTTTTTTTTTTAAATCAAATCATGTTTTAATAGTTATCTAGATTATCTTTGAGCTCAATTTTTTTTTTTATTATTTTTTTATCATTTTTAAACTCAATAAATTGAATGTATCATGTCAAAAACAAATCTCACATAATTTAAATTAAAACTTAGACTTGACAAGGAGTTGATTTAATAGTTCTGAAGTTTAACTTATAAATCTGGCAAGAAATCAGTCAAGAATTTTATAAAATTTAATGATAATATTAAAAAATTTATGCAACATGATTTATTTATTTTTATCTGAATCGCAAAAAAGCACAGAACGTAAACTAATAATTTTCCAATTTGAATTGAGCACGTGTAAATCAACGGACACATGTTTTTCTCTCTTTCTCGAGACTATTATACATTTTATCCCCAAGGACGCTTCACTAATTAACAATTAATGCTCTTTATAGCTAATAATGAGCTGATTTGCCCGCTTTGCTAGGCTTTTTTATCTATGTAAAAAATTGTTTGATTTTATAAATATTGTATTTTGTTATTTGAATATTTAATTAGTATAATTGTAATTGATAAAATCTGTTAAAAATAGTTTTTTTTCAACCAAAATGTGATTGAATATTGTTATTGCTAAAAAACTTTTGATAAAATTTGTTAGAAAATTTGCTAAGAAGGTGAAATGATTTATTAGAAATTTGTTGTCACGGATACTCTGGTTAAAAAAAAAACAAAAAAAGAAACCCGGTAAAAAAAGAACAACTGACTTGGACACTAAAAAATAAAAAATACATGTGAAAAAAAGGTCATAGTTTCTTAAAAGGAAAAAAAAAGAGTCTAAAATATAAATTTAACTTCAAAGCCAAAGTTTTTTTTATAAGATTTATTCATCATATTATTATATTAAATATATTTAAGAATACCGATATTAAGTTTTTTTTTTTTGCAAGAAATTGTAGGTCATTTTTTTTCTCTCTATATATATTTTTAGGCGATAATATTAAATAAATATTAAACACATATACTTAGTCTCACATACTATATAGTGTGATCGAAATGGGAAGTGATTTTTATATTTTTTAATTGTAGATAACCTAGTTAAATTTGTAAAAAAATTAAATATGAGTTGCCTTTTTTCCCCAATAATATTAGATCTGACACATTATAAATAAAAATATTGCAATTTTTTTTAAAAATAAATATAAATTTTTTTCGTGCTATAATTACTTATTTGCCGTCTAAAAAGAACTGTGTAGTTGAAACGGAAAGTGCCTCATATATTTTTTAATTGTAGATAATCTAGGCAAATTTGTTTACCTTTTATTTTTTTGAGTTGTCTTTTTTCCCGGGTAATATTAGATCTTAAATATGAAAAATCCAATTTTTTTATTTTTTTTAAGAAATAAACTTGAACAAAAGAGCACAACATTAAAATTCAAAGCCAGATTTTTTTTTATTTTATAAGAGTTATTCATCATATTATTATATTAAATGTATTTAAGAATGCTGATATTAATTTTTTTCCTGCAAAAAATCCGAGGTCATTTTTTTTATCTCTTTATATATTTTTAGGCGATAATATGCAATAAATATTAAAACATATAATAATGACTTGTTTGTCGTTTAAAAGGAACAGTGTAATCGAGACAAAAGTGACTTGTATCGTTTTTTAATTGTAGATAACCTAGGTAAATTTGTCTATTTTTTGTTCTTGAGTTGTCTTTTATCCCCAGTAATATTAGATATAAAATGACTATTGCTATTATTGCAAAAACATAAAATTATCAAATTATCCCGAAAGAAAAAACACTCAAAAACATTAACAAAAGAATAAGCAAGAAAAAGAATATATTATTATTATTATTATTATTATTATTATTATTATTATTCTAATGAATGAAAGTGGAGAAATAAATAAAAGAAAAAAAAATCGAGGGAAATCTAACACCAGGCAAATAGAAAACAAATTCAAAATAAAAATTCTTAGGAAAAACGTAGCAATTATTTGATAAGCATTAAAAAATTAAAAATTTAAGGGCTAAATTGAAAATGAACTAAACAGGGATTTAAATCATAAATCAAAAGTTGAAGGGCTGAAATGAAAATCACATTTATTATCAATTTTAATCCAAGGACAAAATTGCAAAAATTCAAACCTGTGTACCGAATTTATTGACCTATTTGGACCCAATCCGGAAATAAAAAGTTACAGGACCGAAGTGAAAGGTGCACATTTAATTCATTTCAACCTGACGGACCAAATCGAACCAAATTAAAACTAATGTAACAGAAGTGAAAGGTGCAGGAAAACAAATTGCAAGTTGAGGGACCGAAGTGCAAAAGGCAAAAACACGGGGGCCTCTCCTGCACTTTGACGTGCAAGTGAGAGAGAGAAACGTTGCCACCGTCTTCAACCGGCCGACTGGCCATCCACGCACATCGGATGTGGAAACGCGCCGACGCGGGAGGAAGAACACTCCGAGGCGCATCCATTACAACGGTGGTTGCCCATCTCCGGTCACCGTATGACTACACACGCGCCGCCTCAACAAGGCATGCGACGAAAAACCTTCTGGCGCGTGGAGAGAAATAATAAAAAAAATAGAGTCAATTACTGACCTGTCCCTGTACCTAAAACACCGTTTTTGTCTAATTAAGGGCTATAATCGTATTTAGCCAATTTCCAAAATTAATAAAATAAGCTGATGACCGGCTGGGCAGACCGGACTGGTCCGATTCGATTGGTGCAATGACAACACAGCCCCCCGGTCTGGCAGCGTTTTTTGTCGTTTTCAGGGGGCTGTTTCGTTAATTCACTGTTCCCAGCCGAAAAAAAAAGGGGTGGATGAACTCGCGCGACGCACGGAGAACAAAAGTCCAGTCCACAGTGCCAATGAGTCACAATGTACAGTGCAACGGAGGCCGAGCTCTTTTAGCTATTGTATAATTTCTTGGAATCATTTTGTTTCCTTAAATTAAAAGAAATGTAAATGGAAAACCAAATATCTTCACTGTATCTAAATTGAGAAAGTTTAAAGTTAATTATCAAACAAAATTGATTAATTAGTCCTTATAATTTCTAAAATATTATTTAAACCTTCTATTTTTTAATCAGTCCTTTCACCAATTCCATTTTTAACCATCTTTGAAAAATGGAAATAGTAAAAGCTAAGTAGGTGAGATAGAAGTATTTTACCAGGAAGAATGTATTTTGAAAAAAAAAAAAACCTACTGGATTGAGAATGGCAAATGCTGACTAGAATCACTAGAGGACTATCCAATCATTTTTAATACCATAGATACTAATTAATTAATTCTAATGAAATACAAGGACTAAATTATAATTAATTCAAAAACTGTGCAGCCGATGTAGGTCCAAATTAATCACTCAAATGTTTTGTCGTTTCATGCCAAAAGCAATAGAGTTGCAGTTGCCGCCAAGAAAAAAAGTTCGATTGCTTTTAGTGGGATGGATGAGGGGATATGCGATCCGACAGCAATGCAGTGTTAAAGTATATATTAAATAGGCACGTGACAGGCATGGTTTTGAAAGTGGATATTATTAAATATTTTCTGATTTAATTAAAATGATATTATTTTTAAAAATAAAATTAGATTTTAACTAGATTATAAAACTAATTTTAGGTTTTATAAACTAACACCAAGCTTCAAATTAGATTAATAGAGTTTCATTGGTTTCCAAATTTTTGGCATGGCTTCTAATAAAATTGGAAGAATATGCAGGGAAGATCAGCATGGTCATGCATAAATAAATAAATTGTTTTTTTTTAAAATAAATAAATAAAAATTTCTTCCTTCCAAATCAAATCAAATTATTAGAGTTTCATGGGCTTCTGGGCTCGAGAGAAAATAATAACACCATAAAGTTATAGATGAGAAGATGGACAACAAAAATACATGCCACGCTGAACAAATGTCCCGTGAAATGTATATAAACCCATGATAATCTTTGCTTGAAAATAATAAATGTAGAAATTGAAGACAACCGGGAGCTGATTGCCGGCGTGTCGCTGCCGAGAAATCCCACTGCTATTCCGATACAGAATGTAGCTAAGATTGATAGCAAAGATTCTCAAATCCCATGTATTCATCATTCTCCAGCTTCTCAACCATGTTTGCTATGCCAACTCCACCTGCAGAAAGATAGTCAAAGTGAATATTAGCATCTTGTCTTGCCTTTTTTGATCGAGAAGGGGAAAAAATGGATCTCTGGGTTTCCTCTAAATCTTGAAATGAAGAAGAGATTTGAGCACCTAGGCTGATTGCGCTCACAAAAATTGTCAGAGCCAGTATGAAAATGATTATTGATGCTCTTCCGAGAATTGCAATTATCCTTCTGATCACATGCTGGCCAGCAAAGGCAGCAATTGTTGCAACTAGAACAAAGTAAGCAGCTGCAGAAAAGAAGCAGAAAAAAAATCGCAGAAGGTTAGCTCGAGTGATTGGTGATGAAGATTACCGCTGTGGAGTTGGTATCCATGGACACAGCTGCTACATACCATATGGGACGGGGAAGCGATTGAGGAGGTAATACTCTACTACTGACATTGAAGATGAGAATGCCATTGCAAAAGTTGACGTTGCACTTGCAACCTGCAAAAAAGGCACCGAGAATCTTTGATGAATCCTGAGGCTCTTCGGATGATCACTTCATTGATGCATAGCAGGGCAGATTGTAAAAGAAGTTTTAACATCTAAGTTTGAATACTAATAGCTCGTGCCTCAGTATGCTTGTGATCATTTCTTTCCTTTACCTTTACTGGATTCTGGGTTTTTAGTGATATATATTTTTTTTGGATGCGAGTAAACCCACCTCCAAAAAGCATATTTTGTGGGACTTTGTGACCGAGTAAAATCCTGACTATCACAGACTCTTATAAAGAGTGCACGTTTTGACTTGAATTTGTGACCTGTTGTGCATATCACAAGCTCTTTGCCATCACACCACGCACAAGTGACTTTTTAGTGATATTGTAGATGCATGAAGCGGTCAAGTACTTTACCTGAGGTGGAATTCCTAATTCAAGGAAAAGAGGTCCCAGGATGAAGCCGCCTCCTAGCCCTAGCAGTCCACCCACTATTCCAGCAATTATTCCACATGAACAGTAGAGCAGAACCTGATGTAACTTCCAATTTGTGATTTCCTTTCCTTTGGATGCTATCACTCTGGTCCCCTTGCACAAGCATATGGCTTCGAAAAGCGTAACTGAGGCAGCGATTGGTACCTGTAAAGTATGTTTTCAAAAAGGGATCCTCAAACTTGCTAGGTTCAAGTTCACCTGTAAAATATGGCCATAGAAGGTTGCTTCCAAAATTCATGTGCGGATACGTGTCTCAACATCATATGGAAATCAATTAAAGATGGCAGATTATCAGTAGTGTTGCAATATTTCTAATCTATTTCATTTCATGGATTAACTGTAAATATATGAATTCTTGGCTGTCCTTGGATTGCCTAAATAGGATCCAAGTAAGAAGCTAAATCTAGTTTTGGATCTGATATAGCCATATAGACTAGGATTATTCCATTTGAACTTCATTTAAGCTAAAAATCGTGGTTGGATCATCTGTGTGTGCTTGTTTGAAAATGTCAAAGGCAATATTTTCATTTTACCTGCAATGAGTTCAGGATCCAATACATGACTGAGCAGGTTGGAACATTTGTCTGCATAGAGAATCGTAAAGAAAACATATTTAGTTAATCTTTACTGCATAAATTTAATATCCAAGGTTACAACTCTTTAAGATTGTCCTAGCAGTAAAGAATTATGATCACATGAAACTCTTCTAAGGCCTAGGAAAGACTGACTGAAGTTCGATATATGGCCTCAGAATGGAGTATAATAGCTCACCTGAACAATTTGAACAACAAGAAAGGCCACCCAGACATAGACAAGCAGAGCTAACTCTTTCCAGCGAATGTTTTCCCGTAGAGGTACCTGATTGTGAGAACAAACAGAATAATAATGAAATTTAGGCTTCTAGAAACAGCATTCCTGTTACGAAAAAGGTAACATTCTTGATCTCACCTCATCGTCATGCTGAACAACTGGGCCACTTGGAAGTGGTCGGTAATCTTCTTCAGCACCGTCTGCCAATTAGTCAATTTTAACACAAACTCTTTTCATGTGTACATTTCTTCAAAGACATTTTTCTCAGTATGATTATGGGATTTGCTGCCCTGATATTATATTTTTATTTGAAGGAGGAGTTTGCCTTTTACTCTAGAATGGATATAAGACTCTTGGACTGAATGATAACTTCTGGTAAAAATTACAATTTCTTGGATGATAGGCTGTTGATCTAATTATAAGTTGGTATACAATATAAAAGACTACATGTTTTATAACTCTATGAAGACTATTATCTTCTCATAATATGAATCTTTACATGGAGGGAAAGCACAGGCACTAACCTCCTGGTTTGGACTCTGATTCTAGCTGCTTGACTGCTTCCTGAATGTCAATGAGAATCTCAAATCAGCCAGCAAAAAAGAAAAGCCATTATAAGCTCAAGAATTAGTATGGAGAAAGCTTTACCTTTTTCATCACACTCTCTTTCTTCCATGTATCTATCCCTTTGAATAAAGCTTTAGTAGAAGTACCTGAAATTTGCAGTTTTTATGGTGATTCGCATTAGTTTCTTTTATCAGAAGAAATAAACATCACCTTGTTAACAGGAAAGTTTCATTCTTTTCAACGCATGGGATTAATGTGAAAATGCTTCAATATTTGCATGCATTCTGAGTTATGTTCTAATTCTTCTTTCTGTAATGAAACCTATCATAGAAACAGATTAATGTGAAAATGCTTCAATATTTGCTTTACCTATGAAGAGGATAATAAGCAGAACGGTAACCATCCAATCAGCAAACATGACATTGAAGGCAACTCCAATGCTGATTCCAAGCATGAGCATAGGCTGAAAGAGCAATGCCAGGTCATAGTCTATTATGGGCATGTCTAGGGTTGGGTGCCTGAGTCTCAGGTTGTAATATACAGTTGCTCCTGCTGCACCCATAATCATACCTACAATCATGAAATCAGAATTGTTAACTTACTTATTCCTGAGCATTGATAGAGTTGAAAATAGCAGATGTCTGTAAACTTACACTTGGAAATGGCAGTGGAAGATTTCGGATCGAAACCGATGATCAAGGTGAGCATCGGGACAAAAATCCCACCACCTCCAACTCCTCCAACGCTACCCAAAGCTGCCCCAAAGAATCCTACTATTGTTCCTACCGTAATTCTCCAATCAAACTTCATCTCCTGCACAACCAGAGTTTCTACTGTCAAAACAAAACATCGTAGCATATAGAATATGATAATAATGGTTAACAATAACAATTTAATGATAACTCACAGGCCAAACAGGCTCATAAGAAGACTTCCCACCCTGAAATAAAAAATGAAACATTTTTACTATATAACCAGGGCTCATTTCTTTCTCGACCAAGGTTTCTGCTTCTTTATCTTTCAGCAGTCTCTCTGCGCTGGCCATGTTGGTCATTAAGACTTGGACCAGAAGTATCAAACATGTTAGCACTGCTGTTGATGCTAAAGCTCTCTGGTTCACCATAATCCTAGCCATCTAGGGAAGTCTAAGAAAGAGGAACCCTAAAGAAAGAAAGTGTTTATGGCTTTATATTTCAAAACAGCCTCTGTGTGTTCTTGATTTGTTTGCTAAATCTCGTGTGTTTCTCTGCTGTGAAAACTTAGGAACACTAAGTTGAGGAAACTTTGAAACAAATGAAGAGTGCTACCTCCTGAGTACCTACCTAATGTCTACATATATACTCTCCTTCGTTGCCCACTAATATTTATTGCATTTCTTTAATTATTATAAAAAAAAACTAAAATGGTTTTCTGCATTTTATTCATTTCCCTGCTCTCACCTTAATCTATCAAACCTATCTACTAAAACTCCCAGAAGGGAGAAAAGTAAATCTCAATTTGTTTTATCGTTGAAATTTATCGTACTCCTTTGGCCTATTTCAGGAATTTATCTTCAATCAGTAGTTGGATTCCCTTTTCAAATTACCATATGATTTGAAAGCAAGAAAACTTCTTGCTGGATCGAATCTTATGTGTCGACTGTATTCTCATAACATTAACTGTACGTTCATCTAATGGTGTACACTATTCTGTTCACAAGGTCAAAGCAGCTTCTTCTCGGGGCCTGAATTATTTGCGCCACAAACATTTTCTGTATCATGTAATTTCGTGGAAGCTGAAGTTAAGAACACAGGTTTATAAAGCTCTAAAGTTTTCCTACGTTGTTTATGCCCTTTAATCATTGTTTATAAAACTTGAGTAGGTCGACTCGGGATAAGAATTGGGTCACATGACTAGAGAGTAGATAGATTCTAAATTATTATTGAAATTAATCTAAATTTTTGATCTAATTATATGTTTTTTTTCCAATAACTTGGAGAAAATTATGTAAATCTATCGAGATTTGAGTTTATAACTATTATTTTTAATTTAGCTATCCAATCCAATTATAAGAAACATTGTATTTTCAAATCAAATCACTTCCAAGACAAGTAAACATGCACTGGATTTGATGACCGATGCTAAAAAAAACAACCTTTTCCTTTGTTGTCTCTAGCCTCGTAACATTAGTTATGAAGCAGGAAAAAACAAGTAAACGGGATTCCTATGAAATTTCTCAGAACCAGCAAAACGTTCCAAACAAAGCAGCACGGAAAATTTCCGAGCGCAAGTGTAAGCTGCAAGAAACCAAAAAAAAGAAGACTGGACGATCAAGCCAGTAGCAGTACGGGCTGCATGCAGCAGCCACCACGAGCCACTTGACATGGCGCTAAGAAGTTTCATACATCACTTCCGAACAAAATCACCGAACACCTCTCCCTCTCGAGCCAAGTTGATGGTAGATCAGTTGAAAAGGGATATAAAATATTAACTTCATTTCAGGATCCGTAAAATCAATCAAAATATACCCAAATTAAATTGGATATTCATGTTAATAAAAAAAAACTAGAATTATGAAACTTTATATAAATTGTCAATTTAAATAATATTTTTGATATATTGATATCAGTTATTTTTAAAGTTTTTATTTTTTTTTATATTTAACAGCAGAAAAAAAACATATATTAATTCAAGAATTAATTAACACGGGAAAAGTTTTTTTTTATTATTATTATTGTTGTTGAATTGGCCATTTAATTCATTAAAAAAACTTAGCTAATTCAGCAGGTTAATCTATAATGCAGATAACCTTATCAAATTTTATTTCCAAAACAATATCATTAGTTTTTTTTAAATAATTTGGAAACGATGCCCTAATTTTTCTTACCTAAAAAACTTCTTGGATTAACTTCATTGTCGAACTTTTACATCAAATCAACCATGGTAGTTAACTTTTGGGATACACGCGACCGAAGGCGGTGTTATGTCATATCCTTATGTTTATTTTACTCCAAGTAAATCCCAATAAAAGTTTGCCAAATTACACTTATGGCCCTATTTCTTTTTTACTTTCCTCCATCGCTGGATCAAAATAGAGTGACCTGTAGATGTATAAAGTCTACATTAAGCTATCACTTTTTTGTTTATTGTGATATTGAACCAGCCAATTATTGGATTTATTTATCTATTAATTTCAAATCAATTAACAGATGGAGCAATTTTCTTTTTCAATTTTGATTTTTTTTTCAAGTTGTGATGATGATAAATAAATAAAAAAACATCTAGGTAAATAAAAAAACATCTAAGAATCTCTATTTGACATTGCGTTTCAAAAATATTTTTTGAAAAAAAATTTAATTTTTTACTTTAAAATAATTTTTTTGGTGATTTTAGATTATTTTCATGTGCTAATATAAAAAATAATCTTTAAAAAATAAAAAATATTATTTTGATATATTTCTAAATAAATAATACTTTTTATAAAACAAATTCAATTATACTTCAAACAAACAATAACTATTATTAAGACTAGACAACAAGCCTGAACTCACAAAAAAAAATTCTGGAGTAAAAAGAAGACCTTTCAGGATTCAGATTGTCGATAAAATGGACTTGGATCAACACAAATTTATTATAAAAAAAAATATAAATCCTTATTCATCACTATTAATAAAGTATTAAAATTAATGGACATTTAGGTAGAAAAAAGATCAAAAAACTTAGGTTTAATGACATTAAAGACGTGTGTGATGCTAATTTTTTATAAGAAAATCACCTTTATGGTTCTAATTTGGATATCTGGATGCCTGCGTTTTGATTTGATAAGCAGAACCAATAATTACTCTATCCATGGTCAAGCTAATAATCCTTTAGTTTTGACTTTTAAAAAATAGAGGGACACGTCATATTTTTATTGTTTCCTATTTTGGAAAAAAAACCCATTAAAAATACTTATTCTTTTGCCAATTATTTATTGCTTGATTTTTTTCACACAAGAAAGCATTTTTTTTTTTTTACTTTTGTTACCATAAATTAATTAGCTAATATATACTATAGTGATTATTTAGGTCTTGCAAATCAAAAGATGGTCTGATAGTATTCAACGAGGGATAAGGTGATAGATATTTTGATGAGATAAACTTGATGGTAGTAAATATATAATTATTCATAGACATGATTTCTACTTTAATTTGTGATGAAAGTTTTAGCTTTGTGTCAAGCTTTTCTATATTTTTTCCCTATAAATTTATTTATTTTACAAGGTTCTTCATTGTATTTTTAAGATGAAATTAAAAATTATCTAGGAAAAAAACAAAAAAAAAAACGAATAATTTATTTGACCTTAAACTACACTAAAATATTTTTCCAAAACAAATAAAAAATGAAAGAAAAAACCTTACATCAGTAAATAAATAAAAACGTTTTTTTACTGTTTTTGAATTTTTCAGATAAATCAGAATATTTTTTTCACCAATGTAAATATACAGATTTGAAAAGAGAGAAAATCCAATTGAAAATAAATAAAAAGCTATCACAATTTTTAATATTTTTTTTCAGATTTATTTAGATTAATTTTAGCTTTTTCGAAAATTAGAACCTATCAAATTCTGACACACGTTCCTTTTTTCAAATAAAAAAAAAGACATCTTAGATCTGAGAGAGAATCGCTGCCCATCGGTATCGAATTGTCGAAAATGAATTAAAAAAAGGTGTATAAAAAATTGATAAAACACCAAAAAACTTGTATGTATGTCCATGTAACAATTCTCACAAAACTTGCACTTATATAAGCCATAGAGAGAACAATTTGGGAGAGGGCTAGCACAGTACCTGTGCATATCTGTAGTTGCTCTGCTGCAGTCATGGATAGGAGAGGCAATTTGGGATCGAGATATCGCATTATTGTTGAGGATTTGATCAGCTGACTGCTAACTTGTGTAGAATTCAACAAGGAAAAAGCATTTTTGGCTTCAGAATCCAACCACTGAGCAGTTTTCAAGTACCCATTACTATAGTAGAGAAATTCAACCTAACGAGTCTATAAACTCTGCAGTGTTGTTGCAGCGAGAAATATGCATCTATCTAGCTCGCTGTCAAGACTTGACCTTGACAGGCTTGAGAATTGAAACACAAAATGGGATCATAACCAGGATACTGATATTCCGACTAATCTGCATATTTGAAACAAAAATTAAAGCAAGAGCAAATAACCTTCATTCATTTCAGATGCAGGCACAAAAACTAACCAAACAAGAAGTTACTTCTGTCCAGGAGCTAGCACAAAATACTGCAAATCCATCAGCGATACTAGATAGCAGAGGCTGAAACTATTCAGAAAGTTGAACAAACACGCATTCATACAATCAAAACCAAATATGGAGTGAAGTTTGTGAGATAGAAAGGTTTCTAGAGACCTTGTTGACACCTCCCCAGAAATGGCATGACTGACTCTCAGCAAGACCACATTCTCAGTTGTCATAATCCCGGGAAAGTGACCTCTCTGATCTTCTATATTCACGCTCCTTTTCGCGTGACTCGGATGTTCCACGATCATATTGGTAATCATCACCCTCCATTTGATCATACCGGTCTGGATATTGATCATAGCGGTCATGGTCACCTTGGACATCCATGTGATCATACTGCCCCCTGCTTCTATGATGCTCATAGTGATCATAACGCGGCTCATTTTCTGCATCTGGCAGCCTTTGCCCCTGCTCAGGTTGTTCATACCAGCTACGATCATCCTCTGGCTCAGCGTGATCATAGTCCCTTTCACCAAGCCGATCCCTCTCATGTTTTGACTCATCCCTATCATGGGAACGCCCACGGTCATGGTCACTGACATCATAATCCCTCTCCCTGTCCCGAGTGTGATCACGATCACGGCCACGGTCTCTCTCTCGATCACGCTCATAGTCACGGCCACGGTCCCGACCTCGATCACGTGTCCTATCACGGTCACGATCACGGCCTCGTTCTCTCTCCTTGTCTCGGTCTCTCTCTCTTTCACGATCTCTATTATGCCTATCTTCTCTGTGGTCACGATCCCGTGGCTTATCATGGGAGCGCTCACGTGACTTCTCCCTATCTCTTTCCTTGTCCCTTCCCCTTTCACGAGAAACTTCCCTGTCCCTGAGATACATCATCCAGATAAATCAAACATAACTTACAAATATGTAAAATACTCGTGAGTGCCCTTATACTCTTTTGTCAATCCTCTTTCATACAAAAAGTCATGTAACAGAAACAGAAAGTGAATTAAAAAGTGTTAAGGGCCATACCGTTCAGTATGCCGATCTTCTCGTGTCCTTGGCTCCTCAGACCGAGAGGATCCTCCTGATTGCTGAACCTCTCTGACAAAGGAAAGGAAAACATGTTGGATTAAGCAACAGTCACCAACTCCAAGAAGACTTAGAAGCATTCACTTTTTGAAACTTAGCATTATTTTAAGTTGTCAAACACCCACAAGGCTATCCCAATGCACAAGATAACTAAATATAACTATATAGCCCTGGCTCAAATGGAGCTTAAGCAATTCCTTGCATTTAAATTTTATTTTAAACAATTGCCATCATCAGTCATCAATAAGCACAACAAGAAAAACTTTCAATTACAGCATTTGGTGATAGAAAGATAAAAATACAAAGCCAAGATATCCAAGTATAATAATTGAAATCAGTGAAATTACCTCCCAGAATGCTTTTGGTTAACTTCTTCACCTCCAACCCTGGTAGTTCCAAGTCCACCACCAAGTCTACGAGGTCGCCAATTTGGGACAGTCCTACCTCGTTCAACATCAACCAGTACCCTTCTGCCATCAAGCTTCCGCCCATCAGCTTGCTTATAGGCAGCTGGTCATGTCAACAAGCAGCAGTTAAAACCACATGACATGGAATGCATATTCAATAAAAGGTGCAAAGCAACATATCAAACCTTTCATGTCTCGTGTATGCATGTATTCGATGAAAGCGTATCCTCTAGGTTTATTTGTCACTTTATCAGCAACCAAGCGAACCTGCGATTCTCAAAGCAGAAGAATAAATAAAATGCCACTACAGAGTCAGACCTTCAAGAAATGTCCATCATTTTTTTACTGTTTATTTTCCATAACCAAGTGAAAGCTCTACAAAAAGTTAAAAGTAGTAAATCCTAATTGGCACGGCAGGCAGGCAGGCATTATGCCTTATTGGCCGTGCTCACCTTTTAATCATAGAGCTTCGAATTGCGAGATGCATCACCACCAGTGCTAGAGTTGCAGAAAAACTGATATATTGAGGCAAATTTACCAATTCTTGAACAGACTAGCATCCCCTTACCAGGGAATAAATTGTTTTAAATTAAAAAAATAGTTATAGATAAAATAGGAAATACCAGAGCATCTTCTCAATAGCTGATATGTTTTGAGAAGCCTCTAAAGCCAAAAATAATTTTTTTAGCAGCAATGGAATGCACTATGAAAGATTCGAATAGAAAGAAAAGGATGCTATACTCCCAACATATTTTACCCAGTTCAGGAAAAAGAGCAGATGCCAGTCTCCTTTTGTTGCTCGAAAATAAAGGCCAAAGGACACAGTGCATCACTGCTCTGCTCGACTTATATCCAGCTTTGCCGGCAGGGTGAGGCAAGATCTTTGGAATTGGACAACAAGAAAATTGGGAGAGAGAATTTTCCATTTGTAGAAGTGAAAAGCCCCCTTACCAGGGATCTCTTTGTATGAAGAACTTTAATACTAAAACAATGCCTAGAAACTGGAAAAACCTTACCAGGGCTCTCTTAGATGAAGAACTTTGAGCTAAAACAATATCTAGAACCTTGAACAATAACTATTCCATTAATGATTTCTAAACCCAACTACATTGCAAGTAGAATTGTCAAGGGATCAGTGGAACAAACCTATGTCATTACCAGCAAATAGGCAGGGATACCTGTGCTATTATTTCCAATTCGCGCACTCCAACAATGAGATGATGTTCTAGCTTTCTTTATTGCAATAGATGTGGAACAAAAGATGTGCCACAAATTCCTAACTACAGTTAGCAAACAAGTGAAACTATGATGCATCACTACGTTCAAGTTCAGTTGAAAAGTATCGAAAGTGTTAACACTGATTTATAGTTCAACCAACAAATTTAGTCAGCTACAGAAAGGTAGCCACCCAAACATTTTTTTTGTTCATTTAAAAATATTGAAATAAAAAGCATAACCCACACTTTTAAAACAAATATTTTTTAAAAGAATATACAGATTTTTTGCATGGCATGTTAAGGAGAAAGTTGTTGCATAACCTCTTACCAAACCTGCTTGGGTATACTCAAAAATACCTACCCGTTTTATTGGTCCGTAAGATTCAAACTCCCTTTTAATTCTACTCTCTGTAGTCTCATAATTCTGCAACAACAAAACAAGAAAAACTAAGACACCAATGCAGAAAGTAAATTGTAAACCTTGAAATTTATAAATGATGAGACAAAAATTCTTACAAGCCTTGCAACGAACAATGTCTTGTATGGATCTCCTGACACATTTGGATCGTTAGTAGGATCATCTGCAAAAACAAGGATCCAAAAAATGTTAAAACTTGCATAGATAAAATCTTAACCATGGAATTACTACTAGCAAAGAAGATAATCTAACATTTTTGGAGCTCCTCGGCAGCCTTTTCTGCACCCTTCTCTAGTCGTGCTGCATGAATCCTAGCCTTTCTTTCTGCCTGGAGCCATGGAAAATGCACCCACAAAGTTATAGAACATAAAACAAAATTGCTTAGCAAAAACAGATCACAAGCCACAAGAAACAATCACAGAACTTGCATAAACCTTAAAGAAATTAACATGTTCAACAGAAACTAAAGAATCTTAACCACCAAAAAAAAAGTGAGCAAGAGTAGCAAGTAGAAAACCCTACAGGAGTTTCAGCTTCCTTGATAGGTGGAGCATACTCCGGATCTCCAGGCTCCGCAAAGTGACTCACAAACTGAGCCATCCCTGAAAAAAATTGCGGCATGAAACAAAACTCCTAACACCAATAAATAAACATCGAACAAAAGAAACCCTTACAATAATAATATACAATAAACAGATACCTAAATATGGCGGGCATTTTCTCTTCTCAGGTGGGGGTTTAAATTCCAGAGGAGGTCGAGGCTCAAAGAGCTTCAAAAGATTTGCTGTTAAACCCGTTGGGTGACTTTGCCCAATCTGCAAAAGCCAACATATCCAGTACACTCCAAATATTAAAAAATCTCACAGCTCGATAAATTCCACCACTCTTTCGCATAAACCCATCAAAAATCGAAAACCCTACCCTTCACAATTAACAGAAAACGAGTTCTATTTTCTGCTTCCCTTCAGCGATCAAAATTACACAAATTTAAACTCTTAATATTACAAAGAATCCCTAAAGGTGCCACAAAGTAATAAGTTCTCATAGTTTATTAGAGCTAAATCATTACCAAAACGTGACTCAATTAACGATCCTAAACCCCTAAAATTAAATTTTATCATCGAAACTACAAAAAAGGAAAAATCCAGAGAAAAACAGAACAGATTTCAAAAGTTCAAAAACTAATAAAACCATGCGATTTGTTATAGAGAAAATCTAAAATCTTAAATTAAAACTTGAAAAAGAAAACAAAAAAGCCTGAATAGAACCGGACCAGTTTGAGCTGGAGAACGTTGGCACGGTTCTGTCCTTTAGCAGTGCCACGTACGGCTGCGTTTGGGTTGCGCAAGAAGGCATCGTTGTAATCTCCCATGGTGGCGGGATCGAAGCTTCACTAGCTAACTAGGGTTTTCGTGATTTAGTCGAGGTTTTAACAAGAGAGCAAAAATGAATGAATAATCAAGTGCATCGATTTGGATATACAATTTATTTGGATTGGGTTCTGTAAGTCCGATTAGAACCCGGAAGCGGCAGCAAGAAAGACTGGTGAAATGTTTGGCTACTTTTGTGTTATATAGCCAAGTTGTGTGTTTGTTTGGTCGATGAATGGCGTTATACGGTGCCGTTTCTACGCTAGCGTCTGCTTCGTTTCTTCTCCCTAGTTTATTTCGACAATAAAAGAATTTTTAAGTTGACGTATTAATTGAGATTAAATATTTTCTTGAATAATTTTAATGGAGAATTCTCCACATCAGTCTTTTATATTTATGAAAATAATAATTTTTATTAAATAGTGGTTCTAAAACAAAACAAAAAATACTCGTTTTAGTAAATTTTTGGAGTTTGGTATAGAATACATGAAAATAATATTTTTTATTATTTTTTAAAAAATTATTTATAGCATCAATATATAAAAAAAATTTAAAAACATCAAAAAATTATTTTCAAACAATTTCTTAAAGAAAATATATATGAAACACAATTTCAACCGTAAAAACAAACATATTCTTAATCACTAAACAAATGTTTTAAGTTTAGTACTTTGAATGCCTTCAAAGTTATTTAATTTACACAATTCATGAAAAAATATCTCTATTAATATTTCATTTTAGAAGGTTTATCTTTTTGTAGAAAAATAATCTCTATTAATATTTCATTTTAAATTGTTTATCTTTTTGTAGAAAAATTATGGCATGAATAATTTAAAGGCTGGGAATTTTTTAGTTATTTTGTATATAGAAAACTATTTTTTTATGATTAAATATTACATTTCACATACCAACAAATATATAAAAAGACAATTTCTCTTATAATCTTTTTCATTATTTTTACCCCAAGTAGTGGAATATATTCACTTATCATCCATCAAAGTCATGATAAGATTTTTAAAATAATTATATACAATGAGTGTATATTTTTTTAGCATTGTGAAAAATAATTTCAGAAATTCAAGCCAGCTAATTATGATTAGAATGTGTGAGATTCTAAACATTACAACTAGTTTAAAGTAAGGTTTCTATTTCAAATAATCATTTAATTTCTTGGTTTTAGTAATCTAGTTCACTTTTTTCTAGTGAAAGTGATTAATAGTTGATATATAATGTCTGATAAGTCAAGATGATCGATAATTGATACCTATAAAAAATCTTCTTTGATATATTTGAGATTCTTCCATGCTTAAGTGAGTATATTTTTAAGAGAAAAAACAATAATATCTTAGAGAGAAACTCTAAAAATAAACATGTAGTGACAAATAGAGATTGTGGACTTTTTTCATTGGAAGGTTCATGAGATCTTAAGGCTTATGAGTTTTACTTTTTAGCAAAGATGAGGGGTTGAAGTGTCATCTTGTGTTGAAAATATTACCGAGAAAAAAAAATCTTTGACACATTCATTAAAGACAAATAAATATTTTTATACATCATTAATGAAAGATAAATATTTCATGCACATCATTAACATTAAATAAATAATAAGTCATTTTGATTGAACTTTTATATACCTAAGGTGTAAAGATATGAGTATTCTTGATTTTAATATTTTATGTTAAGAAATATGAAGAAAAACAAGCAATTTTATGGCTCAACATGAAGGATAAAAAAAATCATAAGTTCTATATCTATTTGGGCTTGACATGATGTTGACCCCTAGGATTAGATGTAGCTTTTCAGACTAATATATACTGGAACTTAGTGCGTAGCTAAGCTGTGAAGTGTTGGGTCTAACAAATTATCAAGCCAATATATATTTGGATTTAGTGTGTAGCTGAGCAAATATGTGTTTGATATGACATCTTGTTAGATTCATACAAATGTGGCCTTAATGTATAAGTGAATCTATAGATATTGCGTTATTACCTTATCTTCAGGACTTTTGAAAATGGGTTTTAAGTTAAATAACAAGTATAAAACATGTTAATTCATTAATAAATATAAACAATAAAATAAATAAATACATCAATTAATTAATCACAACTAATGATATTGGATAACAAATCTTATAGTATAGAATGATGAATATATATTTATTTTATTACATATTTAAAAACATAAAAAAAATTCTTTGTATGCATTTCAATCCGAGAATCCTGATCAATATCAAGATCATTAGCCATGTTAATTAAAATCTCATGTTTGTAATCATTTTGAGTGACAAAATTTGAATTTTAAATTAAATTTAATATCTAAAATAATATAAAAATAAATTAGAGACCAACATTTTTTATTTACAATTTCAATGAGAAGAAATTTAATGTTAAAACTAGTTTTTTTCAAAATACTCTTCTACTAATCTTTTTGTTTTAAAAAATATACTTGAAGAAATAAGATGAACGCGACGAGGATAATATAAAAAACAAGACAAAATGATGATTTACTTTTTCCATATCTTACTCTATATCATACTATTATTGAGAGTTTGATATATCTCATTATTACTCGTCTCAAACATTGCATATGTTATTCATGTTGTTGGTCTTCATCTGCTTTCGTTAATTGAGCAATTGTTTTTTGTATTTTGCGATATGTTTAGGGAATGGTCTTTTAGAGTCTCTTAATTCTATTCACCTCTTCCTTGGGGCTGTGTGCATACTCTAATGTTAATCATGATAGTGATCCCACATATTACAAATATGTTTTTTTATTATCTTTTTGGGTGATTCTCTTATTTCTTGGAAGAGCAAGAAATAATTTATCGCTTCTCAATCTTCAAATTAAGTAGAGTATCGTGCCATGGCATTCACTACTAAAAAGATTGTTTGATTACGTTGGTTGCTTGAAGATATGTGAATTTCTCTCTTTCTCATCTCTATGACAACCAAAGTTCTATTAAGATTGCTTGCAACTTTGTTTTTCATGAACAAACTAATTATATTAAGATCGATTGTCATCTTACTCGTCATCATCTCAAGCATGATACCATTACTTTGCCTATTGTTTCCTTTTCTTTTCATATTACATATTTTACTGATTCACATTCTATTTCTTGATTTCATTTTCTACTTGGCAAACTCTCAATACTTGTAGTTGTTGTGTCATAAGTTTGAGGATAGATACCAAGCTAATAAGATTATTTTGTTTTACTATTTATTAAAGGTAGAATAATCTCTTCGTTTTAGCCTATATATAATCTTTTTGTATTTAGATTAAATAAATAATTAAGCATCCTCTTTTGTTCTTGTTACTTTCTCTTTTAATTGTTTAACAATAACTAGCTTGAATTCACAAGTTTAACCCTTCACAACAGCAGCAGGAGATCAAAAATGAAAATCATTCACATTATTCATTCATGCTTTAAAAGCATCTTGGAGTCTTCGTGGGAATCTAATCTCACGGATACAAAGCTGTGTCATGCACGGAAGGGGCCCACGGATGCAAGGCTGTTCACGTATGGCAAGTACTTCACAAAACCATCAGTCCTGGCATCAATTACCCACTCCATCGTATGTGCTCTTACTTGATAAGCAATCACATCCGTCTCGGTAGCAATGATCATCGTGTCATCATTCACAAATGCCAGAGCCCGGCACTGTCCATCTACAAGATGCCCCAAAACCTCAGAATGAAGAGGAATTACACGCCTCAGGCTCATGTCCATATTCCCGTAGACCTCAATGAACCATTCGTCATCATCTTTGCGAGGCAGAAGGTAGCACAGCTCCCCCCGCAACTCTGTCAAAGCACCATCCGGGTTGCTGGTAGGTGGGAGACTGAGAATTCCATACTCTTCTTCCTTCAAATCGAAACCCAGAACTGCACCTGATTGGGTTTCCCAGTAGACAAATCCTCTGATGTAGAAACCATCACCATTCAGAGGCAGAGCATCCTGCTCCAAGCATAAAGCTGTGCATACTCTCCAAGAGTTTGTCCTTGAAGAGTATATTTCAAACAGAAGAGCTGCCCTATCTTGTAGAGTGACTGCACAGATAAGCTCATACTGCGCTTCAAATTGGAGTGCATCAGGCTCAAAGGCAAGTGCTATGGCTGTTCCAGACCCATGATATAAAGTTGGCTTTGGAACCATCCTCCATTCCTCAGTCACGGGATTGCAAATGTAGTATGCATTATCTCCGAGGCGGCTTTGGCAGCCAAGCAATCCATTGCAAGAGGTTCTGACATCAATAGGTTCAGGCAAGAAACGGAGAGTGGGGCTAGAAACGCCACAAGCAACTGGATTGAATGATATGAAGGAGGGACTCTCTCCAGGAAACTGACAGAAAAGACCAGAAACATGCTTGAAGTGGTTGGTCTGCTTGTGGGCAAAAAAAGGACTGTCTATCCACTTAAGCCACTCTTTAGAAACAGTCTTGAACCTGCATACTGACTTGGCAGGAAGGAAACAGAGAGCATGCTGCCTAACAACATCTTCGATTTTTATTTCCTCCTGCTTTGTGTGACCAGGAAATTTAGCACAGCTTTTTGAACTCTTGTAAGAACTGGACTTGGATGAATAGCTTAGAATCTGCAAACAAAGAAAAGAACAGAGTTATGAAAGAGTCTGCAAATGATGATGGAAAAGCTGAACTCATATCTAGTCTCCATAAAACCACCACGATGACAAGCAATATACAAAAGAACGCCTTTTTTGTAACAATTATACATAAATGAAGAGACACATGTCAGGATCAGAAGGGACCACAAGGCTCAAGTGATGTAATCATCTAAATCTGTTATGGAAAGTGAAGCAAGGGTTTAGATCACACGAAAGATTACTCCTTTTCTCCATTACATCGTTCCACATTTCAGAAATTTATAGAAATAATAGCTAAACTGATCACATGTCCAATTACTTCTGACAAAGAAAAAAGTAAAAAAAATAGAGAGGAGGAATGGTACCACCATCCCTCAAATCGAGGGTCATGGCAATGACAATGCATTATTTCAAATAGAAACTCACCCCAAAATACTTGAGCCTGGAGTATTTAAAGGCCTTTTTTTATATTTTCCACCTCCTAGCCAAGGCAGTGTTAACTTTCTTAAGAAAACAGAAATCAATAGAAAAGTGACAAAACAGAAACCACGCAATTGTCATCAAGTCATTACCATTACATCCAATGATAAGCTCAAGGGAATATACCATGTTCAATCGCAAGCTTTCCTCAAATAGATCTACTTCATCTGGAAGGATGGGGTCATCATCAATTTCTTCCATTTGGCAGTCCTCCAAATCAGCCATTATCTATGATCAAATGAATCGAAGCAGCTAATCAGTTCCACGAAAAAAGAAGAAACGAATAACATATACTTTCATTAATATAAACAATGCTAAAAATATAAGAACTTTTTCATTCTTCCATACAAAGAGGGCCGGAGGGCAATTATTGTTTCATAGGGTTTCGTGTTTTTTCTCATCACAACCAGACCTTGAGTTAAACGCCATCAATAACTTGCTTACTACCTTCTGAGTTGAGCATCTCAAAAGACAGCAAAATTTGACAAAAATAATCTTCAAACTTCTCATCTAATTATAACTGAAAATGGTGATGCCCTTCAGAAGAACTTTATTAGCATGCCTTACTTTAATTTATAATCCTAAATAACTGTTTAGCAAATCATTGCAAATTTAATCATCCAATATTCTTTTCTGCTACCATCATTTGCTAATGAACGTTTAAAACATTTTTCCGTGACCCGTTGAAGAAAATGGAAAATAATTTGAAAGAAAATAAGACCATCACAGTTGATTCGGGATTATTTTTTTGTTGTTTCTTAATATAGAATAGAAAGGTAAGAGAGAGGCAACCGACATCACTCCAATTTATTGAACATGAAACTTATCATCTTGAACAAGGAAACAAAACCAGTCAAAAAAGTGAAAAACAACTTTACATACATTCACAAATCATATCAAGAAACCCCCCACGAATTATCACAATTGCTTTCTTGAATCGCAAGATTCCTTTCATTGTTCAACTCATCACATAACAGACACACAAATTTCTATGTTTTTTTCATATCTTTGCCGTTCACCTGTTTTGATTTCTCTGCTTTTCTTCTCTTTCCCAGAATCCGACATATAATAACATACAAAAAAAATTAAGAAACAAAACCCCCCCATAAAAGCCCTAAAACTCTGAAAAGAAAACTAAAATGCCAAAGAACAAAACTAACCAAGTAAAGTAGCATCACAAAGTCCTTGAAAGGCAAAAGAACAGTATCAATTAAACCCTTAATGCGCGTGTATCACACATTCACATTTCACACCAATGAAAAATTCATCATAAACAAAGGAGTCAAACTTATCACAAGCCGAGAAAAACAAAGAAAAAGTGTAGTTTTACGAAAGAAGATAGACAAAAAAAAGAAACAGAGCATCTGAAACAAGAAAGAATGATAGTTTTTACCTTTCAAAACTATACTTTTTTTCAGAGCTCTGACACAAAACCACACACAAAATGGAAAAAGAGATTCGCATTTTTTTACATTGTACACCAATCAAAAACAAAACCATTATAGAAAAACGAGAGCAAGAAAACAATGACCTTAATAAAAAAATAATATTTAGTGTGAAATAGTAAGAAAAATAAATATTCAAAGAACACACTAACATGATTTCTTTTAAGCACTAAAAAGCCACACACAAAATCACAAAACAGAGGAGCTAACCTTGGAAGCAAAGATGTATCGAGTTAATATAAGTGAGGAAATAAAAGAGAGAGAATGATAGTTTTTACCTTTCAAGACCCTAAAAATGGCGAATTTGATTGCTCGATCGATTTTTATTTGTGTGTGTGTGAGAGAGAGAGAGCGCGTGAAGACAGAGTCTCTAGAAAGGAAAACTGGCAGTTGCAAGGAGTTTGCAGAGAAATAACGTGGAAATTTGAGGGTTTATCGAGGGGAAAGAGTCCATGGACACGTGGAAGATTATTGTTGGAGTCAAGGTCTGGAGGACGAGGTCGTACCTTGAGCTGCAAGTTTTCCAGCGTGTTGATGACTCCGTGACGATGTGGATGGTGATAAACACATGAGAAAATTTATTTATTCTTTTTTTATTTAAATTTTGGAGACCAGCACAGTGTGGCCGTAGAGAATATAGCTTAATATCATTTTTTTAAAAAAAAACTTTGATTTTGAGGACACCATTGCTATAAAAGAAAATAAATAAGAATGTTAGGTGATGGTACTATGGGTGCTGAAAAATAACAATGTGCCACGGGTAGATTTAGTTGATAATACCGTGCTTTAAAAATATTAAAAAAATAAAATAAAATAAAAATTATTTTAATATATTTATAAATAAAAAATATTTTAAAAAATAATCTCAACTATATTTTTGAACAAGCATTTAGGCTCGTAGTTTGGGGGAGATTATTGTTGTATCATTTTCTTTGTTATAATATAATTTTTTTTTAGTTTTTTTATATATGTTTTTTAATTTTATTTTTTTTAGAATTAAGAGCATCGAGAATTGATTCAAATTTGTTTTTGATTTAATTTCTATGAAATTATAATGGTTTCATGAACCGATTCATGAATTTATTAAATTAACCATGACTGATCCAACATGAAGTTGTCTTGGTATTTTTTTTCCAAATAAAAACATAAAAAATTATTTTTTTTCAAAAACACAGAGATTAGCAGACCTAGTGATATACAATTAGCAATTGAAATCCAATGGACACAGCCCCCACAGAAAACTGCTGCCTGTGATTTTGTGCTATTAGGGATTGTACCTCACAGCAAACACTACCGCTCCCTACAGGCTCCAAGTCTAAGGATCCAAATGCAAGTGCCAACCATTGATGATCTCCTCATGGTGGGGTTTGATTTCTTCCTGCTTCCAATCACCAGAAAAGCCACTTCTTAATAGTAATGTTCAAGCAATTATTTATTTACACATGATAAAGACAAATCAAATCGTTCCCGGGATTTTCAATCCACACCAGGAGAATATAAACCTATTACAAGCACCCCACACAAATATGTCCACATGAAAAAGAACTTGAAATAACCTGATAAGAAGGGTAGGGTTTAAAGTTACAGCAAAAAGCAATTGAAATAACGATACAACTTAGAAGAGGGGCTAACTATATCTCAACAAGGCTATTCACATAGGGAACCATCCTGGAATAAATATCCTCTTCAGTGATGACTTCTGTGAATTCTTTAGTCTTCATGTTATAGGAAATAAGTTTCTTCTCGTGCCGTATAACCACCACATCACCACCTAAAAACAACACGGTTTCTTTATCGTAGGATCGGGGATACAGATCAGGTACTGAAAAGTTCAGAGTTACAGCATGCTTCACCTGCCATTGCTTTGCACTGCTATTCATCTGCATTGTGTTTGTGTATGCATTTGACAGCTCACTAACAGATAATTTTGAACCTAGCAAGCAAGCAGCGTGAAGCTTCCCGTTCACCGCGCCTAAGGAACTAGATCCAATGTTATTGATGATTGTTGATCTCTCACAAGAGAGATCAAAAGAAAATATCCGGCCCATGCTAGAGCTCCAATAAACAACACCATTGACATGAACACCTGTCCTTGGAAGAAGTTTCATCTTGCCAAAAGAGATCTCAGCAGAAATTCTCCAAGATCCATCTATAGATGAATAGATCTCAAATTCATATCCGTCAAGATCAGATGCAAAAGAAACAACCAGCTTGTACTCAGCAACAAAGTTCAGTAGTGATGGCTCAAAAACTAGCACAGCTGCTGGATCAGTACCATGATTAGCAGTAGTTTGTGGGAGTTTCTTCCATTTTTGGGTAACAGGATTGCAGATGTAGTATGCTCGATATCCAGTGCGACCCTGGCAGCAGAGTAGTCCATTGGAAGAACACCTGATATCAACTGGTTCAGGCAAAAACTTCAAAGAAGGGTCTGGAACACCATAGGCCATTTGATTGAGGGAAACAAATGACAGTGCGCCTGATGGGGATTGACAAAAGAAGCCTGATACATCACGGAAAGAATATGACTGGTTGTGGGCAAAGAAAGGAGTTGAGATCTGAAGCTTCCACTCCCGACAGACACCAGCGAATCGACGAAGAGATTTGGCCGGAAGGAAAGGAAGAGCACTCTCCCTGATAATATCTTGTAAATCCATGTGGTTCTTGCTATTCTTGTTTGCAAGGAGTTTGCTTGGTTTCTTTCCTCGATCCATTTTACCTGCCAGCAGAAATTTTAACCCACTTAATGAACAAATCCCTCAGAGGCACTTCAAATTGGCTTCCATAAATGTATGATCAACTAGAGGTTACTCAAGTTCATCCAACCATTCCATTCAGAATGACAAAAAAAAAATGGTTTCAGATCAAATCTCAAAACACATTTATATCTCAATTACAAAATCCTGACAATGTAACCCTAGCTTTTTTATTCATAGCTCACCAAAAAAAAACTATCACTCAAAAGTCAGCTAAAAAACCCACCAGCAATCGAAACTAGCTTTTTATTCAGTAAATTGAAATTTTCTCTAAAATATTAAAGTAAACCTCATTAACCATAAAGCTAGAAAAATCCACCATATCAAAAACCCAACAAAGAAAAGACTAGAAAATCCAACACAATCGCGATGCTTGACACTTTAAAAGGCTCTTGTTTTGTCACCAATGTTTCTTAACAAGAAAAAAATAAATAAAAACCCCGAAATCTTCATTTGTTTCTCTCCATTTTCTCAGCAACCAAACAAATATTATGCGTGAGAGAAGAACACACAAAAGTAATAAGCGCAATCATGAGTCGTCTAATTAGTAAATGATCATATAAAATAGATTACGAGTGTTAAGAATGATCAATTGTGATTTATTGCAGTAGTGTAGAGAGAAATCGTTACCTGTATTACAGAGCGTAGAAACTTGTTAGAGGGTTTTTAATTTTTAGTTGGGGGCTATAAAAAAAGGTTTGAAAAAGACCACAGCTTTCCTTGGATGCTGTTGTGTTTTTTAAGGTGGGTGTTTGGCTAATTATTGTCTGTTATTCTGCAGCAGGAATAGCACTGCTCCTGCTCTGGTTTAGGAGCCTGCAATGGAGCTGGAAAAGGGAATCCACCAACCCCGCATTATATTCACCCGCTCAACATAATCGGATTAAATGTTATTTTTTTTTAAATTAATCTTGAAAAATATAATGATATAATAAAAACATGAGGCAACAAAGAAAAGCTAAAAACAATGCTAAACGCCAAAATAAATAAATAAAACCCTATTCTTTTTAACCTTTCAAATTGCATGAATAAAAAAAACACAATGTATACGAAATCTGTAAAAAACACTCGCAAATTAATCATATCAACATTTTTAAAAATTAAATATATCCATTATAAAAAATAAAAACAGCTAAATAAGCATCACAAATTGTGGAAAAATTAAATTATATACCAAAAAGTTACTTTTGAAAATTCATATAAAATGACGCATCAATTAAAAAAAATTGGACCGGGTGTTGATGAGCATGGTAAGCCTAGACTACCTTTTATTTTTTTTTATTTTTTTTTATTTTTTTTTAAGTTTAACAGGGTGGGCAACATGCTACTTTCCTCGACCATTTAAAAGAAAATGACTCATCATCTGTTGCATTGTCCTTTAAACCCAAAATCCGACTACTAGTGTAGCTAGAAAAAATAAGAATTTTTTTCCTAAAAATCTTATTGAATCAAGCCATGGCTCTAAAACACACAAAAAAAAACAATTCAAAACCCAAAATCTATGTGAAACCTAAAAATCTTCTTAAGTATAGATATGATTTTTGAAGTGTTTTCAAAGTAAGAAACATTTAGAGTGTGTTTGGCATTGCTTTTTGTTTTTTACGATTGAAGTTGAAAAAAAAGTTTCAAAAAAAAACGCTAACGATAACCTTCTTTCTTACACTAGAATCTAATGACCCTCTCTATCTTTTCTGACCACTGAAGGACTAAAAAGGACAAAAATAAAGGCGAATACAAAATAGATTTTTTTGAGTATTGTAGAGATTGATAACCTAATATCTAAAAAAAAATAGAGGGCATAAATGAACTTTCCATAGCAAATTTCAAATATAACTCCTATTCTATCCACTTTCTTTATTTTTTTTAGTTTCTTTTCTTTCAATTCAACCATTTCTCCTTAAAAAAATATACAGTTAGAGGTCAATTTGGGCTAAAAAAAGCTTAATTGTATAAAATAAAAATTCAACGATCAAATTAAAATTTATTGGAAAAAAACATCGTTCCAATCCACAATGTTTTGTAAGAGATTGAATAATAAACCAAAAAAAACTTAATCTCTCTTATTATTGAGTTCAAAATCTTTTTATCTTATCAATTTGATCTTAAATGCAGATGACGTTAATTTTGACAATTTGATCCCTCTATCTATATCATAATAATAATGTGCTAGACTAAGAGGGTGTTTGGGAGTATAGTTGTGGATTTTTTTGAAAATACTTTTCGTTTAAAAATACATCAAAATGATATTTTTTTTTTTAAAAAAAATTATTTTTGACATCAACATATCAATGATCTAAAAACACTTAAAAAATTTCATTTAAAATGTAAAAAAAAAAAAATTGACTAAACCGCATTTCCACCGCTTAGCCAAACAGGCACTAAGCCTTGGCATAGAGAAGACGAGTTGACTTGCCCGCGCGTTGTGCTGGGCTTTTTTCTATGTAGAAAACTAATTGATTTTTTACGTGCTGTAATTAATTAATTTAATATTTAATTAGTAAAATTATAATCGATAAAACATGTTACAAATAATTTTTTTCCGTGTAAAAGGAACAATGTGATCAAAACGGGAAGTGATTCGTATATATATATTAGTCCATATCCTGCACCCCATTGCAAGTGATATCATATTTTTTTTAAAGAAAAAAATTAATAATGGGAGAGTTTTTTATTATAATATAAATTTAGACAAAATAATACATTTGTGCAAAATTTCTGTTAAGTGCAAGTTTTCTATACAATATATGAATTTTAAATCGAAATAAATTTATCTATTTAGTAAATTTCAACGAAATAATCAACATAAAATTATCATCATCATTAAAAAGCAAGAAGATTGGGATGTCTGAATTATTGAATTAACTGTATTAAGATTAGTTTATTTTATAATTCAACATAAATTCAAAATAATGATAATTAGTCTAACATATTTATAAGAGAAAAAACTTACAAATAATCGTTATTATTATTTTGAATGCCTTATCTATAATAATTAGAAATTTTAACACCTAAAAATATTAACAACAAAACAATTAAAAAACAAAATAAATGACAAAACAAAATAAATATTATTAGATTTTAAAAAATTATTTGACTTGAAGAATAAATAAAAATAAAAAAGCAAAGCGAAAAAATAATAAATATCAATTTTCAAATGATCACCAATACAAATTAAAATCTAAACATTAAATTAAAAAAAACTTCATAACAACGAAAAATAATGAAAAAAAAATTAAGAGCATGTTTTTTTTATTTTAAATCATTTATTTTTTATATAGAAAAAAGAAAGAAAAAGTCCAGGAAAAAAAACTTGACAAACAGTTTTCACTGTTCATGATAGATATCATATGGAAGACAACCGTCAAAGAGAACAGTAGAGAAGAAATCAAAGAAGCCAGTTTTCTTCCTGTTGCCATTGATTTTTTTGAAAAAAAAAATCTATATTCAATATATATATATATATTAGTCCATATCCTGCACCCCATTGCAAGTGATATCATATTTTTTTTAAAGAAAAAAATTAATAATGGGAGAGTTTTTTATTATAATATAAATTTAGACAAAATAATACATTTGTGCAAAATTTCTGTTAAGTGCAAGTTTTCTATACAATATATGAATTTTAAATCGAAATAAATTTATCTATTTAGTAAATTTCAACGAAATAATCAACATAAAATTATCATCATCATTAAAAAGCAAGAAGATTGGGATGTCTGAATTATTGAATTAACTGTATTAAGATTAGTTTATTTTATAATTCAACATAAATTCAAAATAATGATAATTAGTCTAACATATTTATAAGAGAAAAAACTTACAAATAATCGTTATTATTATTTTGAATGCCTTATCTATAATAATTAGAAATTTTAACACCTAAAAATATTAACAACAAAACAATTAAAAAACAAAATAAATGACAAAACAAAATAAATATTATTAGATTTTAAAAAATTATTTGACTTGAAGAATAAATAAAAATAAAAAAGCAAAGCGAAAAAATAATAAATATCAATTTTCAAATGATCACCAATACAAATTAAAATTTAAATATTAAATTCAAAAAACCTTCATAACAGTGGAAATAATAAAAATTAAAAAAAAAGAATTAAGATCATGTTTTTTTATTTTAAATCATTTATTTTTTATACAGAAAAAAGCAAAAAAAAAAACTTGAAAAACCGAGAATCCAAATGTTTCGTTGCTGAGAATCGAACCACTGCGACCCGACGCTTGACACGCTGGTGAAACCACTCGGCCAAGCAACTACTTTGGTCAATTATTGAATGCAAATAATAATAATATATATACATTAACTGTTCCGAAAATGTGTCGCTGGTGAGATTCGAACGCCCGCGCCCGACTTGGAGGCGTCTAAGCCTCTAACCACTCGGCCGAGTGACTCCTTTAGTCAGTCCTCGGATAACAATAATACTAACATTCTTAAATAATTCAACTGTTCCGGTCTACAGTAATCCACAGTGTACTTGAGTCTGCGTGAACAGTAAGAAACACTGTTCACCGCCTCATTTTGTTTTAGCTTTCTTTGTAATGTAATTTTTAACACCTAATTAGTTTTGTTTTACATGATTTATGAAAGATAAATTTTTTTATTTCGAGTCATAACTGTAATATTATTTTTCATAAACAACTTATAACAAATATAAGTTAAATTAACTTTAAATCGAAACTATGTGAAAATGGACTCAAAGCAACTTTTCTAAACAAAGCATTTAGCACAAGTTAGATTAAACAAGTTCAAAGTTAAAGCTTCAAACTCTAACTGAGAATTAAATCCAGCTTAGATATGTGTATCAGAGATGGGGCTAAACATCTCAAAAGCAAGATCATCTTGAGGGAAGCAGTGCAATACGTGCTAGGGATTTGCCAGCTCTTATTTGATGATCTCCAGTTCGTTGACCTTTCATTTCCCCCCTCTACAGTCAATGAAGGTTGCGATTCTTTACACAGAAGAAAGAAAGATAGAAAATTACTGGTATATGATGGTCGCAATCGAGCCAGCAAAATCACCATTACAGCCCGTGTGCCAGAAAAATACCAATGAACTATGGGCACACAAAGAAAGAAGAAAGAAGAAGGATAGGATTGTAGTGGCCCTGATTGACCACGTCATCGTCTTCTAGAGGGAGTCCTCAGCCGAAGCACTGGTCACTTGGAAGAGGCCCTGGAATGGAACCCTTATCGAGGAATTGCAATCCAAAGACTACTAAAATGGCAATCAATGACAAGTATGACAAACCCTCTACAGCTCCCAGCAACCCAGATGGTCCACCAGGCAGACCCGAGCCAGTTTTTGCCTTGGTGTACAGGGACCAGCCTATAATTCCAACAACAGCCAGGTAGCTCACACCTTCCAGTGCTCCAATCGAACCTCCTGGTCCGGGAGGGAGGCCACAGCCTGTTGTCTTGAGGGTGTAGAGGGACCAGGCGATTACCGGGGTCGAGACTAACCCGCCGGCTATTGCGACTTTCTCTACGATGCCATTGCCACCGTCAGTGGTCTCCTTCGCCATGCCGGCAACCTTGAGTGGCTGGTGCAGTCTTCTACTCCTGCTGCTGTCGACATGGTAGCTGTGACTTTGCAGTGACAGTAGCGAGGCAGACGATGGTGATAATAGCAGCATCTTTGACGTTCAATTTGGAGGGTTTTTTTTTTTTTTTCTCAGCTCAGATCTGGCAAAAGGCCAGCCAATTGAACTTCTTTGTGAGAAATAGCAGGGGGGTTCAGGGTCTTGATGGTGGCTAGTGGCTGCCTTATCCTTGTTGATGTCAACCACAAAAGATTGAACCATTCGTTTGAAGCACCCTTTTGATCAGGAAAACTGCGCAAGAGATCTGGACCGTCAATGCTCTGATAGAAGTTTAAAGGAACTGTACAACTCATTCATTGAATTAAAAAAAAACCCAGATATTATTTTATTATTCTCTGATTTTTAAACCAAGTTAATCTGGGAAAAAACAGCAAGATAAAGATATTCCTGTCCACTTTTTCACTGAGGGCCCAGAGCTGCCAGCCGGTCTAGTTTTTCAAAGCCTCTGCCCCGGCCTGGCCTCAGCTAAAAGCCTAGAGAATCACCAAGGCTGGCTGGCTCGAGCACTTTCTCTATTACTAGCTGTGTGGGTTCACCTCTGACCAAAGCACCTAATGCAAGCAAAATGACAGCCCAATCTTTTCAAGGAGAAAGTATCAAAACTTTAATACCGCCTGCCTGATCAGATTCACATGATGCACCTGCTCTTACTAGTCAAATAATATACCAGGTCCCATCATGCCACGTGACTCTGAAAAAAAAATTTGTGCTCGCGCGCGCATTTTTGAGCCTGTGGTAAAGACTGTATACGATGATGCTATATTGATTTCTTTGAGATTGAGCTCTCAATTGGCCACATGGCCTCAACACCTGCTAATAAATAAAAGCAACTGATTGACCGACCAATCACAAGGAGACAGGTAGCCAAGGGTGAAAAGAAATCTTTAAAAGCCCCCATCATTTGATTGAATGACAAAGAAAAGGAGAGAAGGAACTCTCTCTCTATCTACAAGCGAGATTTCTACCAGCAACAAGCTTTGGCCCAGGCAGAGGGGGGGAAAACTAGCCCCTCTCTCTTTCGTCCCTCCATTTAGTTCCCATTTATAAACAGATCCCTGGGAGCTGAAACATGGGCGGTGAAACCCTCCTTCATAACTGTCATTTGAATTAACAAAGACCAACGGCTATATAGGAAATGGGAAGAAGCGGGACGATGCTAACAACCTTTTGAATCTAACAACATGGCACCCAAGATATAAATTTCCTTTCCCTAGATACGCTGTCCAAAGCGGGAAATAACCAAAATCACTAAAAGACTACAGCCAATCTATCTAACAAGTTACTCTTTTTTCCATGCTTCAAGACACGAAGAAAACATTTTTACCCAGGAGATTGAAGAACAGCTAAAGGTGCTTCTTCGATGATGACTTTGTATATTCAACAACATCATCCTCATCCTCGCTATCCTCCTCGTCTTCATCTCTCTTCCTCTTAAGGTGTGACGATGATGGCAACATCTGCAATTCATCGTCGTCATCAACTTCTTCCACCCCTTCAGGATCATCTTCCACCCCTTCAGGATCATCTTCCACATTCACTGGCTCCAAGTCACTAACTCCAGGCTGGTGAACTTCTGCCTGCCCCACTGGCTGAACCAAGTATCCTTCATCTGAGTCTTCATCCTGCCATTGCAATAAGAAATTATATCCATTTGGTGTCAGGAAACAAGAATATCAATACCATTATAGAAATTGGAAAAAAAACATCCACATTTAAAACAACAAATGATACGAGTACTTGAAATGACAAGTTTGGACTCCTTTTCAGGTTGTTTGAATAAGATTAGTCAGCGTTCTAAATTACTGAAAAGGTTCCAAAAGAAAATTAATCTACAATCACATACTCACACATACACACCAGAGCATAACAAGATCAGAAGATGAACTAAAAGAATAATCCCTATTTAATATTTACCACTAAACAGAAATCAAATAAACACTTTAACATTGTTAATACTAACAAATAGGAAGCTTAAGAAAAAAAATCATCAGTTACATGCTAATAACAAGTGATTGCACATTTATTAGAGAAAACAGACCAGTGGATCAGTCCTACAACGAGTTAGGAAGGGTAAGAAATCCCACATGCCAAGCAAAACAGTCTTCCCAAATCAGTACCAAAGACCTGGCAATAGCATTTCCAGCAGCAAAGAAAGAAAACCACAAAAAATACAATTGGTGAGCATACCACAAACTAAAATACCATCTTCAATTTTTCCCCTCCTCCTTACAAGACATCTCCTCCTCACTAAACATTTGACAGTTTCTTTTATTCCTCCCAGGTCAGATCGTAAAATATGACCTTACCCTCGAAAGATCACCGAATTCCCCAAAATTTTGTGAACATGCCATTAAACCAAAAACCTAAATTTCCTGATGCCACTCGATTCAGCATTGCTTAACTGTGTGAACATGCCATTAAACCAAAAACCTAAATTTCCTGATGCCACTCGATTCAGCATTGCTTAACTGAGCAAACATCCAGAACTTCCTAGCACCTTCTCTTGACATAAACAACCCCTCTCACATAAAAATTCAAGTTATAATCTGTTTTCCAGATTACCATCCGTCATATTGGCGAAGACTACGAATCTGCTGTCCATGAAAACAAAGAATAGTATCTACTAGCAAAAAAAAATACATCAGTGTCCTGACTACTGACAACATTCAAAAAGCAGTAAAATAAAACATGATAGCAAATACATCAAAAACCCAGATTTTCTGCCTGAGGCAGATACAAAACAGATAGTAAAGATGCCATGGACCAAATAGTATCAACAGAGGTAATGCCTTTCCATCTTTTCTGCAAATCTATCACAATAGCAATCAAACAGTTAATCCTACCAAGCAACACATATAAAGCAAAATAAATAAACATAAGACTCCAGAGTATCTCACCTCCTCCTCGCCATCTTCCTCATCGTCAAACTCTCCACCATTCTCAATACCTTGGTCCTCATCACCAGTCTCTCCAATATCATCCTCTTCACCATCATCCTCCCCATGCTCATGCCCATCAATCTCCCCTTCTGTACTCGTTAATCTTCCTGCACTCTCTGGCTCACCAAGATCCCCTTCATCATTATCCACCTCCTCCTCCTCACCCTCTTCATCTTCTTCATCATCATCTCCGTTGTTGTCATCGTCGTCGTCGTCGTCAGCCTCCTCAAACTCCACAGCATCATTATCCTCATCACTATCGTCACCAATCTCATGGACTTCTACCACATCATCCTCATCCTCATCCTCATCCTCGTCAATTTCCTCTTCGCCAAACTCATCTCCCTCCTCCTCCCCCTCCCCTTCCTCCCTCCTGTCCACTACCTCAACCCGAAACCCATTCTGTCCAACCCCAATACTCTCCCCCCCCGTCTCTACCTCTTCTTCATCCGCCTCGCTCTCCTCTCCCTCGTCCACAATCCCTTCCCCAACTTCACTATGCCCGTTATTCATCCTAAACGGCCTTTCTTCCTCCCCATCAACCTCACCACTCCCAGGATCCTCCGCCGCCGCCTCCTCCTCCTCCTCGTCATCATCATCAGACTCAGGCCTCTCATTCTCCTCAGCATCCATTTTATCCAAATACTTCAACGAACTAATCAATCCAAAAACACTAGCCCGATAATCCTTGACTCTCGTAACTGGACACTCATACAAATCAAGCGAAACCAGCCTTAACTTCGCCAAAGGTGCTAGATCTTCGATATACTGAATCCTATTATTTGATAAATCCAAGTCCCGAAGCGATTCGAGTCCAGCTTCCACAAGAAATTCTAATCCACCAGAGATTCTATTATCAGATAAAATTAATTTCTCTAGATTTCCAAGACGAGGAAATTGCTCTAACGTTGAAACACCAATACTTGCAATAGAAAGGTGTTGAAGATTCTCGAATTTTTCAAATAAACTTGGAGCTGCTGGTAACCTTCCTTGTATACACTTAACGGCACCGTCTAGGGTTAGGGCCCTTACCGCTAAGTTATCTGTCTGCCCCTCTAATGCTGTCTCCACTGCCCTGTCCCAGATCTCATCCATCAAAAAATTTAATCACTAAAACGACGAAATCCCCTTCTAATCTCAAACTAATTCATTCTAGATCAAAACCGGATACAGTAGCTATGAACCCTAGTTTTTTCTGAGCCTGTACCGATTTTTTTGCTGTGTGATATGGATTTTTTTTTTTGGTGGGTCGGGGGGGTTAAAAGGGAAAAAGAAAGCTTAAGGACTAACACTTGATTTTCCACTCTCTGTTCCTCTTCGTCTTCCTCTGTTTTTTGTTTTAAAAAAGCAGCTGTGGACCTGTGGTTTTTTATTGGTTAATAAGAGGGAGGGAGGGAGGGTGGATGTTTAAGGCTCGAGGGTTGGGGGCTAGGGCTCAGCCAGGGTTCGAGGTTTGGGTTTGGGTTTGGGTTAGGGTTAGTGTGAATTATTGGGAGGGTGTGGGCCGTTAGATTGGAGTGGGTGAGGATTGATGACATGGAGGAATGTGTGGTGGATATTGGAGGTGGGTGTGTTTGTTTTCGAGAAGAGAGTGGTGGGTTGCTGGCAGGTTTAGTCTCTATACATGTTAGACACGTCAATTTTGTGTAAATATCGGGTCGGTCATAGAAATGCCATTGAGGTTTAACATATTTTACGGGGTTGCCATGGAGTTTGATTACCAATCACTACGACATAGTGAATTGCCGTTTCGCATCTTAAAAATAAATAAATTATGGAAGCTTTTTTACTGTACCTGGTTTAGAGTAATGTACAATTAGATGAACCAAAGCCTCCGGTGTCAGTGAAAATCCTGCTTGCACAAGTTCACAGGAGATATCTGACCATCAAAGCACAATAAAAGCAACACATGGTGCAAGAATTCGTGGAACCGGTTTGGAAAATCCGGTTCAAATCATAAACCCAACCATTCGGATCTAAATCACGAGTTAAAAGAATCAACTCGGGTATTTTTTTTTAATTGATTTTAGCCGAATCACACAGGCCTGAGTTTATAATCAAGTTATTTTTTCTTCGATTCAGAATTGTCTATACCCTAAGGTGGCCATGATTCATCCACGGGAAGATTACGTGTTGCGCATACTCCAGGGAATGATGGTGATGGGCCCCTTCCTAAGTTTGATTGCAATAAAGCTATCATGGAAATGGCCGTATGCAATTCACACACGCGCCTCGCCATAAATTGTCGATTGCCCCACGGGCCAACAATGGAAAATGTGATCGTTGCGTTGCATTCAAAAGTATTTTTTAATATGTATATATTTCATTTTTCATTTTTTTTGTATTTTTTTATTATTTAATATATCGATATAAAAAATAATTAAAAAAAAACATCATTTTATATATTTCTAAATAAAAAACAGCTAACTAACTAGCATGGCACGACTCAAAAGAAATGCTATTGAAAATACAATCACTATCAGTTTTAGATTTTGGACAGCAGGAACACAGCTCATGTTCTGAAGTTTTTGCCAAAGGTAGGCTGCTGGTGCATGCCAAATAGAAACTTAGCGCTAAACACACAGCAGAGTTCAACACAGACCAAATACTTGAAGAAGCAAGCCCATACAACTTTAATAAACAATGCATAGACAACCCTGTAAAATATCACTGAGAGGACCTCTTCAAATACATTTCCAAGTCATGAATCACTTCACATCTTGCCTTTAAAGCATAGGTGTTGTCATCCATCTAGGTTTCTTTAAATATCCCTATCATTCCATAAATGAGAAGGTTCACCAGATTCGAAAGGCCAGGTCTGTAGATGTTCTTTTGTTGGGGTTAATAGTACTGGCTAAAACGAGGAAAATAGAGGGGCAAACAGGTTCCTTGAAATTCTTACCCAAATGTCACCATCCAATCAGGTGCCTCGAGAAGTCCAGGTCCATCAAAATGCTACCGTTGACTTCCTCGGTGGTCCTTGCAAGAACTTCTATTTGCAAGTTGCTTGATGCTTGTTGGAGCTGAGAACGAACAGGCCATGACATATCATACCGGAAAGCATAAGTGAGCAGCAAATTACTGGAATGCATATGTGAGCACCGAATTATAAATAGCACAACCTTGAATCTGTCCATCCATGGAAGATAGCATAACACTCTGTTAATGGAATAGCTAATTTCTGTTCTGATATGAAAATGCTAAAGAAGCAAGATTTATGCCTTATGATACATGAAATGAACAGTAAAAAAACCCGGGGAATTTATAACCAGCGGGGGAACCTGTAACTACATCTTTTGGTGCTGTGAAAAAGGAGGATCCAATTCGCATTATATTACTGGTTATCTCCACTGTTATTGCCAGTTTTACCTCCATTTTGACTGCCAATACCTTTATGCTCAGCGTAACCTGGTGTTAGCTTGGGTGGTGGCCCTGATAAAGGGAGTGGACCGAAATGCCCAGGAGATTGTGCTCGCACCTGAAGCCGGGGAACTAGATAATTGGTTTGGCCATGCTGAAGCTGCTGGATCTTTATCCATTATCTGCTTGTCTGCCTTCTCTTCAAACTCGTGATAACTAGGCTGCGTCTCATTGATATCCACTCGAGCTAGGTTCTGATTTGTGTCTCCCGCCATCCGAACTCCAGAAGTTACAAACTGTAGCCAGGGCTGCCTGAAATTCTGCCATGGAGAAGGAGGGACCCCACGAGAATTACCATTATTTTCAGCATCCTCTTTGCCTCTGGCCAACTCATTTGGCTTATTTGATTTACTCTCTAGTTGTTTATCTTTTTCCAAAGATGAAGATATTAATTCAACTTGATCAATTTTAGGTGCAGAGGATCGGCCTGAGGCAATTGTAGTTGTGGGAAATGCCTTCTCAGGAGGAACAGCAGGAGTATAATTTTTTGGAAGCAGATCATCCCAATTCTCCAAAAGCTCCTTGTAGACTTTACGGAGGGTTACTTCTGTGAGACCAGTAACCTTACAAATCTCTGCCTGTGTCTTTCTTTTATCTTCTAGTTGGCATGCCAGATATATAGCAGCTGCAGAGATGCTAATGGGATTCCGACGGGTGCAAAAGCATTTGTTGATAACAACTTCTCCAATGTGAGTTGCCAGTTCCTTTAGTTAAGTAAATTAGTTGCTCAATTTTATTTAAGTGAAAAGCAAATGGTGAAGAGAAAATCCACAAGCTTGAGAAGTAAAGAGTCCATTTATATGTTTTTGCATCATTGTTTCGTTTAGCACTTTTGGTGTGATCACACTTTAAGCTGGTAAATACTTAAACACAGCCACTTCAATGAGCAAAACATGTTACAAACTATCAACAATATCATTTATAAGCCAAACCAAAAAAAAAAAAAAATGACTCCATTAACTTGTACTTCTTTTTGGTATCAGGACTCCAACTTTTTATGTATACAGATTGCTTGCAATTTGCAAAACATTAAACAGAAAATTGAAAATGTCAAGTGAACAGCTACCGAGGTTTTATCATCACCATGCTCATTTTTGGGGGCCAGAAGAAACATGGAATATTTGCAACAGTTTGACATTAAAAAGTAGTTAAAGTGTTAATTTTAGGGCAGCAGATTTTCATGTGTTCAATTTGTCCCCTAAGAAGGTTACAATTTCCTGTTCAATTTTTATTTTTTTCTATTTGATCTTCTTATCATTTTCAATCCTTAGAACATAATTTCTCAAAAGTGTTTTCACTACATTCTAACTTTTCCAACTTGACAAGTCAGTCGCTTCCACATAACAAAGTACCTGGGCAGATTTGTTCAGTTGGAGGAGAGTGCAGAATCTAGGCATATGCACTGAAATTGAATTGCTGTTAATTGGTTGACTCAGTTGCAAAGCTTCTCCTAGTATCTTGATGTACTTCCCAATCTCCTTTTGAGGTACATTGGCAGCAATTGAGATCTCCTGTTAATATAACCCAGTCATTCAAATTAGAAATGGCCAAAGCTGAACGATGCCAAGGCCAATGGAACTACTTGCACAACTCCCAGGAGCACATTATCATATTAGGCATAACAGGGGCATCAGTATGTAAAAGTAACCTTAAAGCAAATAGTTACGATCATTAAAAAACAATTAAGGAACTCATTAGAGAAGCCTCTGACCTATCACCTATCCCTTATCCTCATTTCCCCTCATTTTAACCTTAACAAGGTCATACTTTTCACTTGCTTTGAGAAATAATCCAGTCAGTGTAACAACATAAACATAAACATAAACATGAACGTGTACATTGAAGAATGCATCAACTTTCAATCAAGGTAAGAAAAAATAGCGATAAGCACCTTCCTTTTCTAAAACTCACCTCTCCATTTACAAGGATCCCTACCTGATTCTCAAAATACAATTACACAAAGTCAGCATCATATACATTTCAAATTAGCCAGTTCGAAATTACCCTTTCTAGCGCAGCATTTCAAAGATAGAGTAATATTGATTACAATTAGTTAACTCTAAACTTAGAACATCTGCATAGGCTTCACTGTTTAATACCTGGAGGGTTCTGGGTTCCTGGGCTTCTCTAATAGCCTGAACAAGAGCAGCAGTAGCAAGAGCTTCGACACTCCGATTCCTCAAACAAGTAGCAGAACAACAATCTCTAAACAACTGAAACGCATGATCTGATATATCACAATCCAAGCCCAAAATCGAGGCCACATCAATAATCTGCATATACGCTCTCAAATTATCCACCACGACATTCGAACTTGAAGCCGGTGTAGAAGGACTTAGTTCAATTGTCCGTTCAAGTTCTGCAAGGTGACCGGAGAAAGAGAGAGAAGAACGGAGGGAAATTGGGTTGGGTTCGAGAGACCAAGTGGAGAAGGAGGTTATAAACCCTGTGGGCTCAAAGGGGTCTTCTTCGTTTTGGTGGTGGTGGTGAAGGGTTGGGAGATCGGAGGTTACGAGGCAAAGAGGGGTGTCTTGTGCACGGAGGTGGAACAGGTGGTGAGGTTGAAATTGGCGTTCTTCTACTACACGGCCGCAAGATGTGCACTCGGTTATGCAGCGGTTTGTTGTTGTTGTTGTGGCGCAGCGACCCTGTGTGGATGAGCAGTAGGGGCACTTCATTGTTTGGTGGTGGTGGTGGTGGTGGTGGTGCTGAATTTGGGGGTTCCGGTGGTGTTTTGTCTTTTGTTGGACGTGATTGATTTCCTCATGGACAGTAGAGCTTTCAAATGAGCTATTAGGCAAAGCTCTTTTTAAGTTCCTCTACAAATTGCGGTGATGTTACTCTTTTATTTCTTTTACCGCCCATATTTATCTCGACACTTGAGAGTTGAGAGCTGTTTAGAAGAAACATGTACATTAAAAACATTTATTTTTGTATTTTAAAAATATTTAAAAAAAAAAAATATATATATTATTTCAATACATTTATAAGAGGCAACATAAAAGTAGTGATAAAAAATATTTTTCAAAATTTATTTTTAGTATTATCACAGATCAATATGAAAACATTGAAGAAAAAAAGAAAAAAGACTTGTTTATTTTAGAAAATACTTTTAAAATACAGCTCAAGCACTCAACATACAGCCTGCACTTTCTTCGAATATAAGATGTCAAGGCAAGAAAACAGAGACATGGATGGACAGATTAGATTATTAAATTGTGAATAGTAATGTTGAATTTCAAATATTCTTTCAACTTAATATAGGTGACGAGATCTATACCAAAATTTCTTACTGATATATCCAAAAAGTTGTTCAAATCCACTTATATTACGCGGATTGTGAAAGCGAAAGGTTCAAAGAATGATAACCTAGTTAAATACATAGTTTATCCCTAATATGAAAACAATAATTTAAGAGTATGGTTCACCCATCACCACCGCTCACAGACTCCGGGTTGCACATGAGCAATCAGACATGGAGGAGGAAGATTTGAAGCCTCGGGTGCTCAACTTTCTCCACATCATTGACCACTCCCTTTAGAAGCCACTGCAGCTAGCTTTAGACTCTTACTTAATTCTCGTGCTCTCTGAAAACACACATAAGAAATGCAGAAAAGATATGGTTAAAATGTCTCTCCCTCAAATTAATTCAGCTAAAGAAAAGCACAGCGAGCAATATGGGGGTTTACACTTCCAAGTTCCAGTGATTCAATGATATGTGTTGGCCATGAGAGTAGTTAGCCATTACAGGTGTAGCAAATGAGAGAAACACTTTTCCAATACAATCTGGGATAGCAATGATGTATCTCTTAAGTCAGGAGCAAGCAGTGAGCAAAGAAGAGAGACATAACAAGGGGCAGAACAACAAATGATACCCAACTCCAACACAATCACAAGATTGGATAAATTCAAAATAGGATTCTTATTTAGATTCACATTATTGCTTCATGAAACATGAAGCAATAATTTAATGGATGAATAACCACTTCTGGTTTAGTTTTTGTGAGCACACATCCAATGGGGCTTAACCACTCCAGCTATCAGATATGAAAAGCTGCTGAAACATCTAGACCTAGCGTTTGTAGCTTCTGTTGATAAAACATTCAAAATGTCCAGCTGAGAGGACTGTCATCTAAAGCAGGCTACCTTGAACATATTTTCAGCTGAGAAATATTTTGCTTGAGAAAAAGAGGCTTCCACAGAAATATCCGAACAGAATAAACTAGCAAAAGTCTGTATCAAAGGATAGCACATAAACAAAAACCTTTAAAAATTTCCTCAAGTACAGTGGTAAAGAATTGAATAAATTTGGAAAAAGCAGGCATAACAAAAGGTATTGTCACATTGAAACTCTTGCCACCAGCAATACATTGAGAATTCATTGAAAATGGACATAAATAATGCTCCCTGCGGTCCCTAATATGAATCCATTTTGAGTTTCACACATTCATTTAGCAATTGTTAAAAAGATAGTCAAGTATTGCAAACATTAAATTTGACCCTAACTTCAAAGGATGCACCTTTTGATGCAATGCAATATTTGGCATATTAGGGGATTCAATGGGGTATTAAGAGACAACACTCCATTGTCTTTTTTAGCGTGGCTAAAAGTTTGCCAGTAATTTCAAACCATAACACCTACCATCCTGAGATTAAGGGCAGCATTACCATTACTGTTTTGAAAAGAGTGTTCTAATAACTGGGTTTTCTCTCAGCACTCGAAAGTATAAAAAAGTTTTTGCTAAATTAATTAACAAGGTTTCACTTAACGGAAAAGTTAATAAGGATTAAAACTTCTTTCACAAAAACCTAAGAAAAGAAATCATCGCCATTGATTGGATATGAAGTAGATCCATTGAGATCAGTAGACCAGATAGGATATCTTAGCCATCTTAGTCCACACTCAATTTTATCTCATGAAATTTACCCGAGTTTATTATTACTATCAGGACCAGCCCAGCCTTTCTTTTTCACCCCATTCCCCAATGAGTCTACGCTTTCTTCCATTGCAGATCTGCTTTTCTCATATGAGTTTCTTTCGCAAGTCTTTGTTTACGATATTACACTTATTTCCTTCCTCGCAACTGTATCTGTAGCTGTTGCATCTTGTTCCTTACTTTTTTTCAATGAATCACTTCTTTATTTAACATAAGATAAAAAAATGAACCAGCTCATCAAAATTATTCCTAAAATGAACAGTAACTTCATTAAGCCCCCTATTTCTAAATTATACTAAAGCAAACTCCGACTCTAACTTCAGTAAGGTTTTCTATCACATCACTCAAACTTTTCTACACTAAGACTTTGAAGAATAAGTAAAATCACAAAGCAAGCCCGCCTCATAACCCCGAATCAACGACCGACAATATACTCCCGCTTTCAATACAAAGCAAACTCAATAGTCACAAGACCAATGTCAACACAAACCTGGCTACTTTGTATAGTTTCAATCAACATAAAAAATAATTCCTTTTGCGGAAATTTAACATTAAATTGCATAATCACAAAACCCTAAAAAAGAAGAAAAAAAATCCTCACCGTAGATTGAACTGGAAGCGGATCAAGATCAATAGACCGAATAGACATCTTAGCGATCTCAGCAATGGCAGCCTCTTTAACATCAGATGCGTCACTAGTCAGCTCTTCATATGCAGCCTCAAATGCCTCTTGCCAAAATTTTGGTAATCTGATCCGACGGCTATTCGTATAAATATCCCACATATGCTTCACCACTTTCTCTCTGTCCTCCATTTCCTACAGTTATTTGCAATTCACCAATCACAGTAAATTCAGAAAATAAAAAAATAATCCTGCAATAGTTTTGTGTACTTACTAAGACATCGAGATCGTCGCGAATGGGAGTGTCGATGTCGTCGACGAGGCTGTTGAGATTTCCAGCAGACCAACGGAGAGTGACGGTGCCAGTGAGCATTGACCAGAATGCTAATAATAAAATGGCTGCTAGAGCCCAGAACTTGTAACGGCCTTTGCCGAACAGAACGGAATCGGAGGTTTCCTTTCTCAAGCTTGGTGCTGCTGCGGTCGTTGGAAGGGAATCATCATCCTTCATCTTGATTTATTTTTATTCTATTCTAGGGTTTTCTTTTTATTAATATTATTTTTATAATGAAATAGCTTGTTTCGCTGTGTGCTTTCAGTGGGAGGGACGGAGGTGGATGAGGAAGGCAGGGAGTGCGCGCGCGTGTTTTGATCGATAGATGCGATGGAGAGGAACTCGGTTATAGGGAGAGGGAGGGGTGATTATCAGCTTCTTGGGTTAAATACAAAATTGGTCCCCCAATTATGATAATGGTATCATATTGGTATTCAGATTCTAAATCACAGCAACTTTACCATTCCACTAATAGGAGAGCAATAGAAGTTTAGAAAATGAAGATAATTCTTTATTTGTTTCATTTACTTCTAACAAATCAAATCAGTTAGATGGAATAGAAAACAAAATGGAGAAAACCTTGTAAAAAAGTAAATTGAAAAAATTAGAAAGTTTAATTACAAGTAAATCTAATTTGGAGGTTATGGTTAAATTCAATTAAAAAACACAAAAAATACAACTCATGTTAGTTCGGGTTAATCTGTTAAACCCATGAATTGAGTTATAAGATGAAGATAATCCAATAAAAAATAAAAATAAAAAATCAAGAAACTTAATTCTTAAATAACCTGAACTTAATTCAAAATTGTATGACCTGATCAATTTAATTGGGCTTGTATTATTTTCATTTGCTTGTTTAAAGTTAGTGGACAATGGGGTGTTCTTTCTATTCTTCTTCTTCTTATTCACCATGTGTGTTGTATTATGATTGCTTTTTATACTAAAATCTTCATGTAAAACAATTAATAGGGTTATTAATTACATGAATGCTAAACAATTAAATATATAAAATAACTAAGTATGTGGTTGAATTTTATTTTATTTTTAAAAATAAACATTGACCATCTTTTTCAATTCAATCATGCTATCAACTTTGCAATTATTACCACTCACTAACATCCTTTTTTTTTGCCACAAATAATCTTTTTTTTTAATAAAAAAAAACTCTTATCTTAAACTCACAAACATACATGTAGATGGTTTAAAATTCATTCTAAGTAACCAATAAAAAAAATATGAAAATTTATCCATAAAAGGTTTGTTTTTTTTTTTAAAAAAAAAAAAACAAATAGTTTTTTCACTCCATGGTTGTTTTTAGTTTCCAAGTAATATTCAATTAACTTTTTTCTTAAAAAAACACAGACTAACAATTAAATTGAAAAAACAACGAAATGAAAGTTAAATATGATTTAAGTACTTGTTTAGCACTATGCTTTTAAAATTCTAAGATTATTTTGATATATTAATGTCAAAAATATTTTATTGTTTTTTAAAATATCATTCTGATACTTTTCAAATTGAAAAAAACACTAAATTTTTCAAATGTAAATCAAAATAGTAAGATGATGAGTAATTCACTAAAACAAAACAAAAAAATCGATATTTGAATAATAAATCAAATACACTACATTAAAATCACTTCAAGATAAAGAAATTTCAATAAAAGCAGATGGGGGAGGATGAAATAACTTGTTAACTGGTGTGATTTAATTTAACTAATTTCAACCAGTGAAGTACTAATTGAGTTTTGTAAAGGAATCTCAAGTATCATGTTCTTTATAAAAAATTAAAAACAAAGTAAATTAAATAACCAAGTAATAAATCCGTGTCAAATATATGATTAAGGCGCACACACACACACACACATATATATATATACAGGTAAGTAACAATGTGGTGGTGATGAAATTGCAACAAGCTTGTCATTTTGAGCTAAAATAAAATAAAATACATAATTAAGGGACTCGTTCATAGATTTGTAAGTTTCGTGTATCCCCACACTGGATGGACACAGTGATGGTGTCGTGGCGGGGATTTGATGGCCGTTGATTTATTGAGGAGGAGTCAACCGTACTGGAAAGGGTTTTACTGAGCCTAATCTTAGGCAACCGACTAAGGACGACACCGTTCGATTGTGAGTGGGCCTTACCTTATTTGGCGATATTATTTATGCAAAAATATCCCTGTCCAGTCATTGTCGTCGTCGGTGTGAAATGAAAGGGGAATGAAAGGGGTGTCTCTGCTTACTTTTCAAAGGAAAGATTATTTTGCTTCCAATTCTGGAACCTGGAAACTGCGGGTAACTGGAAATTATGAAAAAAGTTATTTTTAATTGTGTTTCAATCATATTTTTAAAAAAAATTAAAAAAAAATTATTTTAAATTAATTTTTTTTATATTTTTATATGTTTTCACTTGTAAATGTTAAATTTTTTTTTAAAATATTATTTTAATGTATTTCTAAAAAATATTTTAAAAAATAACCTTAACCACACTTATAAAAAATTAAGTAAGCACCATTTTGTTATAAAGAAAATAATATTATAGTGTTTCTATTTTGAGTATGATGTTAAAAAATATATAGAAATTTTATCTATTTAGAGTAATCAATTATATTTTTATTAATTATTTTTAAACTTAATTAAAAAAAAATAGAAGAAAAATTGTAAGTAAATATATTTTTTGTGGATAAAAAGTTTTATCCTCTCTTATTTACATCTATTTTTTTTTTATTTAAGGTAATCATAGAAAGTAACAAACAAGAACACATTAATTACTCGCTAAACAATATAAAATTATTACCAAAGAAATGATTCTGACCTGTAAAAATTATAAAATTATTATAAAATTGACTCTGCAAAATGTAAATCAAAGAAATGATTCTACCTGTAAAAATCGGCCCAGGGGTGCAGGAGGACCCTTTTGGAATCGGCTTTCGTTGATTGGACCCAGAACTGTATGCTTCTGTCAGATCACAAGCTGCAGCAATCGTCGTCTGCCACCAGGCTCTTGCATACTGCATCTGAGATAAAATAATTTTTTAGTTTTAGTTTTTATTCTAAATAAAATAATTTTCAAACTAGCCAATAATCAACACGCACAGCTAAGATGTGTTGATGGCAACTCAAATTTTCCTTCTCAAGCATGTTAATTCATCATATCAGGGTCAACTCTCATATTCTATAAAAAAATAATGACTATGAAGTGGAAAACAAAAAACCAATTTTGAAACTACTGATGAATCATGAAAGACTAGAAGTCCACTTATAAAACAAGGGGATGACAGCAACATGCGTACAAGCCATTTTCTTTGATAAATCTGTCCCTTTTGAAACCAATTAAAAGTTCAATTTATGCAGAGAAAATGGGGGTTAATGACAATCTAATGCAATGCGCCATTCAAAGTTTTGACAAAGACAGTTTGGAATCATCGAGATTTTATTTATTTCATTTAAGTTTATAAAATATAGTTTTTTTGCGTCCAAAAAAAATTGGATTTCTATTATTTGGTCCTAGAGATTACAGATATGATAGAAAATCCTTTTTATATCCAGAAATAAATTTTAATTGTTATTATAATTAGACTAAAAACTCTTAATTAATTGTAAGCATTTATATAATTCTTTTGTAAGAAAAATGACCACTATAAATGTTTTGGTGGACACAGATCAGTATTAGTTAACCATGATTGTAATTCTATAATACCTTGTGGAGGTTACTGTAATTTAACTAATACTAACAGCATTTTGCTTTGTAAAATTTGCTCTGAAGATCAATAACTTGAGGCTACACTGCTATTTATCACTCCTTACAGCCTCAGCTCTACCACTTATACCCTTGCTAAATAGCTCTTCTATGTCTTCCAAGGACCTTCCTTTGGTCTCCGGGAAGAGGAAATAGAAGAAAAACCAGGCAACAACAGAGATTCCAGCAAACAAGAAGAAGGCTCCTCCAATGGTGATTGCTTCGTAGAGCGAGATAAAGCTCATCGAAATCGTGGCATTCATGAGTCTATTCACAGCAACCCCAATACTATATCCCTGTGCTCTCAGCTTCAACGGGAATATCTCCGAGCTGTACACCCATGTGACCGGTGCAAGTCCGATGTTGAAGAAAGCTACAAACGTGTAGGTAGAAATAATGCAGAGGCTCAGAGCCCACACCAGCTGATCTCCATGGTGATTCTCCACTATGGTCAAGCAAGCTCCTAATACGGTCAGGGCTGCTATGATTCCGGCTGTGCTGACAAGAAGAAGGCGCCGTCTCCCCACTTTATCCAGCAAAAATGTGGAAATGAAAACAAAGATGAACTTTGTAATCCCCACGCCAACACTTGCTCGCAAGAGCTTTTGCTTGCCAACGATGCCGGCTTTCTTGAAGATTCTGGGACTGTATAGAATTACTGCTTCGATTCCAACTGCATGCTCGAAGAAATGGATTCCGACGGCGGCGATCAGAATCCATCGGACTGCCGGTGTTGGCCTTAGAAGGAGCTCTTTCCAAACCCCTTCCCCGTGAGTTTTCTTCAGGGGATCAGGCTTGACGAAGTCATCGTTGCAGTTCACATCGATCCCAGCTGCTTCTTTGATGTCGCGAAGACGGGCTCCGGCTTCTTCTTCGGAGTTGGATACCCTGAGCAGGATTTTCCTGGCTTCTCCGAGACGACCTTGCATTACTAGCCACCTCGGAGACTCTGGCATTTTCAGGATGCCGAAGGCCAGGGCGAGTGAAGGTATGGCTGCCACACCAAGCATTATCCTCCAGCCAAGCTTCAGGCTCAATCCTCCGAAAGCAACGTTCGATATGTAGCCGAGTAAAACTCCGATACTTATTCCAAGCTCCGGTAGACATGTCAGAAAACCCCGGTACGAGGGCGACGAAACTTCTGCTGAATAAACAGGGGCAATCATCAGAGCAAAGCCCACACCAATTCCAGCAATGCATCTCCCTGTCATCAGGACGCCGTAATTTGGGCCGTACCCCATCAGAATTGAACCAATCATGAAGATGATGCTGGCTGTAAAGATTGTGTAACGCCGGCCAATATAATCAGAAGTTCTTCCGGCGAGAAGAGATCCGAACAGGGCACATATGTTTAAGATTCCAGCCAGGATTTCCACTTTCGTGTCATGGATTTTCAGTTCCTCTTTTATGAATATCATGGCTCCACTCATTACTCCAGTGTCTGGAAAGAAAAAGGAAAAAACTTTCAATCACGGCACATTCAACAAATTCCAACAATAAGAAACAGGTTTTATCAATCAAAGATAACATGAATAATCATGAATGGTTAGAACTGTATGATCCTACTACATTTTCCAGCTCCAGAAAACACTGTCTAAAGTCAAACAACGAGAACTCTACACGGGATCCAAGAGGGAAAGGAGATCGAATCAAGGAGCTCACCATATCCAAATATAATGGAGATCATTGAAGCAACAATAGCACATCCAGCAGCATACATGTTCAGTTTTTGATGGTTTTCTCCACCGCTACCCTCTATTGACACCATGTTGACTATTGCTCTCCCTGACTCCTTGATCCTAATCAGAAACTGAAAATCTTAGCAAATAACTATAAATCTGTGGGGGTGTATATAGTTTTCTCACAATTCCTCTGGTAGCCGAAGCTGACCTCCGCCTCTAATTATATAGGCAAGTGATGTGCTGAAACGTTTCAAAAAGTGAAGTCCTAATGTAGCAATTAACTTGTGGCACCCACGTCCACAGGTAATCTTACAGGAAGAAGTCTTCTAATTTTGTCATTTTGTAACCGACTGATTAAGATCGTCTGCCCCCGCCCGCCCGATAAGTTTGGCTAGACATCTTCATTTTGGCAATGAACAGCTTGGATTATTCAAAATACGCGCGCCGGGATTTGCATAAAACTACTACCTCTTTTTATTTGGAAATTTATGTTTTATTTAGCATGATCTTAGTTTATCTGCACTGTGGATTCGCTATAAATAACATCATTATATAAGATATTCGGGAATATGTTTAGAAAATATTTTTAAAAAAAATGAATTTTTATTTTTATTTTTTTATTTTAAATTAAAAAATCTAGTGGTTTTAAATTATTTTAATATACTGTGTCAAATATAATTTAAAAATATATTATTTTGATAACAAAAAAATATTTTCAAAAATAATTTTAATTACATAGAATGAAAGGATTATTAATGGCGATCGTTGATCGCCTTCGTTGGAATTCTTAGCAGTCAATGTCTTCATGGACAGGTCCAGTTTGGAAGGAAACTCCAGTCAAGCTCCAGTGATTTGTTTTTGGATAAGATTTGCCAGGCAATCCAAGCTGTGTAGTCAGCTAAACCGCATTGACTTGCCTGTTCGGGCTCGCAAGACTTCCATGGTAATAAATAATAAATAAAACTTTTATATATATAAATACAAAATAAACCATTTCATTTAAATTTAATTACAGATTTTCCACGTCATTTTTTGAATTTAAATGCAGTTTGCCGATTAAGATTCTCCTCTCATGTTATTAATTTATCCAAGCCAAAATGCTCCCTTTTAGGCATATTTTGTGATCCTTGTATGCGTGATCAGTTCAGAGTGCCCAAGATTAGGAGTTGAGATTTTTTATTTTCCAAATTTACTTATTTCTAGAATTAATTTTGGGATTTTTGATTTATTCTATTTCCTAATTAATTTCTCAATTGCTCAAATAGGACATCCTATTTATATTGTCTTTGTACGCTTTTGATTGCCATTATCTAAATATTAAACAAAATTATAGACTTTTAAATTTTCTTCCACGTTCCTCTTTTAAGGGTTTTAAAATACTAGAAAATTTTGTATCAAATACCGAAAATGTTTCTCCACATACGCTGTGTCATAAATGATGAGAATGTTATTAGTAGACCAGTGTTGTTAATTTTGTCTTGTTTCGATTGAAATGACTAAAATATTTTGTATTATTTAAAAAAATAAAATGAAACAGACGTGGTTTTAATTTCGTTTAAAATTTTAATTTGTTCTGAAAATTTCACCCAAATTTTGACTGGAACATGTCAGTTTCGTTTTGCTTGTTATGTTTCGGATAAATAGTGTTTTTTTTTAAATAATGAAATAATATTTACAATATCAATCATATCTCTTAATCCGACCGTTAGATTGAGATTAAATTTTATGAAGAATTTCTTGACATATCTATAAATATTATGTTAAAATTTCAGAGCAATCAAAGAGTTTAATGATCTTGCAAGATTGATGATGATATATTCTCGTTATATTATACATGTTCATAATTTTATTCAAAAAAATTATTTTATTGTATCTTTTTTTTAGATTAAATTACACAGCTCTAAATAATTTTATTTTTGAATTTGAACTAAAATTGTTTTTAATCAATACATTTAATTACACACACACACATATACGTATAATCCTGAAATGATGTGCTAAAACATTATGAAATTAAAATATTTTAGTTCAATTGAAAAAACAAAAACAAAACAAAAAACCGAAATATAATTGATAACGTTGTTGTAGAAAAAAAAATAATGGGGCAAATATATCACCCATTGGTCAGATGCAGTAGCCAAAAGAGACCGCCATCTTTATCTTATCCTCTCTTTTTTTCTTTTTTTTCCCCGAGCCACTAATCCCTTTCTCTTCTTGATCCATTGCAGGAAAATAATGGTGCGTTGGCGTATCGTATACGTGCCAGCTAGGTGGACAAGAGAGAAGATATTTATTTAGTTATAATAAAAGGGAAAAAAAAAGGGTCTAAAATATAAATTTAAATTCAAAGCCAAATTTTTTTTATCAGATTTATTCATCATATTATTATATTAAATATATTTAAGAATAACGATATTAATTTTTTTTTGCAAGAAATTGTATGTCATTTTTTTTTCTCTCTATATATTTTTTAGGCGATAATATTAAATAAATATTAAACACATATACTTAGTCTCACATACTATATAGTGTGATCGAAATGGGAAGTGATTTTTATATTTTTTTAATTGTAGATAACCTAGGTAAATTTGTAAAAAAAAATTTGAGTTGCTTTTTTTTCCCCCAGTAATATTAGATCTCGATACATCATAAATAAAAATGTTGTAATTAGTTTTAAGAAACGAAATATCATTTTTTTTTACGTGCTTTTAATCACTTATTTGCTATCTAAAAGGAACAGTGTAGTCGAAATGGAAAGTGCCTTGTATATTTTTTAATTATAGATAATCTAGGCAAATTTGTTTACCTTTTATTTTTTTGAGTTGTATTTTTTCCCGGGTAATATTAGATCTTAAATATGAAAATTTGTTTTTTAAGAAATAAACTTCAACAAAAGAGCATAAAATTAAAATTCAAAGCCAATATTTTTTTTTACTTTATAAGATTTCTTTATTATATTATTATATTAAATGTATTTAAGAATGTTGATATTAATTTTTTTCTTGCAAAAAATCCGAGGTCAATTTTTTTTTCTCTTTATATATTTTTAGGCGATAACATGCAATAAATATTAAAACATATAATAATGACTTGTCTGCCGTTTAAAAGGAATAGTGTAATCGAGACAAATGTGACCTGTATCGGTTTTCTACTTGTAGGTAACCTACGTAAATTTGTCTATTTTTTGTTCTTGAGTTGTCTTTTATCCCCAATAATATTAGATATAAAATGACTATTGCTATTATTGCAAGAACAATTAAAATTATAAAATTTTAACGGAAGAAAAAACACTCAAAAACATTAACAACAGAGTAAGCAAGAAAAAATAACAACTATTATTATTATTATTATTATTATTATTATTATTATATTATTATTATTATTATTATTATTATCATTATTATTATTATTATTATTATTAGGAAAAATGTAACAATTATTTGATAAGCATTACAAATTTCAATAGGGATTTAAATTATAAATCAAAAGTTGAAGGGCTGAAATGAAAATCACATTTATTATCAATTTCAATCCAAGGACAATATTGCAAAAATTCAAACCTCGTGTACCGAATTTAATGACGAATTTGGACCTAATCCGAAGAACAAAAAGTTGCAGGGACCGAAGTGAAAGGTGCACATTTAATTAATTTCAACCGGAGGGACCCAATTGCAGACAAATTAAAACTAATGTAATGAAGTGAAAGGTGCGGGAAAGGAAATTGAAAGTTGAGGGACCGAATTGCAAAAGTTGAAAACACTCGGGTCCTCGCCCTGCACCGTTACGTGCGGGGGAGAGAGAAACGTTGCCGCCGTCTTCAACCGGCCTCCGCCCAGCGTACACGGACATCTTGTGTCAAAACGCGCCGCACCGGGAGGACGAACAACGGGAGGCGCACCGTATTTGTTTTAGGGTTGTGGAAGAGTAAATCTAATGTTTTTTATTTTAAAAATCAAGTTTTTTTTAACCTGACCTGGACTAAATTTCAAGCACGGAGTTCACTTGTCGGGATTAGCAATTATATAATATTTTAATTAAATATTTCAATTATTTTCAACTTCATTGATTTTTTTTGATAAACACATCAATTTAGATATAAATAATCAACTTTATTTCACAGCTAAGAAAAAGGATTGCTTTACAAATAATTAAACCAATAATCTCGTAATATGGGAATATATATATATATATATATATATATATATATATATATATATTATTCTTTGTTTAATTATTTGGTGTGGCCCAGAGGAATACTATCCATAGTTCAGAAGTCAAATCTGTAAACTGAGTTTACTCATAAAGGAGGAGGATGAAGACTTTTGGAAGGAAACGTGCAGAGAGAATAGCCCATTGCCAGTCTCATGCATGCATTCTTTTCATTTTTCAACCTAATTAATCTATTATTTCTGTCATTTTTCAATAGCAAACGCTTGTTTTCTTCCATTAATGTAACGTGGCCCTCTCCACAGAGAGAAATAGACAGATGACTCGACGAGGAAGACAATCTCTTTTAAACGACAATTAATTTTAGAACATGATTAATAATTTAAGGGCTTCATGATAATAATAATTAATTCTAACAATTAATGTTTGGTAGGCAAAGGACACCAATCGCTTCATGATCGGTAAAGGTTGGCAAATTGAATCGAAATAAATCAATAGTAGGTGGGGGATTTGCATTTGAACATCACTTCTAGCAGAAGATCAGCCGTGTTTATTGTTCAGTCAGAGAGAGCGAAGCATACCATGTTCTTCAACTCGAACAAGATTTAGATTCCCACCGTCCCAAAATATTATATACTGCGTCATCATCGCTTTGAAAATTATATATTAAATAAACGAGAAATAAATTTACTATAAAAAACGAGAAATAAAAAAAATAATAGGGAATATTAAAACCCATGTCCATAAAACCTCCTAATTTTTTTTTATGAGAGAAAACTCCACTGCTCGAAAAACATATTTGTATGGGACACAAAAGAACGAGTAAGATCTTTGGTTGTCTTAGGCTCTTATAAATTGTGCATGTCTTGACTCGAACTCGAGATGCAAATTACAAATTCTTTGTCATCACACCATGCTCCCTTGAAAACCTCCTAATATGTATATAGCAAGTGATATGCTCTTCTATGATATTGTTTTTTGAACTTTTATTAGTTACCAATTTTGCTTATGTTTTTAATATAGATTATTTCAAATTGTTTTGGATGTTTTAGGTTTTTCAAGTTTTTTTTCTTATATATATTCTCAGTTTTCAAGTTTCGTAAAGTTTTTGAAAATTATTTCGTTAGTAGCCTAGATATATTTTGCTTAGAAAAAACAAAGCATTTATTTTACTTTCAAAACAAAACGAATATTAACAAAATATTATTTTAAAACCAAAATAATTTAATATAGTTTTGCTATTAAATACAGTAATATCACACTTCGTGGTTGACTTTTTAATGAACGGTGCTTCGAAGGTGTGTCTTCATAAAATGATGTTCGGTTCAAATTTGCATTTGCATCTAAAACGTGCGATTTAACTAGTATGATAAAAAAAGTCAACAAAACGATATCCCCTCTAATTCTTCATGATTGAAGATGAAGAAGAAAAGAAGAAAGAGAAGAGAAAGTAAATATGCTTATACCTTGCTAGATAGCATATGAGCATTGCATGCTTGTGACATATTACAATAATTATATATTATTATTTTATTTAATTATTTATATTCATAGATTAAAATAATTTCTCCCTATGATATCTGATAATTAAATGTATAGATCTCGTCTTTATTTATTTAACTAAAAGTATAAAATAATATTTCCATGTACATATTTCAAATTCAATGATTTTTTATGGGAAGAGATAAGAATATAAATCATTTTTAAACCCACTAACACCTTAATTTATTTATTTTTAACTCCGAGAGTAAAAATAAACTATATGGTATCCAATCCACAAGTGACTATAATAAATGAGTGGGGGGGGAGTGGATTTCCTGTGTAGAGTTGGCAAGGACTTATCCTCGAGATTCACGAGCCACACTACTTCTCACATCCTTGTCTCTATGATGCTGCGGGCAAAGAACGCGCCAAGTGTTCGAGCAGCAGCATAATTATGCCACGTGGTAAGGAAAAAAGAAGAAAATAAAATAAAATTATTGTATTAGCCTATTAGGGTTTTTATAAAATAAGATTTGTTTTCCTTCTAAAATCACGTACGAGGATGGGTTTTCTAGTGCCTGTGTTTGATTTTTAGGTGTGGGTGTTAACCATGTTTCAAAAATCAATGTACATCGTTTGCAATGCCTGAATGAGCACCAAACTCTAAGCTGCACAACTACACTTGGTGGCCCACCATTAACATGCTTACTAAGGTTTATGAAGCAGCTTCGATTTGCTTTTTTTCCACTGACGTATATATATAATAGAGAGAGACACGGGGCTGGGGTGTGTGTGTCTTATATATATATATATATATATATATATATATATATATAATAATAATAATAATAATAATTTAAAAATTAATTACAATATATAAATATATTAGAATAATAATACAATATAATTTTATCTCACAATCTTAATTTTATTTTAGATGATATTTTACTATCAGTTCTAATCGTAGAGATGTTCTTGAAAAAAAGATTTAATTCGTGATGATATTATGTTAATGATCGTTAATAAAAATATGTCTAATATATCGAATTATTAATTATAAATATTAAATATTTAAAAACAATATATATGTATGTGCTCTTTAAAATAATTTCACAGTTTATAAACATATAAATAGTTTATAACCAAACATATAAACTATTTATTTAACCCTCAAATTACAACTACGCTTTAACCAAACACTTTATTGCTTATTTTGAACCGCGTAAAAGCACTTTTATGAAATCAAGCTAACTCTTAACCACAAAGAAGAACCGTGTAATACCAAAATAGGCCCTCAAGAGGAACACAGATTCTTATTAGCTCATGTGGTTGCTGCTAAACACGATCTCAAACTTAATTTGTAATTAAGGGGGTGTTTCTAATTTGAACTGTTTTTCAAAAAAAAATTGATTATTTTATTTTTTATTCTAAATTGATATTTTTAGATTATTTTTATATACTGATGTTAAAATTTAATTTTAAAAAAATTAAAAAAAATATTTTAGTATATTTATAAATAAAAAATATTTATAAAAACAAATCCAATCATACTTCGGACACTAAATCTTAATCCTTTAACGAGGTTTATAAGAAATTAAAGGTTAGTGTACCTGTATTAAAAATCAAGCAAGCCCCGCTCGACTTTATAAATTAAGGTTAATTTATTAAACATGTAATCTATTAAATTGTTGACCTAGGTCAAATTGACCGGAAGATAAAATAAAAAAATAATTTAAATAAAAAAAATTCCTATTTAAAGAAGCCAAACTTAACAAAGTCCTAAAAAAACTTGAGGCAACTCTTGTTATTTTAAAAAGATAAATAAATTCCATAGAAAATGAATAAATAGAATGTTGGGGGAGAAAAACACAAAAAATAAAAGGGAAAATCAAGCAAGCCTAGGGAACCTTGTAAAGCCATATTAAACTTATAAACCCACAATCCATTAAATTTTTGACCTGGACTTAACCCATAAAACTCAACACCTAAAAAATTAAATGCCGGAGGATAAAGTTAATTAATATATCTTAAAAAAAAATTCCTTTATAAAAGCTAAATTTAACAAATAAAAAAAACCCGAGGCAACCTTTCTATTTTTAAAATTGACTAAAATATCCCAAATAAATAAATAAAATATTAACAAAATACTAGAGGATAAAGAAAAAGATTAATAAAAAAGGAGATTACTCTATCACTTTACCAAAGCTTAATGTTTTTGGATGTCTATTAAGCGTAATAAAGTAATTAAACCATGCAAAAAACATAATCTAACCCTGTTCTTTCTTGTAATGAGTAATTACTCTATCTCTTACGAGGACCTCTGTATGCTGTCTTGATATGATAGAGGCCGGCTTAAGCTGAGCCCATGTACGCACCTGGGCTTGATTAATGTTAGAAAAACTGAAAGCGTGACACGTGGAGGCAAGAAAATTTTTTGTTTTTGAAAGTATTTTTTAAGTATTGAAATAATTTTTTTTCTAAAATTATTGATCTAAAACACTATAATGTTTTTAATTTAAAAATAAAAAAAATTATCAATTTTTTTTTAAATATTTTTAAAATACAGTGTCAAATGCTCGTAGAAACGGCCATGTCGGGAGGCAATATTAGGTGAAAAAAGAAGCTTTAAGCTTCGCCAATGACCATGTGTCCCCCGAAAGGGCAGAGAATAAAGGAAAAGGAGACACCAGCATGCAAACATCATTTTGTTTCCTTGGATCCCCTACCATGTTTTCGAGAAGAGCTTCTTTGGATTGACTTTTTTTTTTATTTTCCATTGATAGATTTGTTTAATCATAACACACAAAAAAAGAAGAAAGCCAGGCTCCCTTTTCTTCTCTGTGCTTTAGAAGTGATAACAGCATAATAATGCTAATTAAAAAACCTGGAGATGACAAGAGCTGCTCTACTGTCCTCTCCCACTGCTATGTGAGTTAACTCGATGACATTACCATTCATGAAGTAAAGCCTGAATCTGATCTCTTAATGGCCTTTCAGAGATGAAAGCGTATTTCTCTGCGTCTGCTATCCCATTGAGGTCTGTGCATGGCTTGATCAATCTACTTTAATTGCCTGTTGCGAACAAAACCCAAAATCTTTGCTCTATCACTCATCATCAATGTAAGAATATCATCTCGAAAGAAATATATATGTGTTTCTCGTTAATATTCGCAGCGACTGTAATCATGTGCAGGGCAAAATTATGGGATGGGGAGCTGATTAAAGGGGTTAATCACATAAAGAGCAGTCAATGATTGATCAATGGCTCCCCGAGTTTTCTTGGTTCATGATTTCAAAACGCAGTGATATCCAACTTTGAGATACGAGTTTTGTCTCTGCTTTTTTGACTTCTTAGCCACCGAAAGGAATTTAAATTATCTATTTACATGAATATAATTGAAATTAGATGGAAAGAAGAAGGCTCCACCTGTAGAATTCCATACTGTCAGAGTCTCCGGATGCTAAAGAATCCGTCAGTGTACGGCTGGATTCATCGGATCAACATGGTTATAGCATCCAAGAATACATGATATTCATCGGATCAACATGGTTATAGCTTTTTTTAGTATATAAATAATAAATTTACAAACAATTATTTAAAAGCATTGTTTTCCACTTTTAAGATTATAAATAGTATTTGAAAAAAAAGATATATCAAATGAAACTAAACATAAAAAAATAAATTCTCAAAATTATTTTTTTAAAAAAAACCTAGGTCTAGTCATTACATAAATTAAATTAAAGATCATTGTGGACAATTGAATGGAAAACAAATATATTGATTGTCGGCTTGAACACTATTTCATGTCAAATATATATATTTCATGTCAAATATATATACATAAACAACAACATTAATCAATAAATAAAATAGAAGGCAGTCTCCATTTCCCCAGCACGTGAAAACCAAGAACAGTACCTGCTTGGTAGAAAAGGCACAGGAGTGGAGTATACGTCTCTTACATTCAACGAGTGCTTGCGACATGCATGTGTATCTCTCTCTTTTTTCTTTTTTTTTCTTCAAAAAAGGATGTTAATGTTAGCGTAGACTGTTGTTATGTGCATTTTCACCCTCATCTTTCCTAATCATTGAAAAAAGAAAAGAAAAAATTCATTTCACTCCTATATAAACCTTTCACCTTCCTCATACAATCAGTTTAATGCTTTTACAGTATCGAAGCACTTGAGCCCAGAAGCCTGAAGCTTTAACAATGGCTAAGCGTTTCAAGCTCAAATTCTCCCGAGTGATCTCCTTTCAATCTTGCCGTTCCAAAGACCCTTCTACTCTCCCATCAAATCCTGTCCCTTCATTTCTTAGAATCTCTCCAGTCAACCACAACTCCATCATCATCAACAACCTCCGTCTCCCACCCTCACAACCACCTTCTTCCAAACCTCTTCATCACTCTTCCATCAGGCGCCATGTGACCTCGGCATTCACATCAATGGGCTGTGGGATTAGATCGAAATCCTCCACACATTACCTCTCTGAAACCGACCACACCGAATCCTCACCATCAACTGAAAATTTCCACTGGGAAGAGGAAGAAAAATATCACGTTGTGGCCAAACTCTTTGACGACGACGACTCCACACCCCGCCAAAAAATTTACAACTCTTCAGCCTCCGAGGACTCCAAAACCCCCGACGGTTTTCTCCCTCCAGCTAAAATGGAGAGGAAAAAACGACGAGTCAAAAAGAAGAAAACGGCATCAAGAATCCGAACCAGCACTTCCTCAGCTGACAGCGGGATATTTTTTAGCGGCGACGAGCATGTCATGAACGACGAAGAAACGGAAACTTTAGTCTCTTCTTCAAGGAGCTTCTCCACTGATTCTTCCTCAGAATTCAATCCCCACCTAGAAACAATACGTGAATCTCCATTTTCACGTAAAAAGAGAGTTAGGAAGGCTAAAGGGCGTTGTGCTTTAAAGAATGGAGCGAAAGGAACAACAAGAAGAGGACGAAAAGAAAGAAGTAACCGCGATGGTTCTTTGTCGCCTGCAAGATTGTCGAGGTTTCAGTGGCTGATACCGTGCACGGTGGAGGGGAAGGTAAGAGAGAGCTTTGCTGTGGTGAAGAGATCCGAGGACCCACATGAGGATTTTAAGAGATCAATGATGGAAATGATATTAGAGAAGGAAATGTTTGAAGAGAAAGATTTAGAGCAGCTGCTGCATTGTTTCTTGTCTTTGAATTCAAGGGATCATCACGGGGTTATTGTTCAAGCTTTTAGTGAGATTTGGGAGACTTTGTTTTGTAGAAGAAGAAGATCTATTTCTTATAGGGTTTCAGCCTTTTAATTTCTTGTTTTATTTTGTTAGAGCTCTTTGAATGTGTAGTAGTAAATTAAAGGTAATAAAAATAAAATAAAAATTACTACTTTCATCAGAAAGATCGCTCGTGTTCATCTACCTTGACACTGGATTATCCTCCTTTTCTTAAAAGTAATGGAGAACATCATTGTATTTTTCTGATTTTACATACATACATACACACCCATGAAACAAATATATAAGACCTATATCTTAATAAGCAGACTGATGTGAGGTCATGATTATGAACATCCAGGGGACCATTAATCCAAAATTGGATTGACCAAAGGAATATCAAAAGACAAGAATGATCGATGCCTGGGAAGATGGATTGGATGGATGGTGTATGAAGGGAATGGCCAGTTTGCGCGGCTTATTATTACTGGCTTGTACAGGGAAGTATTCATGGCCCATACCCTCCACTTGTTTGAGAGCAGTCATCATGTTCATCGCTAGTGTGACTCCCATTTAATTGTAGCCACTTTTTTGTATCCATTTGACTCCATCTTTGTTTTAAATTGGTTTCAATATCCCAAATTAATAATTAATGAAGGTATATATTAGCCCAAATGAAACAACGAGATAACCCTTAAATATTTCTAATAGGCATTTTGTATACAGTTTTATAACATTAAATCGTGTTCCACATAGTATGATTGTTATGCATGCATTTTTTTCAATTAGATCATAATCTCACTTGAAAGTTAAAGCTGTTAGGTAAAGTTTTAAAATATAGATTATGTTATTCTCAAACAATACCCTTTTAAGTGAAAATCCGTTTGAGTTAAAACTTGTATCAACTCACACTATCTTATTTTTAATTTTTATCAAATAGAATAAGATAATATGATTCAAACTCATAATTGTTGGGTGAGTAAAGTTCCGATACCACATTCAAGAATAATTTTAGATAAGAGATTTTATAAAATAGTATTAGATGAAACTGTACACTATCATTTATATTATTATGTAATAATAGCAGTCATTATATTATATTATATTATAAGCATGCATAGATTCCAACCATGGCTACTCCCTACAAATGGCGTAGAATCTGCATGACCCTGTAAAAAACAGAGGACGACATTGTGGCTGTGATCATCAGATAGCGAGCGAGATTCATCTCACGACATCCCCGAGGTCAATTTACACGAGCCCTTGTGCACCGTGCCGATACCTATCACTCTCCTTTTCTCTCTGTCCCTAGCTAGGGCTTCCTGTGACTGGCCCTGCGCAGGAGGAGTGAATGTAAATGTCCCCGATACACTATTACTGGCCGATGACAAGTCCCAGCTAGAGATAATATTACTGATTGAATAGGGCACTGCTATGCCGTGAATGGCACGGCAATCCCAAAGTCTCGTGCCAGGAGAGATGAATTTTAACTGTAAGTGGTAATAATTCAGCGAGCCTGGGAAAGCACACGGTATCAGAGATTCCTTTACTCTTCTTAAGAAACTGACTAGGATGTGCACTTGTCTCTAGAATCCATCAGCTTTTAGCAGTGTCCATGTCCATGAACCATGAGAGGTTAGTAGATCTTTCGAATCCAACATCTCAGGATCCCGTAGCATGCCTGCTACCTGCCACTCTTTGATCATATTCATCTTACTGTTTCTGTCACTCCCCCCACCATGTTTTGGATGCACTTCTGTGCCTATTTGAGGACAATTACACCTCCAAATTCAGGCTTGGCGTGGTTAATTATGCTAGAGAATAATATAAAGTGTATCTTGTAGTTTTATTTAGTAATTTAGATTTTTAAGAGAGATGATTTCTTGATATAGTATTAGAGATTTGTTGGTTTAATGGTCATAAGTTTGAATCTCACAACTTTTATTTTATTTGATAAAAATCAAGCGAGATGGTGTGAACGTGTGTGTAAGTGTCAAGCCTCAAAGACCTTTCATTTGAGAGGGGTGTTAGAGAATAATATAAATTATATTTTGACCCTCACACCTAACAACTTAAACCTTTTAGATGAGATAATTACTTGATATATTTTTCGCAGCTTGATATTCACTTTCTAGTTGCGATCTAGTGCCTATTTGGTTGTGTGATTGCAAATGTTTTTTAAAGTAATTTTCGTTTAGAAATGTATCAAGATGATTTTTTTTAATTAATTTTGATATCATCATAAAAATAATCTAACAACACCCAAAAAAATTTATTTAAAATAAAAAATATTTTTTTTTAATATTTTTTTTCAAAAACATTTTTGAAATTCACATTGAAATATTGCCCTAATCGTATTATGTTTTCTTACTCGGGCTTATAATTATTCGATGTGCCATGAAAGTCCATGAGGTTTTTTGTTATGAGGCTGGAGGACAACCCAAAATAGTTTTTATATGTTGGGTCAAGCCAGCTACACGGGCTAGGCCTGGGTCAACCCCATTGATTATTGTCACGGGCCCAATCCAATGACTTTGATTTTAGGAAAATGTCAGCAACAAGACATGCATTCTTCTTCTTCATCTCATCTTCATGCACCACACATACGAGGGATCAAAGTAAGAGAAAAAACATTATTGAGCCGAGAACTTGGCTTGATCCGAGAAGTGGTGTGAAAACAAGGTAAATTCTATCGTTGTTAGTACTTGTTTTGTCCTTCTTTTAATTGTTTCTGTCAACATTACATTTGATTTCTCTCTGGTGTGAAAATCTCCATTCCTTTCATAGATAGTCATATTGCTTATCAAACCTTTAAATCAGACAGATGTCACATACATGTTAGTTCGAAAAGGATGTAAATCTCAGATTTTGTTACGAATACATCTTGGTGTCTATCTGCAATCTAAAAACTGATTTGGCTTTTGAGGATTTCAACAGAAGTAAACGATTGATTGCCAGAATCATGCTATTTCTTTTCTTAGGCCTTCGGAGCTACAAGTAGTCTTAGGTGGTTCATGAACTAGATGCTTGGTTTTGACACGGTGGGGGTGATCACGGTCAGAATTCATGATAGAATTTGAAAGCTTGGCTTTATTCTGATTTAGAAATACCCTTTTCCCTTTACAAATGCTATGAATCTGTTTGTGCCATACTAACTTCACAGCTGCATTTACTGCTGTTTTTCCACGGTTCCCAGTCATCTTCTGTAAGGTGGAAACAGTCCTGTCAGTGTTGAAGAAGCAGCAGCTTAAATATTAGGGTTTCGGACGGACGCTAGCTGATAACCATTGTTTTTGTCTCTTGCTCCCGAGTCAAGATGTTATTTCACTTAAGATTTACGTGGATCGATAAGGGAATACATCAGGATGACTTTAAGGCCAGATAGCTATACAAACTATCCAGATTTACCTTATCTGCTTAAAACCATATTTCTAATAAAAACAAAATTGCTGCTGTGATGTGAGCTTAGCAGGCATCCTCAGCTCTTAATTCTGGCACTCTGTGTAGCAATCAGTGAGTGACATTTTAGACTCGGAGATTAAAGGATTATGCATCAGCCTGGCCTGTCTGAACAGGAACCGTCATTTTTATTTTTATTTTTATTTTTCGTTTTAGTACTGACAGAGACCAAATCACATTGAATATGTGGGACCTTCTTTTTTAGACGTTTTAATGAGCTGCATGGTTCTGAGCTAGGGATGTGGTTAATTTGAAGAAGAGGGTATCTTTAAGAAGCGGTTGTGGTAGCTTTTTTAAAGTGTTTTTCATATTGAAATATATTAAAATAATATTTTTTAAAATTATTTTTGATATCAGTATATTAATATGATCTAAAAACACTAAAATATATTCATTTAAAATAAAAATAAAAAACTTTTAAATTTATGCGGCATGGCTTGCCAAACAGCCTCTAAGAGGATATATCGGAGTCTATTTGAAAATTGTTTTTGAAAACAAAAGATTTTTTTTATTTTAAATAAAAAAATATTAATATTTTAAAATTATTTTGATGATAAAAAAAATATTATTTTAATATATTTTTAAACAACGAGAACACACTCCTTTCTTTCACAGTTGCTCGAGCTCAGCAGTGGTAGATCATCTTGTCCATGTTTATTTAGCATAGTGGGTTCCCTGCGGTTGATTTTTGTAGAGTTTTTACGAGGGAAAAGGAAGTAGGGTTTGGTCTGAATCAGCAGCTGGAGACTCGACAAATGGCAATGTCCTTGTCTGGAATTTCTGCGCTGCTTTCATCGAGGATCGATAAGGGAGACACGCATAGCCTATACTGCAATAGGTTTGGATTCAGTCACTTGGACACATGTTCTCAGAGCAAAACGAAGGTTCATTCACCGCAATAGTTGTTGACTTTACTAGTTGTATTTGTCCTCATCTAATCCTGGGTTTCTAAAATTATTATATTTTCATTAAAAAAATTCAAAATCTTGTTAGAGAACAAGTGACTTTGGTTGATAAGAAAAGGCCAAAAAGAAATTGAATGCATAACTGGGAAGACGAAAAGACCAAGCTCGATCTTATATGATATTAAAAACTCAATTATACATTGAAAGATCTAAATGTAAGAAAACCATGCAGATTCAAGGTTAATTTGATTGAATATTAGATGAGTTTGCATTAAAATTAAGTTTGGAGACTTTAATTAGATTTTTAATAGGCTGATTTAATTTGATCGTCGACCTAATTGAAGATTGAATTGAGTTTAAAAACTAACCTGGGCCAAAATTAAAAGAGATAATTAAGTTCAACAACTTAATATACTTTTAATGGTTCATATTAATTTTATTAAGGACTTAATTTGTGAAAAATGAATAATTGAATGATTGCAAAACCAAGATTGAAAGTGCAATAGGTGTGCAAGTTCAGGGTGTGCAATAATTAAAATCAGGGATCAATTTGAAAAAAAACTTAAAAGCTCTATGATTTATAGGGGTCAAGTTACATAATCTAGAAATCAATGATCAATTTGAAAAGGATGCTCAAATCAAAGGAGTCAAATCAAGAATTCCAGGGGTATGGTTGCAAAAATTAAAAAGTTATATGACCGGTTAAGGGTGCATATTCCAGAATTAAAATAACAGGGACCAAATAAAGTTAATAAAATCTCAATTAGAAAATCTTTTAGGATTTGGACAAAATTTCAAAAACACCATTAATATTTGGGATATGAATTTTAAAATGTAATGCATATTATCAGTGTTTGAATTAAATAAATTGACAAATAAGATGTTTAGAATTAATTGTAATTTTTTTATTTTTTGGTATAGAATTATATTGCAAGGCATATCCTCATGTATTAAAATACTAAATAGAAATAAATACACTATTATAATATGGACCTTGGAATGGTTAAATTTTAGTCTAATAAAACAAAGAACTCCTCGTTGAGGGAACTATCTTGAGTCCACAAAGATAAGACCTATTTGCTAAGAAGGATCTACCTCAAATCCATAAGATCAAGACATCTTTACTAAAAGTGACCTTTTTTCAACATTAAACATATGAATAATTAGAAATATGATTTAAAAAAATAATTAATTAATAATGCAATTTATTATGGACAAGGAGCACTGAAGATGATATGTCTTTTTCATACCCAATCAGTGTTTTTTTTATCTAGACTCTTGCAAAATAATAGATTTTCTAATTACCATAATATTATTATACAACTTCTATAGTCCCTCTGATCCACGACATGATATATTACATCGTCAAAACTCCTTTATGTCAGCCATTAGATCTTGATTATGAGTAGTGATGTTACTCGGATTTTTTTATTGTAAGTAATCCTTTTTTTCTTTCTCAAACTAATTGTTCTTCTTTATAAGGCCTTGTTCTACTTCAAGTTTTTCTTAGTATCATCTCCTTTAACTTTCATCAGCGATTCATCTAGAGTATCTAGTCAGTGGACGATTGATCTGGAAATAGAGTTGATAAAATATAATTTTGATTTCTTTTCTTATGAATGTGATTGATATGGTTTTGTTAGTAGAAGCCTACAAAAAGCAAGGATATATGGAATGAGGACCTTTAAATTATTGGCAGTACTTGTGGACTGGACCATGGAATCTGGAATGTAGTGGTGATCTTTTAAGGGGAGGTCTGCAGTCATGGATAGAGGGACCAGCCTAGTTCCTAGTGGGGGTTCCCAATCGATGATTGAGAACAACAAGTTGTACTGTTGAGCAAATCCCCTTTACCCTCATCGATTTGTATTTCAGAAATGTGCTGGGTTTGAACGGTGCTCGTTTGTCTAGATTCTTGGCTTGCAAGTCGAAACACAGTTTTCAGGAAATTAATAGTTTTTTTACAGATAGTTTCTATAATGGGGGAAGAAAACAAAAGAAGCATGCATTTCTGGGCTGAAATTAGTCACTGTATTTATATGTTGCAGGCTTGCAGCAGCAAATCCTTCGTCTTATGAAAGCTTTAGACAACATGTATTTTATCAAATATGTTTACCTCGACCTGGTAATATGTAACAGTGTAGCTTAACGCATGTAGATTATGTAAGATTTAATGATAGACAGCTTTTCTGTCGAAATATATTGTTGTTCATCCTTGTAAGGAGTAAGGACACTACTGATATAATAAACAGCATATCCATGTCCATTCTCAATTTTTCTATACAAGCATGCTACTGATAGATCCTTGCGTAGCAGAGATATATAGCCTTAAAAGCTTTCTAGATCATGGTGGAGCCAATACACTAGCGTTTTCTTCGTATGAACACAGTCAAAAATAGATATATTTTCACCCATCTAATTCGTAAAAACATTAATTTTCTTCAATCCATCAGGATAGGAAGCAGGGGAATGAAAGGAGATGAACATTTTGATAGCCACTGCTCTTTTCTTGAAGAAAAATCTTAATCTATATGGCAGGGTCAAAGCTCTATGTGATGTGATAGAAAATGTTAGGAATAGGAAGCTCAACAAAAAACTCTGTTGTGACCAAGGTCTGCATTGCCTCATGTAGAAAACAATAAAACTCTTTGATTCGAGGAACCCCACCCTGAAAAAACATACTCTATGGATCTAGATGAACAAGTAAAATCCCTGACTATCCCTGACTCTTACAAGAGGTACACGTCTTAACTCGAACTCGAAACCTGTTATGCAGATCTCAAGTCCTTTGTCATCACATCACACCCTTGGTACTGAAGTAAACCCTAAACAACACGTTAAACTCTGAATAAATAAACCTCATGTACAGGTTTTGGTCATGACTCGATTCGCAAATGCTTTGTCTCGGAGCTCCATTGTCTGGCAATATCTTCTGCTACTCTCTGTGCATCAATGGATGAACCCAACAATCCACTCCTGGCAAAACCGACGCTGTAAAGTCCATTCTTGCCTTTCCAGTTGTCGGGGAATGGATTTCTTGGATAACCTTCCTTGTCGTTGAAGAAGCTGTCCTCCTTTTGGTGTCAACAGAAGTTAACAAGCATGGAAAGAACTCTCAAACGAAAATTATCTGCCCCAAGATATTTGAATCTTGAGAATTTCAATGAACTTCTTCTATACCTTGAGCCATGATGCTACATTGTTTCTATAACCTGTTGCTAAAATTACTGAATCAAAATTCTCTACTTGTCCATCCACAAACTCTGCGCCGTTGGCTGTAAATCTTTGAACACCGCAAACCACCTGAGAGCTCCATGAATGTTATGCATAAAAAAATTATTCGTTTAATGCAGACAAGAACTAAGAGGGAAACTATTAGTAACCTTGATTTTGCCCGATTTAATTTTAGAGAAAGCTCCAACATCCAGCACTGGGGTTTTCCCAGTAGATTTTTTTTGTTCAAGTGGTCCAATTTTGGGTCTTCGTATGCCCATCTTATGTGTGTCTCCTAGAATAACTTGTGAGCAGACGAGGAGGAACCGGTCAACTAATTTTACTGGGAACCAATTCAGCAACCACGTTGAAATACAAAAGGTTGATCTGCCAAGGATCTCTCTAGGCAAGATGTGCAACTGCAAGAATTTAGAGCTACATGAATAATTCAATGTAGAAAGAATAGAAACTGGCAAGTCAAAAAACATTAAACATGCTACCTAATTCTGACAATGTGAGAAAAAAAATACATTTTACTTGTCTATATGTCAAACTAAGGCATGATTGGATATGTGATAATCAATGGAGCAGTTTGTAATGTTCTTTTTTTCTATTCTAAGAAACCTCTCCCATGGAAAAACATATTTTGTGGGTTCAGATGAGCGAATAAAATTCTGACTATCTTAGGCTTTTATAAGAGGTGAATGTCCTGACTCCAACTTGAGATTTATTGTGCAGATCTCAAGCCCTTTATCATCACACCATGTCTGGGACAATTTGTAATGTACTGTTAATTAGAACATGAAATTGATTTTCTAGATTTTCTTAGGTAAAACTGATCGGAGATTTTGAGCATGCAAGAAATCATATTTGAATCATGAAGTCTATGTATTCTATAGTAGGAAGTTCATCAAGTTCAGATCAAATATAAATCATATGTATCTATATATCCATAGTTCATGCGAAGTTGAAAGAGAAGAACATGTAGGATGAAGCACATTTGCAGCAAGAGAGCCTAGATCAGAACATTTTACCTTATCTCTTACTGCCAGAGAAACTTGAGCATCATTATTACATAGATCTAAGCTAATCTCCATGCCTGAGTTTCCACAGCCTACAACCAAAACCTTTTGTCCTTCAAAATCAGCCCCGTCCTTGTATCTGCTGGTGTGGATTAAACTTCCTTTAAAATCTGAGATTCCTTCAATATTAGGTAACACTGGTTCTGCATTCTCTCCAGTTGCTACAATAAACCACCGGCACAAAAACTCAGACTCGTTGGCTTGAACCCGCCAGAACCCCATTCTTGCATCATAAATAGCTGATTGAACCTCCTGTCTAAACATGGGTTCGATTGCGAAATGCTTAGCATAAGCCTCCAAGTAACTTATGAACTGTTTTTTGGTGGGGTATGCTGGGACTTCAGGAGGGAATGGCATGTGAGGAAGTTTGCAGGTTTCCTTCGGGAGGTGAAGCTGTAGACGATTGTATGTCTTCAGTCTCCACAGAGACCCTACACAGCTCTCTTTCTCCAGCATCAAAAAGGGAACACCTCTTTCTTTAAGGCATGCTGCTACAGCTAGCCCCGAGGGTCCTGCGCCAATGATAACGGGTCCAGGGATCCAAACAGGCTTTGATTCTGAGTTCATAGCCTTATGAAATATCCCATCGCCTTTATCTTCTTGGATAGTTGTTGTATGCATTTCCATTTGTTTCTCGGGATGGTTTTTGCTTTGTATTGATCAAGTCTATCAATAGCTAGATTTCAGTGATGGAGAACGACAGAATGGAATAGGATAGCTACCCTATGGCAAGTATAATATGTGGAACTAACTACAAGAAGAAACGTTGATATTGAATGAGATTTTTTTTTTGTTAACGCAAGAAACAAGGCCTTTTGGAGGAATTCCGTAGAAGGGTGGTTCTGTGGAAAATGACACTTGTTTTCGAATGTTTTTAGCTGAAATAAGCTTGTATAATTGAGAGAAACAATGTTATGTGGTGAATATGAAGTGTCGTGACCAAAACAGACTGCAGCTGGCTTGTGTTGGTATTTCCTGCCTCTTTGGAAGAAGAAATTCATTCATGAAAGTTTTGAATGCAAACCAGTGCTTTCATTTTATGTTTTGGATGGATATGAAGTCCTTTTGGGTACTTATAATTATCTGATAACTTCGGTGTGAGGAAGAAGAAAGAATACCAGCCTCACCAACAACATATATAGAGCTTTCAAATTGCACAATCCAGGACAAAGCAAATGACCATTGAAGAAGTTAATTTTTTCTCAAAATATCCTTGTTCCAATTAGCTAAAGTACTAAAATTAGGTGATGAAGTGCCTCCAACGTGTAGAAATCTCCCTTGACAGTGGACAAAACATTATCTGATTCACTACCAACATTCTTGTTAAGTCTATTCTCACACCATGGAAATTGTGTAATGATTATCTTTTACCATATTTTTTAAGAGAGTTCCCAAGTATTAGACTCAAAAGCAACATTTTTCTGTCACTACCATCTTCAAGAGAAAAGTCATGGTAAGCTTATACATCACTTGTATATCATAAACCTTTAGTTTTGGCATGTTGTTTTGTACAACATCTCATGAGTGGTGGGGATGAAAGATAGTGTTTGGCAAGCTCCACTAGAATTTGGCTTTTTATGTGCTGCGTAGGACGAAAGAGAAAGAAGAGAAGAAATAGTTACCTCAACAAAGGACTAGTTCGCTCTACAAAGTTCAGCTTCAACAAACACATGTAACCAACAAAAGATGACAAGGGCTTCGATGGTGAGTTCAAGCTGTGGGGGAAAAAAAAGAAGTGTTTTGTAGCCTAAGTTACGTGTATGATTGTAGATGGCCTAGAGATTGGTGTTTCTCAAATCACCACGAATTAGCCTAATGTTTAGATTTTGCTCTTTGTTGTTCATATAAACATCTGTGTATATATACAGAGAAAATAATAGAGTCAGCCCTAACGGATTTTCAAATCTCAGAGCAGCATTTCAAGCCCACTTGGACAGTACCTTGCCGAGCTCTAACAAGTTTTCCATCAGACTTGTGGTTAAGCAGTACGTCTCTCATTTTTGACAAGAAAACAAAAGATGGTGAACTTTGTGCGTAAGATAGTTATTTAGGTCTTTTCTGTAACCAAAACCAGTGTTGTCAATTGACAGTATAGTTTCATGGTCCTCAAGTCGTAGCGTGATGGCAAAGGACTTGAGATCTACACAGCAGGTCTCGAGTTCGAACTTGCACCTTTTGTAAGAGTCTGAAATAACCAAGGTTTTACTCGCTCACCTGGACCCACAAAGTGCGCTTTCCATGGTGGGTGTGCTCGAATCCAAAAAAGAGAGTATAGTTTCATGTTTTTTGGCAGTTTCAGATACCTGAAATCTGATGAAATATCTTTCACAAAATCATACGTTTACTATGAAAATTTCGTTATTGGAGGATATATTGAATGCTTAAAAGTCTTCTGACCTTTCTGGGATAAGGGATAAAACCTGACTGGATACGCGTACCTAAGATTTATACCTGAGGAAACTGAGAAAAGAGACAGATTTCTATATTACGATATTAATTTGGTCCTGGTTTGTGAAGTTGAATATGGGTCCATCCCATCTTTGCTTTCAGAGAAGGAACCGCACCTAAAATTACCTTTGCCAACATTAGACGACCAAACAAAGCCAAACATCACTGAAACAAGAATTCATGAACATGTAGCTACAAATTCGAGAAAATTAAAGAACACTTCTGACTTGATTATCTTAAGCACTGACGGTGACCTACAAATTTGTGGACAGTACAGAATCTTCTCCAAGTTCTCCGATCACAATGGTTTTCCCAGTCAAATCTCAACAATGCCGAACTGTCTTGATTTGCGTACCCTATTGGGAATATTAGTGTGACTCGCGTGATGGCAAACCCGATTCAAATAATGGAAATTGTTGCGTCAATCTTCATGTAGAAAAGCAAATGCATCTTTTTCGTACTTTAATGTTAATGTGACATGAGAATGATGCAAATACCAGCGAGCAATGCCAACTCGTTTTTTGAGAATTTGTTTTTTAAATAATACCAACTCGTTTTTCAGAATTATTTTCAAAGTGTTTTTAAAATTGCTTTTTTCATCTAAAATAACATTGATATAAAAAATTAAAAGAAAAAATCTGGAAAAAAAACATCATTAAAAGAATCACTGCGCCACAATGATGAAGCTAACAGCATGATTATTGACACCATATCTGATTTTTGTAACGAGTCATGACTATCTCGTTAGTTAAAATTAACAAAACATAATTAAGCAAATCATAGGTCTTAATTATCATCAATGACCTCAATATACAGAGATTTGTAGTCAGCTGAACCTGTTACCTAACCAGAAACTTTACAAGCTGAGATTCGATTGCTTGAAATGAATGCAAGGGGAAATGTTAAGTCAATAAGCAAAAACGAAGCCTATAGCATTGTAAAGGGCAGGTTATATTTCCAACTCTATGGTACTAATTAAGAAAATGTACTACAATCAGAAACAAAATGATACAAGTGCAACATTCAACATAGTAGCTGATGTTATGAATAGTCGCAACAGCTCTACTCTAAGTCTCAACTCAAGGGGGGTGGTGGTGGTGGTAGCGCATTGGGTGGTGGCGGTGGTTGCATCAACATTTGTGGCATAGGGGGCCTCCCAGCAAATTGCTGTGGTGGTGGTGGTGGCTGCCGCCAAACTTGTTGTTGGGCTCCCATGGCCATTTGCTGTGGGGGAGGCCTTGGGAACATAGGAGCTCCTTGCATAGGAGGTTGTGGCATGTTTGGAGGGGGTGGCCTGAATTGAAGTGGTGGTGCAGGCATGCCCGGAGGTGGCATTGGTTGACCTTGTTGAGGTGGCTGGCCATGCCAAGCTGATTGACTGCCAACCTGCATTGTTGCAAACGCTGCATTTGGTGGGGGCGGAGGACGCAGTGCTGGAATTGGTCCTGGAGCAATAACACCATTTGCAAAGGGACGTGGGGGCACAGGTGCAACCACAGCACCATTGGCCTGAGAGGAAAGTGTTGGAGGTCCACTGGCAAACAGAGTGTGGGGCCTGCTCTTTTGGGTAGTTGGATTGCTTGCAGCCAAAACTCTCTCTGGATCAATAACAGTAACAATTAAATCACTTCAGTTGATAATAAAAAGACTCAACCATAAGCTTCTCTGTTGGAGACCATTAACAGAAACTTTCCTACTTCATTTTAAAATAAAAGGATTAGCTCTCATCTAGTTAATTTCAAGAGGACCCTCAGAGGCTCTCATAAAAAGAGGCAACAGAAGAAACTGTAAAGAATATTTAAAGCCACATCTCAATGAAAAAAGGCCTCACCTGCAGGAGTACCATGGCGTTCCCCTTTAGTGTCTTTCTTGTATGCATATGAGACTGTTATCTGACGGTTGCAGAGATACTGGCCATTCATTGCCTGTTAAAGTCCAAAATACTATTAACCAGTCAGCTCTCTGTTTAATCAGTATAAGCAGAGGATTAATTCCTACTGAGTGCCTTCTCATCCAGCAACCACCAAATGAAGTAACATTACAATGTCTACACTTTTGCTAAAAAGTAAAATTACTTGCAAGAGTCCAAAAATGACCTAAAACACAACAATAATTTGTGCAAACCTCTAACTACCGAAAATAATGGCTTCTCAAAAGTTTGTAAAATGTGAAAGCGAGGAATTACCTCAATAGCTGCATCAGATGCTTCAAATGAGTCATAACTGATGAAACCAAAACCTCGGGAATTTCCAGTCTCTGGATCTCTCATTATCTGAAAATACGAATTCCAAACATCAGTATACAATAGTAAAAAAAGAGAAACAATTCACAAATAGGTAATAATTAGAAAATAATTTTTTTCAACATCTCAATGATGACTGAGAAATATCTAGAAAAGAATGCTAGATGTTCCAAGTCAAATCCAGAAAAGAGAACAATGCACCAGAATGTTTGAGAGCATGTGGCTTTTGCTGCTTGTAAGATCAGTAGGAAGAAAAAAGATATCCAACCATGGATTTACTCTGAAGATTCTTGGTACTAACATTATACTCCTAATCAATCCCAGATGTCCATTAAACCACATGCATTCTAATATATGCATTGTGAAAAATGATATATAAAGACAAATTTAAAAAAGTTCTATACTTTCCAGGATTGACAGGCAAAAGTTCGTGCCTAAAAAATTAAAATAGGTAAGTTGTCCTAGATCCCATTAAAACGCAATGGTACATTCAACCACATGCAATCCAGTTGTGAAAAATGATGTATAAAAAACAGTGGTAAAAAAGATTACTCTTCCTATGATTGACAGGCAAAAAATTTATGCCTAAACTATGCTGAGACGCATATTGTGCAATTTTTAGAACCAGAAGGCTCATTCTCATCCTTATCTTGTTCCTCTGCATGCATTTGGATAACATGGAATAGCAAGCCTATTACAACAATTTTGTTATCAGATTTCTTCTCTTGCTTAATACAGATCAGACTATTCGCTGCTCCTTATTTATCCAACAGATGATAGTTCCAATGCATCATATTAACAATAACTTTCAATTGGCTAATTACAATATCTGCTCAAGTAAAGTCTGTAATCAGCAAGCCTGGCAAACACCAGGGTCATAAGCAATGATTACATTGATCAGCAACATCAACCATGCTCCAATGATAGTCAAAAGCTCCTCCTTAAAGCTCAGGACCATTCTGTGCTTTAAGGGCTGGCCTACCAAGATCTATATACACTACTAAATTATATACAATTTCCAATGGCACAAAAGAAGCCACTATAAACTAAGAGTCCTGTTATAGTATTAGAATTAGAATAGAAAGTTTCTGGACAAGCTTTGCCGAGCATTGGGTTTTGCACTGCATCCACCATGCAAAATTTTCTACAATAAAAGAATAGAATTAGGTTTGATTTACAGAAAATGATACCATCTATTTTGTTGGGGTTTTATGTTCCTTGATTGCATCCTAAACTCCTCTGTATTTGCATTTCAATAACAAATTCTAGACTTAAATGTTCACATGCAAGTTCTACAACATTGTATTTGACCATTACAAACTTCATGAAAGGACATAGATGTGAGCAATCTCCTTTTTTAATAAAAAAAAAATGCATGGATGAAATACAAGGTGCTTAACTCCTACAAGCTGCTAAATCACAATTTGATTTATTTTTATTCTCTCCTCATTTTCAACTTTCAAGACTCGTGGATGGCAAAACTAAAGCAAACATAACTAATAATTACCTTAGGATTTGTAACAATTACTCCAAATGCACTAAAAGTATCATGCAAAAGTTTCTCATCAACATCCTGCAAAAAAAATAAAAAGGATTTTAGCAGCAAAATCAAAAGATACAAAACACTTCATATTCACATAACTATGCTTTGAAAGAATTAGACAACTCACAGGGTCAAGATTTCCAATAAAGAGATTTGCCCCCACATCCAAGCTCTTTTTATCTTGTGACGCCTAAAACCAAACATGTAATAGTCTTAAAACTACATTAAAACATGTTCATTAACAAAACAACACATGAAAACACTAAACTTCTTTACCTTATTTACACGAATTGGCTTACCATAAAGCTTAATCATATTCAAAACTTTAATTGCCTGCATATTCAAATTTCAAAACCTAAGACATAAATCCCACTAATTTTCTTGTAATAAAACGAGTAACTGTAAATTAAATTCAAAGCCAGCTTACATAATCAGCATCTTCTTCACTCCGAAACTCTACGAATCCATATCCTTGGTGAAGATTTGTTACTCTATCCTTGGGAACATAAACATTAACTGGAAAAAAAAGGAAGAAAATGTTGGAAATTAAACTCTAATTTCGTAAAGTAAGATTAAAAAGGTTATCACTTACCAACAGGACCGGCTTGAACAAATAATTCCCAAAGTAGTTCCTCGGAAACTTGAGGATCGAGGTTGCCAACGTAAGCAGTGGCATCTTGATTTCTCTCGGCTGAGTGTTGGCCAAGTAAATTAGCTCCAACACCTGGTGCTATTCGAGTCGTCATCCTTTAGTTTTGCTCTAAAACCCTAACTCACCCTTTCTGTTTATGAATCTGGAAATTTGAACCAGAACTGGTGGACTGGCAATTGGATTTTATTTAAATCGTGTAGACCCAACTCTTTTTTAAGACAAGAGTTTAGGCCCAAATATATATTATTTTTATGAATAAAAACAATTAAGTATATGTTTGATAGTTTGATTTAGGTATTAAAGTTGTTTTTTATTTAGAAATATATTAAAATAATATTTTTATTTATTTATTAAAAATTATTTTTGATATCAGTACATGAAAAAAATATAAAAAACACTAACATTTTTAATACAAAGTAAAAAATAAAATAAAAAATTTCATTTAAAAAAAAAGTATTTTTAAGAGACACTACCAAACAAGCCTAAAATGTATGGGATTTTGTACGGCACTAAATTTTAAAAATATTTTTGAAAAAAATAATTTTTTTTATTTTTATTTTTTATTTCAAATTAAAAAAATAATATTTTAAATCATTTTCATGTATTAATATTTAAAAATTAAAAAAATATTATTTAATATATTTATGAACAAAAATTAATTTTAAATAATTTTAACCATATTTTTAAAATGACACATGGATCCTCTCATATGGTATTATAGACATATTGGTGCGTGCCATTTAACTTTATTTTTTCCAAAAATCTGAGATGAACGGATATATTCTTCTTCTTATTAGCAATTAAAAAGAAAAAATAAAAACAAGAGTGCGTGCCCTTTTCAAATAGGCCAGGCTCCCTATTTTTTTTTTCTATTTTTTATTTTTTAATTAATATTTTTTTAATATATGGTTTTTAAAAATATTTTATAATTTATATTTAAATTAGTATTGTTTATCTCTGAATTTATTTAACCCTTTTTAATAGTAGTTGTTTTTTTAATTTTTTTTGCATGTATTTAGATTTAGAAGATATTATTATAATTATCAATAAAAAACATATGTTTTATATAAATAAAATTTATTTTTGAAAATAAGATTTTTTTGGATAATATTTATAATACATGAAATTTTGCATGATTATTTTTTTAACCTTTTCTTTATCCAATCAATTTCATATGCGTGTTTATTTTTATTATCATATGATTTTAATAAATAAAGTCATTAAACATAATAAGATATATAGCATGTGCGACAAATATCTTGATTTACATTTATCATTTGTTTTTTTTTCAACTTCATGTTTATTTATCACTAATAAAAAAATATCATTTAAAAATACACATGGTATTTAATTTATTTAATTAGATGCATTCATGAGTGTTTTTTATTTACTCTTAGAATTTTTAATGTATAAAATAAATAGTCAGAAAAATGTCAAATAGTTGGTTATATTTATTATATATTTAAAAAAATGTCAGAAAAGTGAATTTTTTTTTAGTTTAGCCCCTCATTTTTTTAATAGTTATTTGGGTTATTTTTTTGATTGATCAAGCCAATTAGATCACAATGAGATAATTTACACATGATTTTAATTTAACTTTGGTTCATCAAGGGAGTGGGTCAAATGTTTTTTTTCCTTCTATCAATTCATTTTTTCTCTCAATTTTATCTTAAAACTTTTTTAACCTAGGAGGTTTCTTTTGGATTATCCAAATCAACTAAGTTATATTAATATAACTTTTACGTGATTTAATTTTAAACTTAAATTAAATAAGAAGTCAAATAAGGAATTTCAAGTTTGACACGCTAGGCTAAATTTAATAAAAATATCAAATAATTATTTAACACCTGAATAATATGTCAATTTAAAAAAAAAAAATTATCTGGCTGGTAACTTAATGTGCACCTATAAACTAATAATATCTATGCTCTTTATATTATTTTTCTATGCAAAGTCATGTATAATTATTATTTTTTTTCTAAGAATACTACTGATCTATGTAAGAATATAATATATTATTTTGGGGAAAAAAAAATCCAACTATTCGTTTCAACAATTCAATCCTCAAGTAATTTTAATATTTTTTTATTTTTAGGATATTTTGAACAATTTTGAAAATTTAATTATTATATTCTTATATAACCTTAAAAAATAAAATGAAAAATATAAAATATATTGGAGAATTAATTATTATACAGGGATATATATATATATATATATATATATATATATATAATTAAATGTATAAAAATATATTAGAGACTTATTCAATGATATAAGAATAAATTAAACTATGTTTTGAAACGCAGTCCTATGCAAACAAGAAACATTAAAACATTTCCTCCACTTCTTTTTCCTTCATTAAGTGTTTGTTTAATATTGTATTTAAAAATTATATTTAAAAAATATAAATTATTTTAATATATTATTAAAACCTCAACTACACTCCACTCGTATCCGTAAGGCATAGAGGAGGTAGAGAGAGAGAGAGTAGTCATTTTAGTGTTCATCTGATTAACTACATTTATGGGCCTCCGGCAGAACAATGATGCAGTAATCAATGACCCCGACCAAGTTTTTTTGCAATCACAACATGCTTAATATCATACGCTAGCCAACACATTCAAGGACCTCATGCAAAACATGGATGGTAGAAAAACTAATACGCAGAAAACTACTGCTACTAAACATGATGGACAGAGCATCAATAAGTTCTATTGCCATGGAAAAAGCGAAGCTCTAACCTCGTTGAAGACAACTGAAGCAAATGCTAAACCATGGACTAGCATTCTACAAATTACAAGGCATCCATGATGAAATGTGGCTCATGAGCTAAGTCGAAGTTTTTATGAAACTACAATGGAGCTCGAAATTTTATTGCAACTTCCAAACCAGCTTCCCTGGCTAATTGTTCTGTAAAGATTGGAAAAGGAATCTAGCCAGAAAAAGTTACAGATTGTTGCCATGTGAGAAATATGCTTCACTTGTAGCTGAATTTTTCACCCAAAACAACAAAGAACATGCCTCCCATTAATCTTAATCTGTAGCCTCTTTGACTTCCTTGTTTTCCTCAGTAGATTGCAAACCAAGATTTTCCTCAAGTTTCCTCCACGCATTCAATAAATTAGGAGGGAACTTTTTCTTCATTGTATGAATCAATCCTTTTGCTTCCTTGATCTTCTTCTTCTCCACCAAACCCTTCGCCAAATATTTCAATGTATTAAAATCTGGAATTCTATGCTCCCTCACACTATCCCTAAATATCTTATACCCTTTCTCATATTCGCCATTCTTGCACAAGTTAAAAACCAGAGTTCTATATGTTGCCGGATTCGCTTTACACCCATGTACCGTAAGCCCCTCATAAACCTTCTTCGCTTCCTCCATCATCCCACTCATACAATAGCTAGTCATCAAATAATTATAACTAATTGTATCAGGTTTCAACCCAGAATTCTTCATCTCCTCAATCAACTCCTTCACACTCTCTGCCCCCTGATTCACAGCATTGCTAATCTTCACATTATACACAACAGCATCCAACTCACATCCTCTTTCCACCATCCAATCCAAAAACCTATCCGCCTCCTCATTCTTTCCCTTTGAATACAAACAATTCAAAACTGGTGTACAAACAATTGTCGTAACTTCCACTCCTTTTTTTTCCATTCCCATTAGTACCTCAATCGCCTTCTCCGGTTTCCCATCCTCGCAATAAGCCTTCATTAACATCCCATATGAAACCTTATCGGGCAAAACCCTATATTTCTCACTAATTTCATTAAACAGCACAGGAACTTTGTTATAAAGTTTGGATTGAATGCAAGCAGATAACAAAGAATTAAAAGAAATACAAGATCGAGGGGTACCCAATTGATCCATTTCTTGATAAGTTTTGAGTGCTTGATCAAACATCCCGGCAACGCCGTAAGATCTGATTAGTGAAGAAAGAAAGGGTTCTTGTTTGATTTGGGGGTTGGATTTGTGGGATTCCAACAAGGACTCTATGTCAGCGAAACGGTGGGATTTGGCGAGGCGGCGGACGGTGAGGTCTTGAGCATAGCGAGAGACGAAAGGGGGGGAGGACTCATTGCTGGAAGCGGAGGAGAAGATGGCCAGTGCTTTGTCTGGGTCATGTTCAGTGCGGAGTCTTGATTTGGCTTTGGAGATGGAGATTTTCTTGGTGGTGGTGGTGGAGAGGTGGCGGATAGTGGAGGAGGCCATTTTGAAGTTGAAGGATAGGAAATGATGGGGCAGTGGGTGCTAGTGGAAGGTGTACAGACGGGTTTTAGGGTTTAGGGGAGGTTGAAGTGACGGACGAAATGGTTTTAACTTTTAACGGAACTTTCATTTACTTTTCTTTAAGAAAACAAATTACATTATCCTTAAGCCGGTTTATTTTTACATTTTTTTAAAATAAATTTTTTTTTGTATTTTCAGATTTCTTTTGGATATTTTGATGTTAAAATAAATTTAAAAAGAAATAAAAATATTTTAATATATTTTCAATTAAAAACATTTTATAAAATAATTCTCACTAATATATCAAATAATTGCTTTGTGTGTCTGGAATATTTGATAACATTTGGAAAAAAACATAGTATGTATTTTATTATTTTAAATCTTATAAATAAGTATGAACAGATTGAAGTATTGGAAAATAAATATACCATATATTTGTAAATATAAATTAATTTAATAATGTTATACATTATGTATATTTATTTGATCAAGTAATATAGTGTTGTATATATAATGAATATATAAGAAAATAAATATCTTTAAATACATAAAACTTATTTTATATATTCTAATATCAACTGACATGCTGAAAAAATATACGAAACCATTTTTTGAGTGTTGAAAAATTGGATGACTCCCAGAATTGTATTTAACAATTATGACACCAATTGTGCATAAAACAAGCATGATATAAGAATTAAATGTAAGTTAGTTTTAAAAATAGAGATGATCTCTTTTTTCATCGTTATTATCATTAAAGGTGAAAGGTTTGAAGTGAGGTTATCTTCTTAGATCATCCAAGTGCGGTTTACAATGGATCAGATAGCAGATCCAGCTCCGATTTGTTTAATTGATGGATCATATCTTATACTTGAACTGGGATTTTTTTTTTTATTGTCGATTCAGATCTTAGCAGTTTCAGATTCGGATACCCATTGAGTTTATTGTTCGACTTTTCAAAGAAGAAAACATTTTCAATATTAAAAAATCACTGTTTTATTTTAAAAGGTGAAAATGAGTTCAGCCGCTGCATGTATATTATAATTATATTTCAGCTGCTGCTGTAATTACATCCTCTTCATGAGATGGAAAATTTTAACATTGATGGGAACAGCTAGTAAATGGAGGGAACAGCTAGTAAATGGAGAATAAGAACCAAGCATTACATTTGCTTCAAGTTACAACAAACGGCTTCATGCTGTCTAGGAGGCATCGAAAAAGATACGAATAGCACGCTCCGATATCAGAGTTTTTCATCATCAAATCAAATATAATGTGGCAGTCATCAACTTTATTTTATTTTATTTTATTTTATTTTTTTAAAAAAAAAGATGAAAGAAGTCGAGTAGCAAAAGAAATTCATTTGAACTAGTTCAGTGTTTAACGGTCATCTGTTCAGACTTCAACAGCAAGGCATTTAATCAAACGGCCAAAAAGTAGTAGACTTGTAAGCTAATCATTAAAAACATAACCACTAGTAGTAATAATAATAATAATAGTAATAATAATAATAACAGGGTATCACAGGATGCAAAACCCAAGTGAAGCGAAGTGTGGTGGAAGGAAGCAGCAGCCCTCTACAATTAATTAGTCATCATATTCTCCCTGGGAGAACTTGTTCTCCGGAAAAAAGACAGCCACAACGTGATTTCCACCAAATTTCCTCCCGTTCATCCCTGCTCGTGCTTTTGAAGAACCTTCAGTGTCTACATATTCCAAGAACACCTGACAAATAACCCGACATTCTAGTCAGAAACTATAACCTCAAAAAACAACCGCTTTAAAACAATCTGAAGTGAATATAAATAAGGGATTACGAAGCATCATAGATGAAACAAACTGTAACATATGCTAACCTTCCCAACTCCTGGTGCATTTTCACCATCTGGTCTTGGGCGTGGGATCACAACATTCACCAGTTGACCTGCATAGAACGTGTGAAAATATGCAACCCAAAATTTTCAAAACAAATATTTTCTTATTGAAAAATGGAAACCAATCTCAAGTAAATATAAATAAGGGATTATGAAGTCTTCTGTCTGTGTATGTTAAGCTTGATTCTTTATAGCAGAATGTGGGACTACAAATGGCTGTAAAACAGACATATAACACACAAAGAATAAAGAGCAATCAATTACTATGAAGGAAGATTCACAGTACAAAAGGCTAGAAACAAAATAAATAGCCAGTTGAAACATTTTACCAAATTTCCCAGCTTCCATTCTAATGTCTTCCAAAATGTCTTCATACTCGTCATCATCTTTGAGCTCATCCACAGTAACTACTTGAGTTAGGCATACAACTTTCGTGACTACAGGCGGTGGCTGTAACATAAGTCTCTGCAAAAATAAAATAATATAATAAAAGGTTTCAGTAAGCAAACCTGCACACAATACTCAGTATGCGGACAACAGACAAGATAAATAACAAAATAAAGACCACAGATAATTAACCTATAATGGCATGGAATATACATTTATATATAAAAATGGAACAATATTTACCTGTAATGCAATCTGCTGCTGAGCATGCAATAGCACATTCTCTTGCTCTGGTTTAGGCTGGTTGGTGCCCTGGTTGGCACGTCTAACAGTGAGAGTTTTATCACCCATTTTAATTCCATTCAGAGCAGCACAGGCTATGTCTGTAACTGAAAGATCTTGGTAAACACAAAATGCATAGCCTTTCGAGTTCCCAGTTTCCCTGTCTTTTACAAGATCAAAACCACGGAGGGCTCCAAAAGACTCCAACAACTCCCTAATCTGTGCTTCTGTGAAGTAATAAGGGAGTCCACCCACAAAAATGCGGTCTGGACCCTCAAGTCCACCAGCAGAACCAGGGGTAAGTCCAACTGCTGCCAGATTAAGATTGGGATTGGGCTGGCTAGGACCAAGTGTTGCGGCCAGAGATGGGTTGTAGTCGCTCGGTCTCCTGACCTTAACAGGTGCTCCCTGGGAAAATAAAATTTTGCGATGAAATAGCTCAAACAGGTCAGTACCATGTAACAGCAAATATCATAGACCACAACGAAACAAAAGGAATATAGCAAAACAAATTACCTCAAAAATAATCCCATCCAAAGCCATTGCATTACTGGCCTCCTCGACAGATCTCATCTCCACAAATGCAAACTTCTTTTCATGATTTATATAAACATTAACAACAGCATCCCCTTAGGAAAACAAACCAGATAAAAATTTAGTGACCATGGAAAGGATGCAGGTGGTCTAATTATGTGCATCTGCAAAACAAAATTAAAAAGGATATGGCATACCTGGGCCTGCAGTGTTCCCTCCAATGGCAGCCATAACCTGGCTAAAAAAGGTAGCCACAGACTGCATTACAGCATAAGGGATTAGTATCCAAACAGGGATATATAAAGATGAGGGAGGCAAAAGGAAGCAAAACAAAACCTGTTCATTTGCTATAGGTGGAAGCCCACCAACATAGACCCGTCGAGCATGCCTGGTAGCCTGAAATCACAAAATAAATCATATAATTCACAAATTAACGACAAAAAAAAAAAGACATGAAAATCACATCTTTCCATTCCTGCCAACCTGCTGAGTCATTGCCTGAACTGGCATAACAGGGAGAGCACCAAACTGCTGCAAATGAACAAATGAAATGCAATCAATGCAAATGAGAAGATGGAAATGAATACAAGTACATACTAGAGTGATGCACACCTGACCAGTCCCTAATGGAAACATGTTGGGAAACATTCCAGGAATGGGAGCAGTTGTCCCAGTAATCTGGCCTGAAAGGTAATTAAACAGACATTAGTACACAATCATACATCAATCCTTACTCTAATGTAGTTGGGGTACCAAAATCAAGTTCTGCATCATTCTCAAATAGAACCACTAAGTCCTAACCTTTGGCAATAAATTTATCAAAAGAGATGAAAGTATATATAATATTCAAGTTCTGGAGGATATATTTGCAAGACTACCAAAACAGGCAATAGTTGCCAGTTGAAGACGAAAGAGAACCATCAACCGGTGCATTGTCTCCTTCTTGTACATAAAAGCTACAGAAGTCGACTCACGCCCATTGTCAGCACAGTGGGACAAGTAGCCCAACATTGCCTTCTTACAACAAAAGACAGACACAAAACAAACAAGCAAACACCAAACACAAGAAAAACCAAAAACTCTCTCAGTTCCAGAATTATTTCACCAAATAAGCAATAATAATAACAGAGCATAACCCATTCAGAGACCACAGCTTTAAGAAGCTAGATATACAAAGTAAGAGAACAAAATACTGCTTACCAAATGATACCATGTAATTTGATACGGATTTTCCACACTATGTCAAACAAAAACAAAGATAGCAGTTAAGAGAATATGACATTTTAAGTTGTATAAGAGGGTACATGTACCAGTAGCAGCAACGGCAGCGGCGGCGGCGGCACTAGGCAACATTGCTGAAGCAGGAGGAGCCATATCAAAACCACTGATCCTTTTGCTGTAAGTAGACAGGTATTGTATGCCAAACAGGCGTGCATGTATTAGAAAACAGAAGAGCAAAATAGAATAAAATAATAAGTATGGATAGTCATTTTGTGTACCCCCAATATACCTCTTAGAGCGTGACCTTGATCTGTGCTCAGATCTATCCTTTGAGCGAGATCGTGACCGACGTTTTTGCCTGTCTTCTCTATCTCTATCAAAGTCTCTCCGCCTGCTAAGAGAACCAATTGATCAGTTATCCAGCACTTAAAGAATGGAATAGTATATAGAAAACAATACTTAAGACCTGGCATTCAAAAAAACAATCAGATTTTATTACTTGTCATAGTCTCGGCTTCGGTGATAATCATCATCATCCCTATCTCGGCCTCGATCCCTCCTTTCAGTGCGATCTCTATGGCGGTCGCGATCACGATGACGGTCACGATCCTTGTCTCGGTCCCTTTCCCTATCTCTATCCCTGTCCTTGCTTTTCTCCCTATCCTTGCTTTTCTCCCTATCCTTGTCCCGGTCTCTTTCCCTATCTCTATCTCTACCTCTGTCCCTGTCTCTGCTTCTCTCTTTTTCCCTACTTTTTGAAGACTCCCTCTCATAGTCACGTGACCCATGCTGAAATCCACGCATTGTGCTAGTAAGATCCCAAAACAAGGATATATGGTACACAGTACCAACCAAAAACAAAAACCCACAAAATCCTTTACAACTGAAGGGCTTTCTACATCAAGAATCAAAATACAAAACTAACAAATACTTAACGTAAATCCAGTAACTGCAATGTTTCACGTGTCTAGCAAAGACTTGACATAGCATCAGAAAACAGACTTAACAAAATTAGAACATAACAAAAGCAATATCCACAAGTTTAACCAGCATTTACAAGCTCCAAATCCATAACTAGCATAGGCCAAAGATACACTGTTAATTCGAGAAATTAATCGTAGGACATGAAAAAAAGGGCAACAGAAACCAATTGATGTAATTTACGCTGCTCCGAGTTTCTTCCGATTAAAACCCTAAATCAGCAAATGCAGCAACTACAAGCTTTATACCAATAATTAAAGCTAAAACAATACATCACATAGCTCATATTCTCAAATAAAGACAAACGGAAACCCTAACTAAACTCTACTTTTCTGTCCAGGAAAAATGATTTACATCTGTTTATACCTCAGACTTAGAATCGCTGTGATCATCAGCGCCGCCGCGAGGTGGAGGAGAGGGATCAGCGCCACCGGCGCCGTAGCTCTGGTTTTCGAAGTCGGCACCGCCGTTACCTTCGTATCTTTCTGCTTCATAATCAGTCATGGTGTATTTTTATTATTTTTAAACTTTGATCCAGTTTTAGGTTTTGGTTTTTGATGATTTGACTGCGAACGGAAAGCGAGAACGAAGATTAGACGAGGACTGAGAAATCTAGGGCTTGAAATTGGGGTTTTTTGATTGTATTTATATAGCCAAGGGAGCTGCTCGAAGAAGGTGGATTATATATTATGCTGGGGTCGCGTTGCCAACCGTATATTATATTTTATATTATTATTATTATTATTAACAAAAACTAAAAAAGCCGTGGAAGAAACCTGTAGCAAATCAATAATCTTAATTCCAATTCTGCTTCCTTGAGAAAATTTGTTCAATCTTGACTTTTATTTCTGAAAATCTGTTTTTGATGATTTAAATTACTGAAAAATACATACCCTAATTCATAAACTTATCATATATAACACTTATTTTGTTTATACATAAAATATGGCCCAGGTTATATCTGAATTCTTAAAAAATTGTTTAATATCATGATAATTTTTTCTTTTTATCTAATGATAGAGAAAAAAATTTATATTTTCTCACTAAATCTTATATATAATTGTGTTTTAAATCTTGGTTTTGTAGAAATTTTAATAAAATGTTTTCTGTTCATAGAAATACTTTTCATTTCTCATTTATTTTACATGCCAAAATCCATCTCATTAGAAAGAAAGTTAAATTGCATCGCTCACTTACTGTTTGCCTATTGTTCACCCACACCCACATCTACTGTGGACTGGGATGCGCGATCTGCTGCTTCACCATGCATTTCAATTGTAATTGTAAAACAATTCAAAGAAGAATGGTTCACGCTACCTGCGTGGATTACAATTGCAATTAAAAGTAGACCAAAGGTTCACTCAGCCTGCGTGAATTACAAGTCAAAGAAGAACAACAAAATACGTTGCGTGGCTTACATTTCAGAGCAGTGCGCTGCTTTTTAAAATTTCATAACGCAAAGGCAGTGAATGGACTGTTGCTTTTCAAATTTCAAAGTTCAGAATCAAAGGTTAATGCTACGTGAATTACAGTTCAAAACAAAAATCAATTTCACACTGCGTGACTTATAATTCAGGACAATGCACTGTCTTTTCAAATTTCAAAATTTGACGTGGAAATGGTGCATGCAATGCTGTTTCTAGAATTTCAAAAGCTCAAAATCAAAGTCTCACACTGCGTGAATTATAGTTAAAAAAACAAAATTGCACGTTGCGTGGCTTACAATTCATACCGGTGCGCTGCCTTTTAATAACTTCACGCCAAGACAGTGCATGCACTTTTCAGATTCTAAAATTTCAAAAGTAACACCAATAAAATTTCAAAACAGAGTGCACTACTGCTTCTAAAATTCCAGAACTACAAGCGACAGTGCACTGCTTCTTTTAAGATTTCAAAAGTTATGTGAATTAAAACAGAGTGCACTGCTGCTTTTAAAATTCCAGAACTACACGCGACAATGCACGCACTGCTTCTTTTAGGATTTCAAAAGTTACGCGAATTACAAATTCAAAACAGAGTTGCATTGCGCCACAGGTGTTTCTAATCATCAATTGTGTCTTCAAAAAAATTAGCAGCTCATCCTTCAAATTCATTAATGTGGTTTGTCGTTGGGTGCATTCAACGACACCTAAAAGCCTTGGCACCTGCATGTCACGGGAATTGATATTTGATGTTGTAATAGTAGAACATTAACTGTAAATAGTAGAGTTTTAGTTGAACTCTTATTCTTTCAATCTTAGCCCGAAAGTATAGGAAAATCATGTAAACCTATTTACTTTCTATTTAATGGAGAAGACACCCGAGAGGGGTGATCATTCAGTTCCTAAATATTAACATGGTATCAGAGCAACGGGCAGAGCCCGCGTCGACCTTTTATCTAATAAATGCGTCCCTTCCAGAAGTCGGGGTTTGGTGCACGTATTAGCTCTAGAATTACTACGGTTATCCGAGTAGCAAATACCATCAAACAAACTATAATCGATTTAATGAGCCATTCGCAGCTTTCACAGACTCGAATTAGTTCATACTTACACATGCATGGCTTAATCTTTGAGACAAGCATATGACTACTCGGCAGGATCAACCAGTGTATGGTGTATCAAAGACGTCCCTCCTCCAAAGGCCTCTTCCGGACACCACTTCGTCACTTGATTCTACACTACCGGCACCGCGACGGTCCCACTCAGGGTTATACACCCGCCCGGATAGGTATGGCTTTTCTCATACCTCGTTTATCGCGACTCTCGATACTATTTCTCGTTCCTCACTCTTATACTCAGGGCAAAGCAACTCGAGGCTTGCTGGCAGCAGAGCCATGCAAGAGGAAATTCAAGCTCTTCAAGAAAATCACACTTGGGATCTTATGACTTGTCCACCCGGAGTCAAACCTATTGGTTGTAAGTGGGTTTACTCGCTAAGTTTAGATCTGATGGCTCTCTAGACCCGAGTATAAGGCCCGCCTCGTGGCTCTTGGGAATCGACATGAATATGGTATTGATTATGAAGAGACATTTGCACCAGTAGCTAAAATGACTACTGTACGGACTATATTGGCACTTGCTACGTCACAGGAGTGGTCTCTTAGACAAATGGATGTGAAAAATGCGTTCCTACATGGGGATCTGAAGGAAGAAATTTATATGTCTCCACCGCCGGGCATGTTTAAAACACCTTCCTCCGAGGTTTGTCGGCTACGCAGATCCTTATATGGTCTAAAACAGCTCACGGGCATGGTTTGATAAATTTCGCTCTACTTTGCTTGATTTTCACTTTATTCAAAGTCAGTTTGATTCCTCTTTGTTTCTTCGCAAGACATCTGCAGGAATTGTATTGCTCCTAGTCTATGTTGATGATATTGTGATTACTGGATCAAATACTGAGTTACTTAAACACTTGCAAAAACATCTCCAAGACTCTTTTCACATGAAAGACCTTGGCAATTTGCAGTATTTTCTTGGCCTTGAGTTTCAAATTACTCCGACCGGTACATTGTTACATCAGCACAAGTACACAGAGGAGGTCATTTCACTAGCAGGTCTTCAAATGGGTAACTCTGTTCTTACTCCATTGGAGGTCAATGTTAAGCTTTGTCAGGAGGAAGGCGAGCTTCTGTCGGATCCATCCTTGTATCGGCAACTAGTTGGAAGTTTGAATTACTTGACGATTACTCGTCCCCGATATTTCCTTTGCAAAGGCAAAGCAGGGTTAGTCAATTTATGCAGCCCCTCGTCATCTTCACCTCGCCGCTGTTCGCCGTATTATACGATATCTCGAAGGGTACCTCTTCACGAGGACTGTTCTTTCCTAAGGAATCTTCCTTACGCTTGAAGGATATAGTGACGCCCTGATTGGGCTGGTTGTGCAGATACTCGTCGATCTCGTTACTGATGGTGTATGTTTTTGGGCAATGCACTCATTTCTTGGAAGAGTAAGAAGCAAGATAGAATTTCCAAATCCTCCACTGAATCCGAATATCGTGCTATGTCTTCCGCCTCGCTCCGAAATTACATGGCTCCGTGGATTATTAGGGGAACTTGGTTTTCCTCGGCTTCATCCCACTTCTCTTCATGCCGATAATACCCAAGTGCGATTCGGATTGCTACTAATCCCCGTCTTTCATGAGCGTACAAAACATATTGAAGTTGATTGTCACTCTATTCGTGAATCTGTTCACCGCCATGAAATTACACTTCCTCACATTTCTACCGAACATCAAACTGCGGACATTTTCACTAAAGCTCTCTCTCGGCATCGGCATAAATTCTTAGTTGACAAATTGATGCTTCTTGATCGACCAGCATCAATTTGAGGGGGGATGTCACGGGAATTGATATTTGATGTTGTAATAGTAGAACATTAACTGTAAATAGTAGAGTTTTAGTTGAACTCTTATTCTTTCAATCTTAGCCCGAAAGTATAGGAAAATCATGTAAACCTATTTACTTTCTATTTAATGGAGAAGACACCCGAGAGGGGTGATCATTCAGTTCCTAAATATTAACACTGCACAGTCAACCCATCACCTGCAATTTCAACCCATCTTTTACACAGCCGTGGAGAAATGGACGTCAACTTTGGGGGACAACACTCCACATCAGCTATGCAAAGCTGATAGCGCTGTGGAGGACAGAGGTAGCCATACAATTCATTCTTCCTTTCTACAGCCAATTATAATTCCTCACATTTCTACTCCTATAAATGCTTTGACCTCTTTCGTTTTGCTCATATGTCATTTCCTCTCTGTGTGTGGAGCTTAGTTCTTTCCTTCACCGGTTTTTCAGCCATTAATTTATCCATTGACGGTGAGCCATTTCTTTAGCCTTTGTTGCCTCTTGAGCTTATTTGGTTTGCTTGGCTTTCATGCCTCAATTTCATTGGTCATTCAAAGGTTTGATTGGTTCCTCACTTTCTCATTGCACAGTTTTTGGGGTGCTCTGTGTTGGCTCTTACTGTCTTCATCCATTGCCTGATTATTGTTGCTATTGCAATTGATAAGTTTTCTTTGTTTTTGCGGTTTCTAAATTATTTGCGAATGCAAGTTGCTAGCCACAATTTCTGTTCCTTGATTTTTGGTTTATGTTCCCTTTCGCGTTTGGTTTTTGGCATATCAAAGAAATTGGTTGATGGTAACTTGCTTGGAAATTAATTTTTATTGTGTTCTTTGTCGTTTGCTATGTTGTCATCCAAATTGAGATTGTTTTAACTGTCTCTACAAAGAATTATGTCTGCTTCTTTCTTCTTGTGTATTGGATGACTGATTTGTTGGGATGCTATACAATTTCAGTTTGTTGTTAATGTCTTTCAGTTGCTTTGATTGTCTTTTTTTTTTACAAAACAATTGTTTATTCGGTTTTTTGTTGGTATTTTCAATTTGTGATTTCAATTGCTGATTTGATGGCTGATTTGTTAGACTGGGGAACGATTTCAGTGTAATTGTTTTAAATGGTTTTTGCGATGATTGTTGCTTCGATTTTATGTTGTTGCATTTAGTTTCTAGTTTCAATTGCCGATTAGATTGCTATTTTGTTGTTGATGCCTTTGAAGTTGCTTTGATTGTCTTAGATTTGTTTATGTAAAAGATGTTGATTTGGATTTTTGTTACTACTTTCAATTTTTGCTTTTGAATTTTTATCGGATGGCTACTTTGTTGGGTTGAAAAGCAATTTATGTTTGATTGTCTTAAATTTTTCATGTGAGAATTGTCGATTCAAATTTATGTTGATGCTTTCAGTTTGTGGTTTCAATTGCCAATTGGATGACTGCTTTGGTGGTGTGAGGAACAATTTCAATTTGATTGTCTTAATTTTTTTGGATAATTGTTGATTCAGTTTTATGTTGCCAGTTTCAATTACTGATTGGATGGTTGCTTTGTTGTTGATGCCTTTCCATTTGCTTTGATTGTCTTGAATGTTTTTTTTTGCAAAAACTTTTAATTCGGTTATGTTGCTGCTTTCAATTTTTTGTTTTAATTGCCAATTAAATGACTACTTTGTTTGGGTCAGGAACAATTTCGATCCGATTGTCTTAAATTTTATTTGGAAAAATTGTTAATTTGGTTTTATGTTGCTGATTTTGAATTGTCAATTGGAGGGTTACTTTGTTTGTGATGTTTTTCTAGTTGCTTTAATTGTCTTGAATTTTTTTTGTGAAAACTGTTGATTCAGTTTTATGTTACTACTTTCAATTTTTGGTTTCAATTGCCTATTAGATAACTACTTTGTTGTTGACGCCTTTACAATTCCTATGATTGCCTAGAATTTTTTTCCCAAAATTTTAAAATTTTTTTTTATGTTGTTTTCAATTTTTGGTTTCAACGACCGATTCCATTGCTACTTTGTTGTTGATGCCTTTCCAGTTCTTTTGATTGCCTTTAATTTTTTTCCAAGTATAATTGATTCGGTTTTATGTTGTTGCTTTCAATTTCTGATTTCAAAGGCCAATACGATGGCTGCTTTGTTGTTGATGCATTTCCAGTTGCTTCGGTTGGTTTTTTTTTACGATAATTATTGATCCGGTTTTATGTTGCTACTTTCAATTTTTGATTTCAATTGCCGGTTGGATGGCTACTTTGTCAAATTATTAATTCGTTTTTAAGTTTTGCTTAGATAAATATGCTGGAGTGTGCACATTTTCATTATTTGTTTCCATTGCATTGTTATATGATGGAATCAAGAGCATTGACTGGTTGAATGCAATTTCTTACTCTGTCTTAGCCTATTCTCTGTGTTGTTTTCCATCGTCGGTTTCATGTATGTTCCAATTAGTCATCCTGTTGCAACTGCTAGGCTTTTGTTGATTTTTTTTTGTATAAACCACGCGGTGTCCGAGACACTGGTGCAGATTAATCCACGTTCACACTGGGTGGGCCCCAAAGGGGTGAAAGTGCTCCCTAAATGGCCAGCTCCATACAAGAGTAGGGATTGAACCCCTGACCTCTTTTGTTGATGTCTCTTCATTGGTTTTCCTTACTTTTCGTATGACAGATCATTGAATCATTACCATTTTTTGCTTGGTGTTGGTTGTTTGTCGGCTGCTACGGTTGAGATGCTTCTTCATTGACGTTAAGGTTTGCTCAATTTGGTATGCTAGTGTGTTGCCAAATTTGTTAACTAATACATTAATACATTTTTTTTTCTTTGTTGTTGAATTATCAGTTGCTGTTGATTTTTGGATGTTCAAGTTGCTAGGTACGATAAAATATTATTATAATTGCTTTGCTGGTATGTCTTCAATTTTATTACATTTGACTTTGATGTCTATATTGCTCTTGCTTCACTAGGTTCTATTATTGTCTTCACATATTTCTCAAAGCTTTTCTGCTCCATCAAACACATTGGTTGTTTTGACTTTATTATGTTTTTCTGCAATTTTCATGTTTTTTGTTTCGTTGCTGCCCATTTTTTTCTCAATTTATTCGCTTGATATTAAGTTTAAATAATTTATTTCAACAAATTGCTTGAAATTATTATTTACCACCTTCAACATTCTCAAATTGCCATGCTTTATGAGATTTAGGCTTCTGAATCTTTGAAAATTGACGTTATCGATGCTTTTTTATATTTGATTTCTTCTGCAGAATCTTTTTTTCCCCTCCTATTGACAATTATTTAACGTTCAACTTTATTCAATAATTTGATCTTTGGAGTTTTTGTGCCCTTATAATTCTTTCGATGGTGATGTTGGTTGATAAAACATAGGAACCATATTGTGATTAAAACCCAAAAAATTAATCGGAATCAATTGCCTGGAAATATTTATAATTTGAATTTTTCATAGCAATGTTAAAAAAATACAAATAAAAAAAATTTTTATATTAAGCACTGTTTTAACTCTAAGAAATCATAAAGCAATGGTAAATAACATATATACGATGATTGATTCTAAATCATCTACACATAGATTACCAAATTAGAGATATAGTATTTGGAATTTTTTTTCACTTGTGCATTGTTCTTATATCATGATACAAACCACCTCCATTTTGCATTAAGCTGGTAATAGATATAATCAAATATATATCTTTTTAAAACCAAAACCAAAATTATTTTTGTTACATCTGTTTTTTAAAAAAAAACCACAACCACAAAAGTTGCTGCAGATTTTCAAAACTAAGAGACTAAAAAATAACTTGCTACTACGGTTTTCATGTTAAATTATGATCAAGCTTCAAATTTGTATACTGGCTGGTTGACACGAATAAAATGCAAGTCAAATTTCAATCTCATAATGCCAGAGCTATTGGTTCGATAATCTCTTTTCTTTTAGGCGAACGTCTGGTCTTTCACTTTGGCCATTCATCTTGGAAGTTCGTTTCAAATGTTACTGAGAAGCACAGCTAATTTCATGATAATTACTTTCTCCCATAAGGAGATTTCTTTATCAAAACAAACACAGCAGGTCAAACCATAATTAATTAGAATAATGCCTTCAACTAATTTCTCTTCATTGCATCATTGCTTGATTGACACAGAATAATGTTTTTTCTAGTCAATTTCAATCTTAGAACATTCTTACCATGCACAGTGGTTCGCCACCAGAGTTTTGCTCAGTACACTCACCGGAATTGCCCCCGTCTATCCTCCCGAGTAGCTTGGTTGCCAACCCCGAATCAAATAGGATAAGTACGACCATGCTAATGTGTGATTCAGAGACTTCTAACACTCACCTCCTTGACAACATGATTTTGTTAATCAAATCTAATTTTCCAAGTCTTGTATAGATCATATCTCATTAGTGATTCTCACAAGAAGAAATTAGATAGAAAGAAACCAGAGAGTTGAAATCCAGTCAAACTTTGATTTTATCAGCACCTAATTATGTACCGAGCCACAACCGAAAGCTGGCATCAGAGCAGTCACGACCATTGATCCACCTTTAACAACGTTATTGGAACAACCAGCTGTATACCACCACCATTGGTTTTATTGCTCCCCATGGACTGCAGTCAGAATGTGTAGAGCGAGCTTAATCGCCAATGCGCCATAACATGACAAGCGCCTCCACAAACAGCAAATGAAACAAGAGGCATTTGCTAAATCGCAAGACCTGCACAGCAACTGGTTAGGAAAAGCATTAAAGAGAAACAAAAAATAAAAATATAAAAATAAAGGGAGCACTCTTCGATCTTTGCATGCACTATAATTGCTCTCTTTTCTTTATCTGATAATCAATTCTTCTTACAATGCAAAACAAGCAACATTTTCACTGAATTTGTCAGAGATCTCAAGATTCTTTTTTTTTAGTGCATTTAAGTGTTCTCCCTCATGGAGTTGCCAACCCAATCCAAGGAGTTAGGCAGCATCAGTATCTCCATGCAGCAACACTTCGAGAGACAGATGTGGTCTTGTTTTGACTAAAATATCTTTTAGAATAGAGGTGCGGTATAATGGCCTCAGATCCTCTCTTGAATATGGAATATAAAATCTGAACATCATTAGGTGACTGGCTTTTATTATCGCGTACCTTCAACCAAATCATGATGGTTTACCATCACCACTCTTCAATACCCATGCAGAACCTTTGGATTCACATAAATCAGTCATGACCTGGAAAAGAAAACATGCTTCAATTACTCAAGCTATGAAAAATGCTACTGAATAGATGGTCGCAACTTCTTAGATGAAGACACTGATTTCTTTCGTGTGTTGTAACTACAAGCCTCACAAGTCATATTGTCCAACCTTCAACAACATTATTTCAGAATGAGCCTAGATGAAAGTAATTTCAGGGTATGGTTTATGGAATGATTACAGGTCAAGTCAATGAAATCATAAACAGATAAACAAGGGACAGAACAAGGTAATAAAATGTCAGCAGATGGATAGGCTAGTTTATTTTTTAAGAGGTTTTTACTGTGATTTAAGTTTTAGTCCACGCAAGTTGAAATCGACATGGCAATCTAACAATTCACAGCTGTGTAATTTTGAGTCCCCGTGCAGTCTACTTCCAGTATTCCTCACATCATTGCTTTTAGAACCAAAGAGGCTAAACCTCATTTGCACTAAAACATCAAAAACTCAAAATAATAATAATAAATAAAAAAAAACAGATAAAAAAATACAAAAGAAAGAAAAAGGAAAACACAGCAAAAAAACTGTGATTTGCTTCAAAGATCGCAAGCTTTTCACGTTTCTAATACCATGAAGTTGGTAACAACCTAGGGAATTGGGAGGAGACAAGCAACTTAACTTACAACACTAACAAATTGCCAAATAATATAACAATATGATTTAGCTTTTTCTGTCACAAGACATCCCCAGAGTTGATCTTCTATTGTACCACCAGATAACGTAGAACCCATCTAATCTTCTACAACCAAAACAAATACACTTCAACACCCCTTAGTTGCTACCAAGAAATTCAGGAAATAATTTGAAGAGTTCTGGCTACTTCCATCAAAGCTTGAGCCCTTTTCACCCATTTTAAATTAAAACACAACTAATCTTTAACCCTTTAGATTTGCGAATGACAATATGTAAACTAGTCATCACAAAATGAGATTTAGGTGGCATTATCCAATCTATTAAGTTTGTCTTACATCACTGACCTTAATATATTCACTGTTTGAAGGCTCCCTCTTAAGCTCATGCCTGGCTGCTGCTTGGACCTCTGACTTCTTAATGTTCGCATTAGGTCCTCTTGCCAGAAAAAGCCCAATTACTACTTTTCTGCGAGGGAGAAAAAAATTTGAGAAGCAGAGATATCCTAGTTATTCTTATTGCATTGTATTTACACATAAGCTCCATAAGATCACTGGATTGACAAAAAAAGAAAAAAAATAGTATATATATAACCTCAATGGATCAAAATCTGGGTGTTCCGGTGAAGACTTCAAAACATAAAAGCCATGAATATTAGTTGCGACTTCACTTATGACTTCTTGAAGTTCCTCTGGAGGAGCTTCAGCACCAGAGGCTGCAGCTACTAAAATTCTAGGATCTGCCTTTGGAAGAGTAGACTGAGAGATGGCCAACTGTCGCAAACCTTGGCAAATCATTTCAAAACTGCAAGAGAAGAAGCATCATTATACTTAAGTGAATGACAAGAGCTTCTGATGGAAACTTTTGTCAATCTGTGACAACATAGATTTCAATGAACCAATATTGTGTTCAAACCAAGAAGGGAAGACCAAAAAGGGAAACTTGTGCAATATTGATGTCAAAAAGAAATTTTGACAACCAAGGCTGGTATTATGGTTAAAACACAATTTATTGATCTCTTCTACATTCACATCACACGGAGACCACTCATTTAGATTTATTCACCGAGAGATTTATAGCAACCTACAAAGTAGTTGCACCTAAGCCCCTGACTTGTTTGAACCTTTAAAACCACTAAAGAAATTCTTTCTCCAGAAAAAAAAACAAAACAATTAACCACCTCCAAAGGTAAATAAAAAATTAACTACATAACAAAGGGCCACGTTAAACTCATACAGGACATTAAAACTGACACAGGCTTCCAAAGGTATCGATGATTAGAAATACTGTTTCAACTAGAGAAACATGCATGCATGCACACAAGAAAGGTGTTAAATAGCCAGGAAAAAAAATTGAAACCCATACCTGCAAACCTTGTGAGTTTGGAGAACTTTTGGCAAGGCCTTCCGCAGAGCTTCTCGAGTTTCATCTGTCATGGTTTTCTTCGGCTTTGTTATCACAATCTTGGACACACTTTTTCCAGCTCGATCAAAAGCAACAGAAATATTTTTTCCTATGACTTCCCAAGCTTGTTCTTGCTTTCTAACAATGTCTGGGTACAGTTCTACAAACTGTGTATCCATATTTTCTTTGAACTTCCAATCCTTAAAGGAAGGCCTTTCAACAGCAAATATATTCAGGAAGCTCTTCAGAAGCAGAGGCTTCATAGGGACATTAAGCTGTGAAGGGGTGACCACCAAACTCTTGCTAAATAAAAGAAGTATGTAATCTCTAGCTGCAAGTTTAACCTTTTCATTTGGCTTAGGGCTGGGAAACAGTAAACTCGTTTTTGGCACCCATAGTCCTTGCACTAATTGCCCGAACTCCTGAAGAACTGTTAAGAGATCTTCAATGGAGTCATCTGGAATAAGATGCCTAAGAGCAGCAAACCGATGAATTGGAGGTCCCTGTTAAAAATAACAGTCCAGAATTATCTAAAGAGAGCAAGCAATTGCTTTCCAAATTGAAAACAAATATTTCATTATCACGATTCATCGCTTCAAGATTTTCTTCCAAAAGCTGAAAAGCATAAAGAAAAAGGGAGTAGAGGTAGAGTTGAGAAAGAACACAAAATTGACTTGATTCCATAACTTTAAAGAAATGCTAATATAATAGATTAAAACTTCACGATCCAGTTGGGAGCTTCAGAGAAAAGCAACTTTGATGCCCATACTCTGGTGGCTCAAATTCAATTGAGATAGAAGTCATGAATTTTTAAAAGGTCTAGGTTTCAAGTGGAATTTTTTATTGAGAAAACTGTACGAATACCTTGCCAAGACCAGGAAGAGAAGCGTGCACTGTATATTATTGAACCACAGCAATTAGAACCGCACCCCAATTGAGTGAAAAAAATGTAAAAAATGCTCACCCCATCAACAATCTTCAACCAAAAGGACAAATAAAACAAGAAAAAAAAGTCCACAGTGGAAACCATGAATCCTTAATCCAGAGAGAAATGCAATCTTGGATTTGGATCCGGATGAAGTATATACTCAAACTGGGAAATTAAATGTTCTAAAGGACACTACAGACATGAATGCATGAATTCGTTTAAATAACTAAATCTGTTTTAAAAATATGCATCTGGCCATTAGTCAATAAGTGTTATCTCGGGAAAAGAGAAAGAAGTGAGAAATAAGAAACAGAGATGTAAATCAGCAAACACATCATGCTTCTCACACACATTAATGTTTCTAAACAGCAGGCCAAAATTGCACAACCATTTATAAAACGCAGACACATCAGTACAACCAAAATTCCGCCACATACAATGGCTGGCAACAAGTTCCAAAGCATCACTATATCATATAATGGAACACAGATTTGCAATATTGAGTCAGAACAAACCTCCAAAAACAACCTCTTAATTCGTTCTTCCAGAGGCAGTGAAAGCAAAACCCTGTAACAACATTTATTTATGCTTTAAAAGCCAATAACACAAAAGCACAAAACATGATCGACAGTTGATGAACATCTCCTATTATGATGGAATAGAAAAATATATACATGCACCCTGATTTCCATCACCATCACCGTTTACTGTAACATATTAATTCATTATAAAATAATGAAAAATAAAAAATGGCAGTGAACAGAAAAATTGAACTCCATAAGCAGAATACAAGTTAGATCTTGTGTCCAAGCCTCCCAATAGTAATCTTGGGGCAGCAGAGGACTTACACAACCACTCACCAAACCACCACAACATTCAATTTGCACCTAGCTTTCTTTACCTTTTCATTGTATTGTTATATCAAGATTCTATTTTACATGTTATTGTTACCTCTTTCTTAATTTCTCAGTCCAATCAAATTCTCCACTTTTAACATGGGATAAAAAAAATCACAATAAAAGAAATATAAAGAACACTTTAAAGTAAAAAATAAAGTGCTATACTTTTGTTGTAAATAAACTTATGTAATTGTATATCCTAAACAATGTTATTTTGAACCTAGTGAAACAAAAATGCTACTTGAAATATAAATTATTCAAGTTTCATTCTAAGACAGAATGGCCAAGTCAATAAAGGTGCTCTGCAAGGCTCAGATGCATTTCTTGCATTGTGTGCAAGCAATCTATGAATTTTCTACTCATCCCAATATATGCTCATACATATTTTGGAGCGTGCATAACACATTTGACGTGAGACAGGGTAATAAAAAAGATAGAAGAAGCTGATCCCCCTATAGGAGAGGGATTAAATAGTAGAAATAGATAAATATAAGGCAAAGAAGAAGTCTCTAGTAACCTAAACTAAAAAAAAAGAAAATTATAGTGAAATATAAATGATTATAATAACAACATCCTAGAAAGCTTCTAAATAATAATAAAATTATAAACATACTAAATTACAAACAGACGAGTAAACTTTCTCGTTCCCATACTGCATCAACCTCTGATATTGAAGATAGAAGAAATTTGGAATAAGAAGGGTGACTGCACCTTCTTGAAGGACCATTGAGTTTAATGTTGTTGTTTGTTATCCCCGGACACAAGGAGCTCATGTAGTCATACCTTCATATAAAATGATGTAAATTTGTAAGCAAGTTTGGTGCTTCAGAAAAATTATCTTAAGAGTACATGAAAGTTTTTGGAAACATTGCTACTGGCCTAGAGTCACAAATAAGATAAGTTATAAATAAACCGTACGGGCTCATTGCAAACTCAATGTTAGAACTTTCTTGTGCCACCATGTTCTGTAGATATCTGGAAGATAAATCACTTTTCGATCCATGGTACTTCAGAGGAATCCAAGACTGCAAGAAAATAACCAATTAAGAGAACCACAAAACAGTCCTTTGTAGTAATTTACTTTTCAGCGAAAAATTAACTAAATGCTTGAACAACTATAATAAACCATGAAACCTAAAACTTGACTGAAGTGGGAGACAACAACCCACTATGAAGCAAAGCACTTATGTGTCCAACAGATCATTTTTCTTTATCCAATGCCTAATAGTTTCTCCATAGCACCATCCTACCAAGGAAATTTTCAAAACTTTTCAGCTCATCTAAAAATATAGTTTCTTTCATCAGTAATTATTGTATCCCCACATGCCCACACATTATTCCAATTTTTGAGTAAAGTGAAAGGGAAAAAAAGTGAAGTTATCTACAAAGATAAAAACTTGAACATAGCAAAGAAAGTTGGAACGAAAACCACTTAACCCAAAGAAAATGCTTGGGAGATGAATTAAAGTAAAAGAAAGGGAAAAAAGCATTACATCTTCAGTTAAATCCAAAGTATGTGGTTACAACTAGATAAATGCATGCTAAGTTTCAGTTGTAAAATTGCATGCTTAATTTGTGTACCTCAACATCTGGTTTTTGCTCATTTCCTGAACTCATCTGCTTGCTCTACACCAAACATAGATTAGATTTGGTGATTAGGAACTGATAGGATACGTGCTTAAATAAAAATAATAGCAACACCAACAAGAACAATAAATAACCAAAAGCTCTCAATAATTTCTATGAAATCCTGGTTGCCTGCCAATATCAAGGCATGCATACAATATGAGCATAAACACATCATGCACCCGTGTCTCTAGATAATTTCTATGAAATCCTGTCTGCCTTCCGTATTAAGGCATACATACAATATGAGCATAAACACGTCACATGTGTGTGCATACATGCACTCATGTGTGTGTGTTCTATCTACAGCCATTCATTTATGCACTGCTCACTAATGTGTATCCTTTGTACTTCAATAGGTGGTTTAACAAAATAACAGAAAAGAGATTTGATTAACAAACACCATATCAAATTTGGACTACATTAGCTGATTAATCCAGACTTTGGTCTTAATGTGTGAATCACAACAAACTATTTATCTTTTAACATATTTCAAAATCTTACAGGATTGAAAAAGGGGATTATAAGCAAAGAAGGAAACTGAAAACTAAAACAGAGCGTAAGATTATTGATATCAAAGGCATTTTATTCCATCAAAAGTTTTAAGGAATTCTTGCTTTTTTATATCGTGATGTAACATATATAAAAAAAATGCTAGGAAGCAAGAGCTCAAGCATAAATGGTGTGCATGAAGAACTTAGTTACAAGAAGAAAATGCTTAAAGCAAGGACCATATCCATGTCACCATCCCAAGGCAACAGTGTACTAGGCCAGAGGACCCACAACAAACCAAGGCATACTCCGCTTGATTACTTTTATTTCACCAAAGCTTCAGAGTATGAGAAGAGAGAAAAAACCTGCTTCTTTGGTAGACTTGAAGGTTTCCCCTCATTGGAATCTTCACCACTTGTGGCATTTTTTTTCCCTTTAGAGCTACCAGAACTTAGATAGTCCATTGATGGCCGAAGCTGCACCACTGTATGAATAGGATTCAGGTGTAACTGCAAGTTGAAAAAAATAAAAATAAAAAACCAAAACCTCTTAGAACATGTGGATCTGTCAAAGATAGTTGGTAAACAAACTCAGAGAAACATTAAGCAGCAGAATACTGATGGTACAATGATAACTTAGATACACATGCACACAAATACACTGGTGGAGCATACTTTAGAGTTTCTCAACAAATTAACAGCACTAGAAATGCAAAGGGAGAGAAAATATGTGAAACTGTATGGATACCCTCATAGATGAGGATTTAAGATTTACAGAATAATATAAAAACCAACCATAATTTTTTTTCTAGCACATTTAAATGACGAGAGAAACTAATAGCAGTTGCTGAAGGAAGGTAAAAGGAAAGGTGATCACTCATCAAATAAATAAAAAAAAGCTTGATCATAAATTTATGAATACTGTCTAGTATTCACCAATATATAGATCTCACAATATTCAAAGATAGATACAGTAGCAATTACTCTCATGCCTCAAGAACAAATGCAGCTTGTATTGAGTTTCATGAGGAGCAGGACTTCTATCCTTTTTCTTTCCCGTCATAAAATGTCATGAGATGTTTATGATGAAGGAAAATAATTTTTGACAGTCATCGCTCCCCAAGATTACAGAAAAAAAAGTTTACTACGAAGTTGTTTCTACCACACAGATGAATTAAATAGAGTATGTTAAGCACATAACAGGAGGGTAGGGCATGCATACCTTATTACCTATCAGAACACCAACAGCATACCCAGTAGCAGGAGGCGGTGACCATGAGGATGACAAAGTCTAAGGAAAGCCACAAAGCATGATACTGTATTAGAGTATCGAACAAGTACACAAGAAGTTACAAGGAACAGAAAAGGTTACAAGGACAGCAAACACCATAACAAATGTGAGCTGGAAAGAAGAAAAGAAAAGAAAAGAATAAATAAAACACCAGCCATCACCAACACTAAAAGAACCAAAAAACATTAATATTTCAGTAAACTACAAAAGCTATGAACTATGAAAATGAACTGTACCAGAGATGACATCTGATCATGTCCTGAATAAAAAACACCTGAAACACAACTCACTGCAAAATCAATAGAGTTCCTAGGCCATGACTTTCAAGGCACCAAGTTTCACATTAACAAAACCAAGGCACCCACCTTAGTGAAAATTTGGCAATACATCAAGAACTTATGATCTGCCCAAAAATCTCCCCAGGTCACTATATATACAAACTACCAATAATGAAGCCTAACCCTCCCCTTTCATGTTTAAGCACTAAAGAAATAACAAACCAAATTGAGCCTGTGACCAAAAAAGAGGGCAAATACAGAGGCAAACCTGCTTTTTCATATTCAATCTGCTAGCAATATCAGGATCATAGTTTTTTGTATCATCAATAGACAAATCGACCTCCACTTCGGTACTTTCAGGTTTCACTCTAACCTAAAAAAATTAATCGAAAATCATCATTCAATATCTCCCTTTTCCCCTCACAAAACAACAAGCTAAAGTCAGAAATAAACCCTAAAAAGACCAGAGTATTAACCTCTTTACATCTTTCATCCAGTTCATACGGTCTCCAACGCGGCCTCAATGGATATTGCATTACATATAACTGCAAGAAAAAAGAAAAATAAAGTTCATAAATCACTTTAAAACCCACTCCAATAGAGGAAGAGAAAAAAGTTCACCTGAGTGTTGGGGTCGACGGACGGAGTGAAGTAAACATCAATTTCTCGAACAACTACATCATCCTCTTCTTTATCAACATCCATTGGATCATTTTCCTTTGCAGCAGCTCCTCTCTCCTCCTTAGCATCAATTTCCATCTTCACATCACCATTAAAACCCCCCATTCCCGTCTTCGAAAGCGTATCATCAATTTTAGGTTTAGCATCTTCGCCTGTGTTAGAAACTGAAGGCTCGAATTTTGGTGCCGCCGGTACTGATTCCTGAGGTTCGGGTTTAGGTTTAGGTTTTGATTTTGGTTGGGGTTTCTTTGAAGTAGGCGCGAATCTGCTGGGTGGTTTTCGTACATTGCTCGGTTCGTCCAGGCCGTCCAGGTCCATAATAAATTACTTAATTTACTTCACGGTGGCTATGGGTTGTCGATTGTGTTAGTCTAGCCCGTTGATGGTGTTTAGCTGGCGGGAAGAGACAGAGTCAGTGAGGATCAAAAGCTAAGAGAAGGTGGATGCATTATATATAGTTCACGGGTGAGGGTGGACGCAGCCGTGTCAGAGAATCGGGTGAGTTTAGGGCATCTAAAGGCCTTTGGGTCTCTGCTGGCTCGAATCCATGAAAAAAAACTGGGCTACTTGGGCAGGTGCGATGAAGTTTTTCTTATGTTCTATGATACCTGGCCAACTTTTAATATCATGCCTACCTTTTCAATTTGATAAAAACAGAATACTCGAACTAAAATTTTGTAAAACATGGATCGGCTCGGCGGGTTACTATAAATTTGGCTTGGGTTGGTCTAAAATTAAAAATAAAAAATATATTATAATTTTTTTATTCTTTCGATTTAGTTCAAATTTGTTGGTTTGATTTCATTTTAGTGAAATTGAAGAATGAAAAAAACTTGGTTAAAGTAAAAAAAAACATCAAAAAAACAAAACTATTGTTGGTTTGATTCGTTTATTTTTTTTGGTTTGGTTGTTTTTATAGATAAACACCGAACCGAACCGAACCGAAAATAATCAACCATAATCCAAGCATTACTCCAATTCAACTCTTAAGTCGGATTTTACAACTATAATTATAAAATTAATAAAAAATTACTCTCTTAATTTGAAGTTTGATAATTAATAATTAAGAAAAAGTTACCTCTTTAATCATTGACTAACTCCTTTGAAATAGATGTAATGATGTAGAGTTAAGTTCTCTCTTTCTCTTCTTATATTTCTTTTTAAATGGATTAGGTATTGTTGGTTCAATTCAATCTAGTTATAGTCCGGTTTAAACACAAACAAGGGTTTTTTACATTGTAATGTTTAGTGAATATTTATATGTAATATTTTTTAATCAATTTAGAAAAAAAAATGACTATTTATTTTTTATAAAAAAAATGTTTAATTAATTTTTTAAACATGTTTCCACCTTTTATATAACTAAAAAAGAAAAGAGATAAGATAAGCTAAGTCACAATTATAATAAACATTCTCATAAATCTAAATAAATCTAATCTAAATTTAATTTTATTAACTTATTTATAAAACATATTTCAAAAAGATACACTCGATTTTTTATATTTATTCATCATAATTAGTAAGTATTTTTATATAAAAAAAAGATTAACAATTATGTTATATGGGTGAATGTTTTAAATAATTAAATAATTGAGCTTTCTAAAAAATTCTGTTAAACTTGAGCTACAATTCAAACTACTTATATAGACCTTGTCAACTCATTTTAACCAAAACTCGGTAGAATCTATAAAGATTTGAAAGAATGAATTGATTTAATAGTATGAGGCATAATTTAATAAAAAATATTGGTTAAATATTTTAATAGCAGAAATAGTTACAAGATCCTTAAACTCTAGATACAAAATTTTTAACAGATACATTTTGAAACCTAAAATATCAAGAGGTTTGATAATAATTATGAGTTTATAAGTCTTTTCACATTATAAGTAAGTTATGGCACTTTTATTAGGTTTTTAATATAGTTCAATCAAGGTAGAATATATAAATATTATGCGTATAACTTAGAAAGAGATTAATGTCAATGTCGATGCTAGAGTGGTCTAAATGGTATACAATATAGTACAACAAACAATTAAAGGTTGCATTATTTAAGAAAGAGACAATTATTATGCTCGATAAAGGTTTAATTGACTTTTATGGTGTTATTAGTGATGATGGTTTTGGTAGAACATGGGTGGCTACCATCAATGAATGTGAATAAGCCATAACCTATCAAGATAGTTGAGTTTATGTTTTCTAAAAGATATAGTTGTTGTATGTAAGTTTTATATATAAAGAGAGTGGTAAATGTATTGAACGCAACAACTATCATAAGTTAGTGATATAGAATCGATGTTATTAGGTTGCAAAAACATGAAGGCTTCAAGGTAGGGTTTTTCATGTGTTGTGATGCAAATGAGGTTTGTAAAGAAGATTGATTGATTTCTTAAAGTATCTAAATGTAACAAGAATCTAGGTGAATCAAAGAAGAGGTAAATTAGATTGTCAATTAGAAAGGTTCTTGTTAACTTAAAACAATATATAACACAACCTAAAGTTTAAAACAAATAAACTTAAACAATAATAAAAGCAAACTTAAAGATGCACAAAAAACTAAAATAATAAATGAGGAGACAATTTTATGCATCAATTTTTTTTTATAAAGGTTCAAACAATGATCCACTCCTTTATATGAACCACCATTCAAGAGTTTATTATCACACATGGTTATTTTAATGGGTAAGGCCAAAACTTCAAATAATCCTTTTCATAGGTCAAAAGATTGAAAAACCTTGTGCAATTATTTTTTGGATTCAAGATTTAATCCAATCTTTTTGCGAATTTAAAATTTAACAATTCTTTTAAGGCTTATGATCAAACCTATCAAAATATATTTGTATAATCAAGTTTGAAAGTATTTCCTAACCCTGTAGTCAATTTAGTGTACTTGTTATTAAATAAATAGTTAATTTATTAATTTCAAGTATCTCTTATCCTTAACCTATAAGAACATCTACTTTCATTTCATAAAAAAACATAATATATATCGGTATTAAATACTCTAATTATTATCCAATCTCAATAAAATATTGACCACATTTATATATAATATTTTAAAGCAATAAGAATACTTATAATTATAAAAAAAAATCATAATTTTTCTTACAAAAAAAATTATATCCAAACACTTTATTTTTACTCTAGATTTATTAACCAAGCTCAAAAAAAATATTAAATACAAAAAATGTTTATATATATATATATATATATATATATATATATATATATATATAAAGTCAGTGCCATTTGTAATTACTTGATTGGCTATAAGGTATACATACTAATAAATAAAATTATGACACGTATATGAAATTTCAAATATTCCAAACATTTGACTTATATATATATTTGTCAATATTCAGCCTTTTTCTACATCAACACATTCTCCAATGTACAGAAATATATGATTTTTTTCTTGGGATAAAGTAGTGGCAAGACATTTTCAATTGGAACATCACACTTATACTCTAAATTCATGAGTTGGCCAAACAAAACATTTTCAATTCTTTACCATATCAGTCACCAAAACTCTAAGTGATAATTGATATAATTGAGATTTAGAATTTTAGAACTCATAATATCCTTCTCCTGGCATTAGTGGGGAAGGAATGGATTGAACCATCCTTTTCCCATTCAACTTGTCAACCTTTATGGCAACATGAAAAAGAAGTTGTTCTAGAAATGACTCTTTTTTCTTCATCTTTGCCCTTTTTATATATTTTCCAATCTTTTTTCTTGTTCATACACATCTCCTCCCTCATCTATTAACTTAATTATAGGAGTTTGATACCCAATTAACATGACTTGTTTTACAGGTTCATCATTCACCAAATTTTTTGTAGTTAGTAGTTCTCAAGGAGCGTGATATGATGACAAAGAGTTTAAAATCTGCACAGCAGATTTTGAGTTCGAGTTAGAGTGTGCACCTCTTGTAAGAGTCTGGGACAGTCAAAGTTTTACTCGCTCACCTGGACTCACAAAGTGTGCTTTCCGAGGAGTAGAGTTTTCTCGTATAAAAAAAAATACTTTTATTTAGTTGTGTTAAGAGCCTCATCATCTTTTAAAAGTTATCAAACTTCATCAGGTTTCTTACATTTAAATCTGCTTATATTAGTACAATTTCAATATTTAATGCAACTTTATTACTACAGATCTTTGTTAGAATTTACTTTTGTTTCATATACGTGTGTGCTTGAAAATAAAACTAGGAGTGCAGTATTTCCTTCGAGACCTGTAACCTTAATGGGGATATCATATCGGTGTTGTGTTGTATAATTGACACAGATGGCTCTTTTCTTATAATTGGCCCCCGATTTTGCATAATTAGCTTGAAAAAATTAAAATTGGTTTTCGAAAATTCCAATCTTATCAATTGAACACGAATTAAGTTCAAGAACTTGATATTTCATCGATTAAGCCCCTAATAAAATCAATTTGACCAAATTAAAGTATAATCAAGTCCCTGCACAATTCTCAAACATAATTACACTTTTAAATTGGTCAACGATTAAATCAAAACCGACCCATAAAATATAATTATATTTTTCGACTTAATGTTTACACAGCTTTATCCGACAATAAATTACTTTAGCCTTGAATTTGCATTTTCCTTTATTTCTGGGCACAAAAGAGGTACGATCGAGCTCTCGGAAACATCCAAAATTTTCACCTTTATTTTTCTGCCGACACCAGCCCCTTTTATTTTATTTTTTGTTATTTTGAATAGATTTAGGGAATAACCCAAAATTGGGTTATGACAGTTGTGTTCTTTTCATTTTCGTTCTTATATGAAAGTCATAAAGTCTAAGTTTGATAACCCATATGTTAGATGCTTAGTTTCAAGACTCTATGTTGAAATCCCTGTTGATCGACCCCACAAGAGCCGTATAAACCATGCATGCTTTCAGCAACTACGGGATAAGAATGATTTTCCAAGTGCTGCTCGATGTAAAACTTTCTTCCGAACTGATCGTGATGTATCACTGACATGGGAAGCTCATCATACTTAATCCTTCTTCTTGGATCGAATTCTTATTCTGATAAGGAGGGATCGATTCCCGATCTTTTTGTTTAGGATTCGTGACCTTAATTACTTAACGCTCCCTTTCACAAATCATTCCTCTTATGGTCGAGGATCTGGTATCAGAACCTAGAGAGATTGTTCCATGAGAGAATATCTTTCATCTTGTTTAGCGAATCTAGAATTGTAATATAAAATGGTGTGTATAATCGAGTCAACAGATATGACTCAAGAACAGGTCACCCTATAAATAGTCTTTCATTGGATCATGTTAGAAGAGCACTGCAAAGAAAACCAGATTGTTCCAGGAAAAGCAGTCTCTCACGTGTGTGGTCTTGCCACTGGGGTCATTCTTAGTTCCAATCTCAAAAACGTATCATTCAATCTACTTGCCACCCAATTCTCTGTTTCTGCAACTCCCACAAAAACTGTTCCGCTGTGGGAGAAATTCTTTCAGGGGTTGTACTCAATTTATGTGCACTCTAGTCCATCTTACAATGAATCAAAGCCAGAAAGACCTGTCTTTCATGGCAGAAGAGTTCCCAGTAAGGTTAGTTTTTCGCATAATTTCTTGAGATCCGGTCATGTGAATTTAACATTTGTATCCCTAATCAACACCAATCCTGTTGCACAAATTAGAACTTGATAATTGACATTTTATTTATTTTTCTTAATTAATAGTACTGCTTGATTGGTTAAAGCCCTCTTTGATTTCTATACGGATAAAAAAAAATGGAGTGGAAGACTTTTGAAGTCACGCACATGTAAGAGACTACTTTTTCCTGTAATAAAAATGCAGAAATCTCAAGTGAGAAATCTGGGAAATATAATGCACAAATCTGGGAAGAAGGCCTTCTAGCCCTTTTTTTTTCCTTGGTTTAAGAGCTGCTCACCCAACCAAAATACCAAAGGCTTTCGTTCTTATGGATCCGACCAGGGTTTAGATCTATATGTTGATGTAGAACAAGTGGCAGAGGCATACATGCTCAAGAGAGAGCATCCGAAATTCAAAGACAACAGAATTTCCGCAATCTGGGTGTTGAAGTCAGAATGACACGAAACTCACTCAGTTGATGCATCTCGCTGTTTCCGGAGGAAGTCACAGCTTTGCTACCGAGGCATACCAGCTTTACTATACAAATGGAGTGGATACCATTTACTCGAGAAGTTGATGCCCTCCAAGTTTATCCAATCCTTTTTCAGGAAATTGAAAGCTCAAATTTCTAACCAGCAGCCCTCGTCAGTTTCCTTATATTGATTTCCTTTGCAAAAGTTAGTCTAACAGGTAGCTCTAATGTATTAATGCTGTTTTAAAGATGAATGTATTGGCTTATGAGTAGAGTGGGGCAAAGATTAGGTCCATCTTTCATCCTTCAGGTTTGTTCGGAGTCATTTCCACAGAGGATTGGTGGACAACAATGTGTCTTTCTCAATCATTATACTATAATATATCTTCAATTGATGGAGTTAAATCATAGATTTCCAAAAAACACTACTACAGAGTTGCATTATTATAACTCAACATTGGATCCTTCTCATACCTTCATATCATTTGAAGTTGTTGCTGAGAGGTGTTGCTCGTTGGTCAGACTCTGGGATTTGCTCACTATAGATCACCAATTCGAGCCCCACATCAACCAGGGCAACTGGAGGTTTTAAATTTCAGGACCCGTGAGATTAGTCGAGGTATACGTAAGCTGACCTAAACACCCAAGTTTCAAAAAAAATATAACCTTGCTAAGAAATTTTATCTTGAAGACTTTACTTCTATAGATTTAAATGGTTTAATTCATGCAAAAATAGATAAATATTCTGATTAACCTTGAAAAAAATCTCAAGAGTTATTTTAAATATTCATTAATTTTAATTAAATGTATTTCAAATAATTTTAATAAGTTGTTCAGGATAATTTAAACCTTAAAATTTTAAACTGATATGGAACCATCCCAACTAAAAGCTTAAGCTTTTATGTAAGATAGTTCCATGTCATGGTATCAGAGCCTTTTGAATCAACGACCGAGTTCGAATCTCATCACTCTTATTCTATTTGATAAAAATTAAGCACAAGACAATGTAGATTTGTGTGCAAGTTTCATGCCCAAAAAGCTTTCAATTGAGAGGATGTGTTTGAGAATAACATAAATTATTTCTTGGGTCTTCATTTTAGAGGTAGATTGGCCTGCCTAATTTTTTTATACAGTGCAATCAGAATCTTATAAAAACAGTATACCTCAGATAGGATGCGTTAGAGGTGCTAATACCTTTCTTAACCATAACTAGCCTCTTACTCTTCAAAATTCTGAAAAAAAATCAAAACATTTAGTTTTGTAGTAATCCAAAACAAATAACTAGGTGACTACTCCAAAACACCAATAACACCTACAGTCGACAAATAATATATTTGATTTGATTTTTTCTTAGCTTGCGCATCAATTGAAATTAAGTCATACAATGATGATCTAAAACACAGATATACAACTCATGTCAATTTGATATATTCATAAAAATTTAATAAATTCTTCTGGGTGATGACCTCAAGATTTTAAACATAATTAATGAATCTCTTAGACTGTGTTTTTTTTAAACCAAAATAATAATAATTGAGTTGATATATTTTATTTAAACTAAATCTATATATAATTTATCAGCAAACCCGACCAATTCTAAATCTCAAATTATATCACTGGATATTCTAGTACCAAACTGCCGATAGGGTTATATCAAACAGCTTACGGTCAATAGTCTCCATGCTCATAAAATTAATGTTTAACATCAACAACCAAGAACTGCTGTGGGTTTTACAAATGAAAATGCGAGCAATGAAGGGCAGACAAACAATTTAAGAACATGCACTTCCTTAACAAAATCTAAGCCATAGATTTAAAAAGAAAATCACAATGCATAACTTTCTTTATATATATATATATAAGAAAGGCTCGGACTAGTTGATCAAATCCTGTAGGACATGAATAACAGTACATTTATTTCACAACGATGCTAGCAACCACATGATCGTGATCAAATCAGCAAGTCGACAAGATCATCCCTTTCTAGTCATGGAAGCAGTCACAATGACAATTTCAGTCTTCTCTTCCGACTTGCGATTGACAATTTCTCCTAACCTAGAGAAAACCTCATCGATAATTGCTTCACCGAAGTGGCTAACAAGCATGGGCTCTGCCACAGCTCTCAGGCTCTTAGCAACATTGTATCCGCCATCTTTGAAAGCTTCAGACTGGTGAACTTCATCATCGTAAGCATTCCAGTTGAATTGAGATACATCCAAGAGATCAATGGTGAAGGACCCTTCCTTTTCAACTATTGATTCCACTTCCAATGGGGATGGAGTGTATAGAGGAATGTTAAAGGAGTCACATTTCTCTTCCTCTATGATCCCCTGCTTTGTTTTGGTCTTATTAGTATGATATTCTCCGACACGAAAACATAATTTATTGCACAAAAATTATTCTTTTCACAGTGTTTTAACTTTTGATACGGCAACTCAATTGGGACAAGTGCATGGTGATAGTAAAAGAAACATTCAGGGCAGTTTTTTTAAGAATAAGAAAACGAAAGAAAACAATTTTAAAGAAAATGATATTTAGTTTCTATCACAATTAAGGTAAAAAAAGCAGCGAGGTCATTGTTTTTTCATGGAAATATCATTACTTTACCTCTACGACCATTTCATTGAGAGCCACAGACAAAAGATCCCAAATGTAGCAGCACTCTTTGCTGGAAGGATCTTCACTTTTTCTACTAAAAATGTTTAAAACCATACGCCCTCCGGCCACCACCTCCTCCGAACGACACTTTAAAAACAGTGAAAAATCCATTTGAAACTGCCTGTAATAAGCCTTTACCACGCTTGGCGGACTTTTGCCGACCATACAAATACTCCCCTTGTTATCCTCCAGTCCTTCAGGGACCTATAATTGTAAACAAGAAATTAATACCTCAGACCATAAACATAATTCTATATAATCTTGTTTTATGTTCTTTATGTCTTTAATTACACTAATTGCTTATTGTAATTGTCCCTGCAGACTTATTTGAATGTAAAAAAAAAAAAAGTATATACGCCGGAAATGTTATGATTCACGGAACGAGGGAGGTATAGCGATGGCGCATACCTGAGACAGCCACATGACACCGCAGGAAGAATACACAAAATTCAGACTCTTTCTCTGGAAAAGCCGGCCAAAGAAAGAACCAGGGACTCCGGCGAAAAAACATGGCCCGAACCCGTCTCCCATTTGTTTTCTCATATCTTCGTGGAAGCCTACCAATGACTTGAAAATGGCGTTGAAGTCATTTCCTGGAAGATCATTCAGCAGCACCTGATATTCTGGCGATTGATGCCCTAGTTTTCTGCGAACCTCGTCCACTGCTTTGACAAGTTCTGATACTGCATAGAGAGTGTTTGGTCCAGATGAACATCCCAAGTCTGCTATGGCTAAACTTGCAGGGAAGGTGTTGCGGTAGAGATTGGTTATGGCCTCTTTTGCGATTGGCTTTGTCATGGATATCACCTTTCGCTGCATGTCCAAAAATACAAAGCAGCAATCTGTTAATAAAAATAGCTTTTTTCTCTCGTTTACTTCTAGTTAATCTTTATATAGATATATAATATTTGTTAAATTACCATCTCAACTAAAAGTTTAAGATGTTAGATGAGATCTCAAAATATAATTTATATTATTCTCTAACACATCTCCTAAAGTGAAAGTTCTTGGATTTAAAACCTACACATGCTCACATTACATTGTGCTTGATTTAATTTTATCAAATAGAATGAGGGTGGTGAAATTCGAACTCATGACCACCGGGTCAACAAGGTTCTGATACTATATATGTTAAGAAACCATCGATCTCACCTAAAAGTTCAAACTGGTAGGTGAGGTACCAAAATATAATTTATATTATTGTCTAACAATAGTCGAGTGCAATAATTAAAAGGTAATTATTTAGTAGAAGACGATTAATGGAAAGTTGAAAGAGCCTGAGAAGTTTATTTGTCCGTCCTCAATAGTTTCCACTGCAAGTATAGGATTTTTCAGGTTCTGGTTCCAAAATCTTAGCTAAGTACTGCTAATTTTAAGATAATAAAGCATATTAACACTAATTGTTCTCTGCGTACAGACCTTTTTTCCCGATACGATTAATAATCTCATATATATTTCTGAAAAATGCACTCGTTCTAGAGGCTTAAGATTAGTAAATTACATAAACCAAATAATAAGTTACCTGAAGCGATGAGTTCTGTGCATAACTTTTCTCTCCCCTTCCCCCATTCATGTGAAGCACTTGACAAACTTCCATTTCTCTCTCTGATGTCTCTCTCTCTCTCTCTCTCTCTCCCCCTCACCCTCTGGTTTATATATTTGAGTTAATGTGTTTCATGAAGTTGAACGTTGGCTCTTTTTATAGAGGCTGCATGACTCTGCACATGGATTGACACTTAACCTCTCCGTCTCTAAATTTCTCAAACAAGCTAGGCGATTTTAACCCGTAGCATGATCGTTTGCCCCTCCGTTTTAGTTTGATAAGCTAATTAATAGGTCCCTCTTATTTTATAAACAGAATGTTTAGTCCTTTTTTTCATTTTATATTTGTTTTCTCAGTTGTATTTACTTTTTGTTTTAAAAATATTATAAGAGAAAATAAATAGATAGATTTTATGAAAAGATTGATCAGAAACGAATATATTTTCTTGGATTAAAAAAATCATTGGCAAAGTTGTCATATTTAGAATAAACGATTTTCTTATTAATTGAAATATAGTGATAATTTAATAAATATTTTCATATATTCCATTGATTTTTCTTTTGCGCACACTAATGAAGATATAGAGTGTTATCAAGCTATAATTTTTAATACATAAATTGCAATTTCTAAAAGAAGGAAAGCAAAATGAAAAAAATACATAATTAATTCTTAAAATTGTTATTGATTTATTTTGGGATAGTTGCAAAAACCTCATGTATTTTACTTATTTTGTCCACTTTACATATTATATATGATGGTTGATGACAACGCGCGCATACAAATTTCGATGCTCAACGAACTTTTTAGTGTGCATTTTTTTTGTATAACATGTTGAAGCATGAGAGATGTAATAAAAATCACAAAAATTAATTGTTTTTAAAACTTAATAATTTTAATTTAAAAAGAAAAAAAAGAGATAATGAGTAATGAGCTACCAAAGAAGAATTGGAAGAATACGAAAAGTCTCTTGAATTAGGTCCTGTTTATCATTGTGTTTCAAAAGTATTTTTGAAAAAAATAATTTTGTTTTATATTTTACTATAAATTAATTTTTTTTTAGTTTTTTTATATCATTTTAATGTACTAGTGTCAAAAATAATTTTTAAAAAATAAAATATTATCATTTTAATATGTTTCCAAACAAAAAATACTTTTAAAAATAACTTCAACAATACTATCAAATAAGAGAAAATATATATGGATGAAAATTTGGAATCCTCCGTGATTACTTTTGAAGATGGTATCCTTTAAAGCCTGTTTGGGAGAGCTGTTGTGGTAACTTTTCAAAGTGCTTTTTGTGCTGAAATAAATCCAAATGATATTTTTTTTATTTTTTAAAAATTATTTTTGACATCAGCACATTAAAATGATCTAAAAACACCAAAATATATTCATTTAAAATGAATAATAAAAAAAATAAAAAATGCAAAAGCTGCGGCACGGCTTGAAAAAAGCCGTGCCAAACAGCCTCTTAATTCCCAGTCTTCGTTTATAATGTAAATTTCTCATGTTTCATTCGAAAATTTACAATCAATTAATCTATATCACGAAGAAAGTAGACCTCTTCCATGGTGGCAACCGATCATGTTGGGCCTCTTATCTATCATTGAAGGGATCTTCGAGCGTGACGTGATAAGAACCATAGACGAATGCAACTAGAAGCCCGAGCGGATATTTTTTCATAAGAAAATTAGTACAGATTTTTTCACTAAAATAATTTTGATTTTTTTTGAGAGGACAAATTTTAGATACCTGTTTGCGAGCGGATATCAATAAATCATCTCATTTTTTTTTTCATTACATTAAATATTCGAACAAGTTGTTTTTTAAAGTGTTTTTCATTTAAAAATACATCAAAATAAAAAAAAATTATTTTAAATTAATTTTTTTGATATTTTTAGATTATTTTTAATATCAAAAATAATTTTTAAAAAAATAAAAAATATTATGTAAATATATTTCTAAATAAAAATCATTTTTAAAAATAATTGTTAATCCTTCATTGTAAACACCTAATCATGCACGAATAAGACTTTAGATCCGTCCACTCGTAAGGGCTCTAAACAAGGTTTTCAATTTCATTTCGTTTCAGTTGAAATGGCCGAAACATTTCGTACTAGTAAAAAAAAAGAGGTCAATTTCATCTCGGTTTAAATTTCGGTCTGTTTAGAAAATTTCGGTCAAATACCAGTCGAAACAGACCAATATTTCTTAGTCTGTGCCATTTCAGCTACATAGATAAAATTATTTTACTTTTCAACCCTTAAGCCATCACACACCACAAGTTCAATGGATATCACCAACCTAAGCAATACACCCAATCCAAGTGTTTATATTTATACACAAACTCCTTTGCCTTCTTAGTTATTTATCCGATGTGGAATAAATTAAGTAAGGCAAAGTTGAAACCATGCGGGACAAACTTAGCTGATTGACACAAGGTGAAGACACTGAAAAGTATTTAGCATGAGAAAACTATGTCTGTAAAGCTATTTGTCCGATGTGGGACAAATTACAAATTACATTAATTTGTCCTGCTGGACAAATCAATGCTATTTGTCTAACATGGACAAATCAATTTGTCCAGAGATTTCCCCCCCGACATATTGTGTGTGTGTGTGTGTGTGTGTGTGTATATATATAATAAAAAAATTAATAAAAAATATATATTATAAAAAAATAAAAATTATAAATATAATTAATTAATTATATATAAATAGTACAATCCCGAAACGGTACGTCCAAACATTCCATACAAATAAAAAAAAAAAACCAACTGAAATAGTAGTGACAACCTTGCTATAAACTTCTTTACGTCATTGTAAACATTTTTTTCATTTTAGTCCGTCAAATCTCGCGGAGTCGGTGAGTGCCGTTTGTAATTACTTGATTGGCTATAAGGTATACATACTAATAAATAAAATTATGACAGGTATATGAAATTTCAAATATTCCAAACATTTGACTTATATATATATATATATATATATATATATATATATGTCAATATTTAGCTTTTTCTACATCAACACATTCTCCAATGTACAGAAATATATGATTTTTCTTGGGATAAAGTAGTGGCAAGACATTTTCAATTGGAACATCACACTTGTACTCTAAATTCATGAGGTGGCCAAACAAAACATTTTCAATTCTTTACCATATCAGCCACCAAAACTCTAAGTGATAATTGATATAATTGAGATTTAGAATTTTAGAACTCATAATATTCTTCTCCTGGCATTGGTGGGGAAGGAATGGATTGAACCATCCTTTTCCCATTCAACTTGTCAACCTTTATGGCAATATGAAAAAGAAGTTGTTCTAGAAATGACTCTTTTTTCTTCATCTTTGCCCTTTTTATATATTTTCCAATCTTTTTTCTTGTTCATACACATCTCCTCCCTCATCTATTAACTTAATTATAGGAGTTTGATACCCAATTAACATAACTTGTTTTACAAGTTCACCATTCACCAACTTTTATTTAATTAGTAGTTCTCAAGGAGTGTGATATAATGACAAAGAGTTTGAAATCTGAACAACAGATTTTAAGTTTAAGTTAGAGTGTGCACCTCTTGTAAGAATCTGGGACAGTCGAAGTTTTACTCGTTCACCTGGGTTCACAAAGTGTGCTTTCCGAGGGATAGAGTTTTCTCGTATATAAAAAAAAAAAACTTTTATTTAGTTGTGTTAAGAGCCTCATCATCTTTTAAAAGTTATCAGACTTCATCAGGTTTCTTACATTTAAATCTGCTTATATTAGTACAATTTCAATATTTAATGCAACTTTATTACTACAGATCTTTGTTAGAATTTACTTTTGTTTCATATACGTGTGTGCTTGAAAATAAAACTAGGAGTGCAGTATTTCCTTCGAGACCTGTAACCTTAATGGGGATATCATATCTGCGTTGTGCTGTATAATTGACACAGATGGCTCTTTTCTTATTCATCATTGATAGGTTTTTAATCCTGACCCCACCCAGGTTGTTGGTCTTTACTGATCAAGGCAAGACAACACTCATCAGTTGCTGTTCTAAGCTTCTTAAAAAGTTGTCCTACTTTGCATTGCAATGAATATTTTGAATAATTGTTTTTTCAGTGGGTATCTATCCACTATCAATAATTTTACTCTTACATGATGGGTTTTTTGAATGATGAGGATTAAAGATTTGTGTTGTAGAATGGGCGAGTCAGTGAAGAGGAACCAAATATAAATAAATTCTAGATAGAGTATATAGTATGAGGATGTCTCTTGATAAGAGAGGGAGTAGTGCTTTCGGAGAATTGTGTGAAACTTGGTTAGCTGATGACCATTGTTGAGCTTATAACGGCTATACTTACTAATTCTTAAGTTTGTAGACGATGCCAAGTCGAGGGCTTTAGGATAGCCAGCTGCTGATTTTTTCATATATCTGAGCCTGATTAGCTATATCTATCATGTCACCTGATTAGCTGACTCTTCAAGAATTTCTCACGAAGTTTAGGGTGGAATTTTGTTTTGTAATGAAGAAATGAAGAATGGAAGTGGGTTAAGTTCTTGACGATGTTTTGATGATTTACTAAAACTAGGAAATAAGAATTCAAGGAGAAAAAAAGTCGGGTAGTGTTTACAATCTAAAAACAAGAACAACCTTGAAAGGTTTGATTTTAAAGCTAACTCCATGGAGGAACATCAATCCTAACTGTGGTTCAATTACTGTGATATGAAACAAGATGTAGCAGAAATGATTACAGATCCTATTTCTTGTATGCAACAAAAAGGCCAAATGTTTTAAAGCTTTTGCCGAGGGAGCCAGGTAGTAATTACAGGAATGGACTCTGATGATCAAACTGCCTACTCAGTCGAGGATTAGGGCCTCTGCCATGACAGTCACTACAGGGAATTTGGATGGAGATGTGGGGATAACGAAAGAACTACTACAGCAAAACAAATGAGATGAAGATCTAGAAAACAGAACCAAATCCACCCACCATAATGGATTCTAGCATGAATGCTACTGCTAGCTACTGGCATGGCATTTGTTGAGTGAACCGAGTTTTCAGAAGTAGGATCAGAGAGAGTACTGCAGTAACTGCACCTGTGAATTCTAAGGATACCTTGCTGATGATGTAAAATGACCTCTGAAATTGTTGTTAACTTCATAACAATAATTGCAAAATATCAGAACAAGTAAAGTCTAGTTTTCCTGTATTGATTCAATCCCAGATATGTTCGCAAGATGCAGAAGGGGTGTGAAAATGTGAACATTCAATTCAATCTGGAATATGGAGCGTTGAAAAAAGAGTGGCCATCGAGTCATGATAACAAGCTTGACTCTTACCTTCTACCCTCATATTTCTTCTCCATTATCTTAATGTAGGTGCGCTAGCAGATTTAAGACGGTAAAAAGTTATTACAGCTTTTGTGATCTTACACCGCAGGTCAACATGCTCTCGAGTAGTGCAGACAAGAACACCTGACAGAACAGGGGTTTGACTGTGCAATAGCTGCAGTAATGCAGCTTGAAAATGAAAAGCATTGGATCATTCAAGTTGAGTTTGCTGTCACTTGTCAGATACCTTCTCAACTTCTTTTTTCCCCTCATCTTTGACAAATTGTTGCTCCACTGTTGTCCGTGTGATACCAGCAAAAGCTCACTACGTGCTCTGGAGATACCATATTTCACTGGAAATTGCTGAGTGCTTTTTTTCTTTTTTGAAAATAACGTATTTGGCTGAAAGCATTTGCGGAAAGAATTAGGAAAGTGGAATGGTTCAATTGGTTGTGCTGCTCCCCAGAAGGACAGCTTCTGAAGTTTTGAATTGTTATTTAAAGGTTTAATTAATCGAGCTATTCTTTTAAAAAAGATATCTTAGATACTTTTGCCAACTATATTATGTGCATCATTGTATAAACTTTGAGGATACATTTGGTTGCTACAAAATCATTGTAATAGGAACGTAGTGGGAAACAAGGCACTGCTTGTCCCTGTCGATACTGTGAAAAGGTGATGGAATATCTAAAAAACTATTTTATTTACGAGTTTAAGCTGTTAGGTAAGGCTGCAGAATATGATTTATATTATTCTCTAACACACACCCTCAAGTGAAAGTTCTTTGGGCTTGAAACATGCACACAGACTCACATTATCTTGTGCTTGATTTTTATCAAATAGAATAAGGGTGGTGAGATTCGAACTCGTGACCGCTAGGTCAACAAGGCTATGATAGCATATTAAGAGACTATCTCACCTACAAAGGTTAAGCTGTTAGATGAAGCTACAGAATATGATTTATATTATTCTCTAACACACACCCTCAAGTGAAAGTTCTTTGGGCTTGAAACATGCACACAGACTCACATTATCTTGTGCTTGATTTTTATCAAATAGAATGAGGGTGGTGAGATTCGAACTCGTGACCGCTAGGTCAACAAGGCTATGATAGCATATTAAGAGACTATCTCACCTAAAAGGTTAAAGCTGTTAGGTGAAGCTACAGAATATGATTTATATTATTCTCTATCAGAATCATCTTTTTCAAGTTTGATGTCTACAAGTTGGGAACTTATCAAAAAAATGGGAGAAAGATGGGAACTTGACAATAAAGAAAGGGATATCCACCTTCCCTGCTCCTTTCTTCTTGATCTATTTAAAGTGAGAAAATAAAGTGTTGTGAATGAGTGGCCATTGACTTGTAGTTTTCCATTAGGCCACAGCTGACAAGATCATGAAGGCAAAAGATGAGAGGTGGGGAAATATGGGTGGGAAAAAGCTTCTAACAAAGGGAACCGCACTACCTCAACCAAACTTCGCACTTCTTTTCTGCGTCTGATTCGAGGGGGGGCCGGTTGAGCTCTTATACTCTCGCAAGAAAAAGGATACTAGTAGAGCTGATTAGTACATGTTATTTTCTTCAAAATGATCATATAATCGATTAATTGGAAGTCCTAGTTGGTCGTAAGCAAACAGAAAATATAACTCCAATTTTAGAGATAGGAAATGTTAATGAACACTCTCCATCAACGGGTGATTCATGAGTGCATTTCATGGGAGGCAGTAGGAAATCAACGAGTCTGTTCACACTCGGAAGGATGTGTTCTATCATGGGTTGACGTCATGATAGAGGACTTGCGATCTAGACAGAAAGTCTTTGAATTTGAGCCAGAGCATGCATCTCTTTGTAAGAGCCCGAGACATGATGATAGAGGGCTTGTGATCTATATAGCAGGTCTCGAGTTCGAGTTAGGACGTGCATCTTTTATAAAAATCTGGAACAACCGAGGTTTTCTCGCTCATCTGAGCTCACAAAATACGTTTTTCAGGGGATGGGTTACTCAAATCCACAAGGAAATATTACAAAAAGAGATTTAAAACATTTACACAAGGAATATATGGTCATTGTCATCATCGTTGTCCTCTATTTACCTTGGCATGTGAAGGCAACATCTTTTTGATGATGAAACCTTTTTATTTATTTATTTATTTATTTATTGAGAGAGATGTTGAAACTTTTGAATCCGATAAATATTCTCTCTTTAGGTACACAAAGATAAAATACTCTAAGAAGAAAACACACCAAAAGAAAGTCCAGAATATCTCATTGCTCTTTTCAAGGGCTCCATTTCCTGATTCCTTCACTTCCAGGCACCACCCTCCATGGATCGAGAGCACAATTTGAAAGATTTACAACTTAATTCTCCATGCAGAAATATACAATGCATTAGCCTTGCGGCATCCACCGACTAAACTAAATAAAGAAAGAACTAGACTACGACAGCAATGTATGTTTGCGTGATGCAATCCAGCAAGTTTCCAAGAAGTTGCGTGTTTATGCAATTTATTTTAAAAAAAAATATTTTTAAAATTATCATATTGATATAAAAATACTATTTTTTATAGTTTAAAATAAAAATAAAAATAATTTTTTTTTATTTTTAAAAAAAAATGTTTTCCAAACACATTCTCAAACATTTCTCGTATCATGTACTTGAAGACCATTTTTTTTTCTTCTCAAATAGGTCCTTCAGGTCTTCCTGCAGGAGGGAAAGAACCCATAAATGTCTCTTGAAAAACCAACAATATCTTCACCGGCAACTCTTATTTTTTATCTCGTTCAAGAATAAAAATAGTTATTTTACAGTGTATTAACAAATCAAAATATATAAAATACTCTTATTAACAAAACCATAGTTGTATTGTTAATAAAAACAAGAAAAAGATACAACCATTACCAAACAAGCAGTTAATGACAAGGGTGAAATGGAAAGGTTTAAAATACCTAAAAAATTAACAGTATTTTTTTATGAAATTAAAGGGTATAATGATAATTATACTATTATAATCTTCGGCAAACTATACCTCTAGAGTTACAATGAATTATCTAGACGATTTAACTATTTTCTTAATCATATACTTCCTTGAAGACCATTTTTTTTCTTCTCAAATAGAGTCCTTAGGTCTTCCTACAGGAGGGGAAAAAGAAGACCATAAAGTTCCTTTTCTCTTGTGTGAACTATGCCGTGTAAATTTGCTTGTAAGAGGCCACAAAGAAATAAAAGTGAGAAAGGAGTGCCACTCAAAAGTGTTAATGAAAAAAATTGAATTTTTTTTTATTTTTTATTTTAAATTAAAAAAAATTAGTGTTTTTAGATATTTTAATATACTAATATCAAAACTAATTTTTAAAAAATTATAAATATTATTATGATATATTTCTTTAAAACAAACAAAATCATAATATAACTTTCAAAAACCATCAAAATCATAATCTCGAAACAGGGAATAAAGCATTAGGCCATTGCCGTCTGGAAAAACATGGAGGGACCCATAACACAGCCTAAAAATAATGGAGAGTTTGAATTAAGAAAATAAAAAAGAAAAAAGAAAAAAGGCATGCTTATTGCCAAGTCAATGCAAGAGATGATGGGAGCAAGCAGAAAAAAACATGCCGGCTTTTCGGTTTACTGGAGGTTTGAAAGCATTGCTGTGGTTGTTTTTTTAAAATATTTTTTTATTTAAAAATATATTAAAATAATATTTTTTTTATTTTAAAAAAAATTATTTTTGATATTAAAATATTAAAATAAATTAAAAATATCAATAAATTTAAATTTAAAATAAAAATTTTATTTTTTTTCAAAAAACACTCGGGTAACACCTCTTGACACCTCATCCTCCAAGTTCAACCTTATCGTCATTTGCTTACAAGGAAAGGAAAGGAAAGGAAAGAATTGTAGGGCTGGAATAAGATTATACTAGAAAGTCCAATCTCTAATCTTCTGGCACAGATATTTAAAATAATTGAAGTACATATCTCAAGACAAAATCTTATCTCGTTTCTAGGCCCCCTCCCCTGTGTTCATGGTCTACACATATTTAAAACATGAAGCAGAAATTATCCGTGCACGCCAAGCAGATCAAGGTTTATCCCCATCCATCCGGTCCAACTGGTTATCAATTCTTGTCTACATAATTAGGTCATGGAAATATATATATATATATATATATATATATAAATCTAGTTACATTGTAAGGGGTTACTTTTTTTTGTCGAGGGCATTAGGTTTGATTGATCGTTATGAATGTGTATAGAATTTAGTTGCGGTTATTTAAAAAAATATATTTAGAAATATAATAAAATAATATTTATTTTTTAAAAAAAAACTTAATTTTAACATTAATTTATTAAAAAAATTGAAAGCACAAAAAATCAATTTAAAACAAAAAAATATATATACATTTGAACTCTAAGCAGTCGTATAGTACATGCAATTGACATATTCTAAATTATTTTTTTTACTTTGAGATAAAAATAAAAGAGCATAAATAAACCATGTTACCATGCCCCTTTAAAAAGATATATAACTCTCTCATATAAAAGGATAAATTGTTTAACAATGATAGTTCATTAAGTTCGACATTTGACCTAATATTGCAATCTTTTCTCTTTTCTCTTTTCTTTTTTTTTCTTTTAGTTTTATTATCAAGCATATTTTAAAATTAGTTTATAAATTATTCGAGATTTAAGATTATATATTTAATTAATATTAATTCACATCTTATTTGGAATTGAGGTTGCAATGGTGGTGCAACCTCTATCCTTTCAGAAATATCAAAAATATTGATACAACACTTAAGAGTTGAAGTTGCACTTAACTACAATCTCTATCTAAAAAATAATTAAAATTGAAGAAAATAAATATATAATTAAAACAAGGAAAAAATTGAAACCTTTTTAACCACTTAATATATCTCTTAAGGTTAGATTTTTTTCCTCTTTTTGTCACAACAAAGATTTCATAAGACTTGATCTATAAGACTTGATCTATATTAATCCATCGGTTTTTCTAATGTGGATCACATTAGTTTTTTTTTAATGTAAAAAAATCATTAAAAGAGTGAAGAATTTTTTGACATTGTTATTAAAACTAGTCAAGCAAGTCAATTGACTTAGCTATTTACCTAACTCGAGTTTCCAATTAAGTCGCTCTAGATCTTGCCCATCTTAAATAGATTGCTTTTATGGGTTCAAATATAACATTGATGACCAAGAAAAACATCATTTGATTTTTAAAAAGCTTTAAATTATATTTATTTTAAACAAATATTTAGACAATGACAAATTAGATTGACCTCGATCCCTCGCGATTGGCTCAACGACTCTATTAGGTTTAATAAAAAAAAATTATAATTTTTTATTTAAGTATATGATAAAAATAGATACTTACAAAATTAAACATCAACCTAGAAATACACAGTTATTTGAAACAAATATCCTTATAAAAAATAAACAAAAATCAATGATGCAGTTTATTTCTAAATCAATTCAATATTGAAGGATAAAGTAAAATATATAATAAATTAAAAAAAAATAAAAAAACTAAAAAATACCTATCAATTGGTGAACTAATCAAACATGTGAATCAAGTAACATGAGTTAACTAGTCAAACATATGAACTAGGTTACAAACTACATTAGGATTATAATTTGTTTTTTTCTCAATACTATTTTTTGTTTAACTAGACAATAACAAAAATAGATGATTAGAAAATTAGACTGTATAATTATAAATTAATCATTATTGTCTTGTCTTTCATATTAATAAAATAAAAAAATGTTAAATAAGAAAAACATGATAATTAATTTAATGAGCTAGTCGCATGAATGAGGGCACTAATTGATTAAATATATGTATACTTGGTATATAGTTTCAGGTGATGAAATAATTAGTGAGGTCAAAAGGTAAACCAGTAGGGGAGGATTTAGAGAGAAAATTGAGAACTCATTTAATATAGTCAAAACACTACCAAGATAATATAAGGGATTATGATTTAATTATCTCGTGGTTGTAATGAAATTGAAGTCATATATATTTAAATTCATGGTTATAATAACATATATTTTAGATTTTGTATGTCATAAGGCTAAATTTGACACTAGAAGTAAACTTTTTGTAAGGACTTGTATAGAGAAGGCTCTGCCAAGTTTTTTTTTATTGAATTAGACAGTATAATCGATTCAATAAATAAGTTAATTGTTAGATAAAAATTAACATTACTTTCATAAAAGAAAGATGATTTATGTGTTTAAATCAAGGTTGTCAATATTGTTATGGTTTTTTCTATTGGTACGAAATGTTTCGGTTTCGAAGTATTTCGGCGTGTCATTTCGAGGTTGTAGTGTTTATATATATATATATGAAAAAAAATTAAAATATTAATTTAATAAGCATAATTAAAATATAAGATAAATTAACTTTAAATTATACAATATAAACACAAAGTCAAACAAATATAATCTCAAAATTAGAAAGACAATCAAAAGTTAATCAAAATAAAAAGGATTTTAAGTGACGACATCGGGACGTACGAGACGCGCCATGAATTTGGCCGGTATTTCCAGAACAAGCTGGAATTAAAACCAAGACGAAAACGATGCGTTTTATCTTGTTTTTTTAATAGTACGTAACATTTCGGCCGTTCCGGCCGGAACAAGATGATATTGACAAACTTGGTTTAAAATGGCTTGTGAATTTAAGAAATATTACAACGTGTGAGTGATTTGCTTCTATACTAGAGATAAGTTGACAAGAAAAAGTCATTAGTGAGCAAAGTAGATACCACAAGCAAATTTTTGTATTTATGAGCAAAGGAGGTTATGGTGATGTACTCACTTTTTAAATACCGCACCATAACATTGTGATATGTATCAATCCTTGATGTTTTTTGAAAATTTAACACATAAAACCAAAAATTAAACTTTCACAAAAATAAATATCTGAGAAAATATTACCTATAAAAATATATAAATAAAATAATATATATTTCATTAATAAAAACCATGATTTTATCATTTGAAGAAGTAAAAAAAAACAATAACAATTTTCGTGAAAAATAATATAAAAGATTCATAAATAAAATCCAGAAACTTTTCTTTAGTAACCCAATAAATAACTATATAATAAAAATAATAAATCCAATTCCTTTTCATGGTTGTTTTAAGAAACAAGAAACTTGTCTATCATATATATATCTAGATGGTTTTTTATGTTGTGAGTGAGGTTAAAGAGATGTTTGTCATTGCAATCCCATAATATTTTTTTTAAAATTTAAAATTATCATGTTATATTTTTATAATTATTTTAATGTGTTCATATATAAAATATTTTTAAAAAATAAAAATATATTCTTTTAATATATTTACAGGTAAAATATATTTTGTAAAACAATTTCTATTACATTATCAAATACTACTATTTTTCACATTACTTTTCATTTAAGTACTAAATTGAATTTTATAGATTTTTTAAGAAAAATATTATTGTACTGATATAAAAAACATATTTTTAATTAAAAAATAGTTCTTTAAAAAAAACTCACCCGAAGTCCAAGGCCAGCCATAAGAAAAATAAAAAAGAAAAAAAGGCCACGTGTCTTGTTAAACATGTAAATTGCAATCCACCACCTGCCCCTTTCCGGGGCACTGTTCTCTATTCATGAAGGTGGCAATCAAGCATGCTCGGTATCAATTATCACACCACGTGTCAAATATTTGTTGGCCAGGATATAAAAAGTTGAAATCAAGAAAAGGGATCATTTGACTTTTACTAAAATTTTGAAGTAGCCCAGCATACATTAACAACACTTGACAACTTCCCTCATCCCCTTCCACACTTTGTCCTTAAGCAATCAAAAAACGAATTCGAACACTTCACAAAACGACAAATCCGCTGTAAATCCTCCACGTGTTATTGTTAACTTGGACAATGAGGCAGCTTCTTTATAAGTATTAGTGCATGTTTGTCTTTGTATTTTAAATTATTTATTTAATATTTTTAGATTATTCTGTCCCTACTAATATTAAAAATAATTTTTGAAAAATAAAAAAATATTATTTTTAATATTTTTTTTAAAACAAAAAAACATTTTTGAATAACAAGCTCATCATCACTTTCAAACATGCCCTTGAACTTGAAGTATTATATTTGTTTTTTTTCTTATTATTTTATTGTCATCTGTTTTTTTTTATTATTAATTTGAATGTATGCAAGTGATTTCTTTTACCTTTTTTTTTAAATGGGTTGTCTTTTTTTTTATAACCGAGGTATCCGGTCTAGCTTACGCGTACCACGACTAATCCCCGATTCATTTTTTTTATATATATATTTTTTTGTTTTTTTCCACTTATACATTTTTTTTATAACTGGGGTATTTGAGTTAGCTTAAGCGCACTACGACTAATCACTAGACTCACCTATTTTTTTAGTTGCTACAATGCTTTCTCGTTTATGCCTCATTGAAAAAGTGATTTTAGCCATGAGTATTTTTGATTTTTAATGTTTCTGGGTATAGTAAAATAATCATAATACCTTCTAATAAGATAAAAATCAACAATTAAGGATATTGTACATGTTTTTTATAATATACAAATACAAAATAATCTTTGTATATATTCATGAAAGAGAGTTTCACGCTTATTTTACATCACCAAATCTAAACTTACTATGCTTTTTAACTGAATCTATATTTAATACAAATAAAAATTAAAATTAGAAATTTAAACTAAGAGTAGAGGTGTATAGATACAAATAAAAAATTAAAAACTATCTTAGAAGAACCGGAAAAAAATCAAGGGATCGAAACTAAACAAAAAAATAAAAACTAAAATACAAAACAAGATATTATATATGTTAAAACTAGATAAAAAAATTTTTTTAATTTCAGCAATGGAGTGCGGGTTTTTGACTCATTTTATCTAATTTTAATCAATGTTGATATATATATATATATATACCAATCAACTTGCAAGTTTTTTTTTTCTCTTGATGTAGCTCTAAAAATCAAATTAGAGAGGATAATGGTTAAAATGTTCAAGGAGTCCAATTATAAAAGAACTTGATTCAAATTTAAATTGAAATAGAAAAAATATAAAATTATAACAAATCCTTTAGTCGTAATTTTATTTTCACATGATAGAAAAGATAAATATAAAATATATAGAAATAAGTTCAATTGAAAGAACATAGATAAAAATATGAAATAAATACTTTTTAGATAGTTTGAAGTGGATTTTGTTTTATTTTTTCGAAACTAAATTACAAGAAAACATGTATTTCATCACAATTTATCCTATTTAAAATAATAATAATAATAAAAGAAATAAGCAAGATTAAATTTGGATTAATGTGAAAATTAATGCAAGGATGGATAAAAAAGGAAAGGAGTTAATTGAATAAGTAATTTAATCTTGTGATTAGTAAGCACTAACTAAACTCACTTAACCCATGCTTTTTTTAATGGTATCTTTTTATGAAAATCTCTCTCTGAAAAGTAAGCGAAGCGAAGACCAAAGACTTTTATCATCTCCAAACTCTCTCTCTCTCTCTCTTACAAGCTTTCACACGAAGTCTCTATGTTTCTTTCCCTTTGTAGTTATCACAGAGCAGCCTCTGAACGCCTTTCACTTCTGACGATCTTCATTAGTTTTCAGCTTTCAGTATTCAATTTTGACCATTAGATCTCAGATCATCAAACCGGCCGGTGATCGGTCGCTTTGGTTTTCGTGGTTTCTCCTTTTTGAAATCAAGTCTGATGTGAAAGTTGTAGTAAGCTTTTTTACAGGGTCGTGTCTCTGGGTTTAATCATTGAGTTCTTTGGTTAATGTGAGGTTTTGGACAGAGAAGTGAGCATCATTAGTCATTAGAGCTGTTAGGTAGGTTTAAAAAACACCCAACAAGAAAAAAGGGAGTTCCATTGACTGGTTGCTGAGGGAGAGAAAAAGATAGGCCAAACCCTAGAAAATAGTGAGTAAAAGAGAAACGTCTGTTTCTCTTTCAAATTCTTAGAAGTTATTAATGATATAGATTTTGGTTTTTCTTCTTCTTCTTCTTCATTTTTTTTTTTTGGGGGGGGATTCAAGTAGGAATCATGCCTGTTGATTTAGATAATTCATCTACAGCTTCTGGCGAAGCTAGTGTCTCTTCATCTGGTAACCAACCACCACCACCACCGCAACAACCACCGTCCAAGTCCGCCGCCACCGCTAAGAAAAAACGTAACCTCCCTGGAATGCCAGGTAAAGAATCAGTGAATATTAATAATTTTTGAAACTTAATTAGTTTTTGGTTAATTAAAGTTAAATGGTTTTTTTTTTTTTTTAATTTCTCGCAGATCCCGAAGCAGAGGTGATAGCCTTATCGCCGAAGACCCTTTTAGCTACAAATCGATTTGTATGTGAAATATGCAACAAAGGGTTTCAAAGAGACCAAAACTTGCAACTTCATCGACGAGGACATAATCTACCTTGGAAACTAAGGCAAAGATCAAGCAAAGATGTGAAGAAGAGAGTTTATGTATGTCCAGAACCAACTTGTGTACACCATGACCCATCAAGAGCTCTTGGCGATCTTACAGGAATAAAGAAGCATTTTTGCAGAAAACACGGGGAAAAGAAGTGGAAATGCGATAAGTGTTCGAAGAAGTATGCTGTTCAGTCTGATTGGAAGGCTCACTCAAAGATTTGTGGTACGAGAGAGTATAAATGTGATTGTGGTACTCTGTTTTCAAGGTAATATTAGCAACCATTTTTTTTATGTGATTTATGGTGGGCTTGTTTGGATTTTGAAGTTGTGTTGTTTTGGTTGGTTTTTGAAGGAGGGATAGCTTTATTACACACAGGGCATTTTGTGATGCCTTGGCGGAGGAGAGTGCTAGAGCTCAACCTCATACTCCGAACCCAAATCCAAAACCAATTAAGGAATCCGACCCGAAAGTGCAAGTTGAATCATCTCCGCCACCAGCACCATTACCCCCACCAGTGGCGCCAGATTTTGGTTCGGATCAGGGACAGGCTCCACCAGGACTAGCTCAGTCAACTGGGATGATATCATCCCCAGTTTTGGCGATTCAGAGTCCAGGTAAAACATTTTGGAACTAACTTTGGAAACTTTAAAAAATTCTTCTTAAATTTTGTCGGTTGTGATTTTTGTCTTAATCAAACAAGAAAATCTTTGTTGTTTGTTGCTACCTCTCCGTCTCGCTTTAGATCTTGGAGTTTAGTAGTTTTTGTCCGCTACTATGTTTGTTGTTATTGTAAGTTAAATGGCACCGAGTAGATTTGTAGAGCTATGAAAGCAAGAAAACAAGGTCTTGAAAAATATTTTGAGATTCAGTTTGTGCAATCTTTGGCAAGGGACTCGAGTGATTCAAAAGCTAAAAGGGAAAGAGATTTGGGTTTAGTTTAGATAAAGGTTACTATTATTGACTCTTTGCCTTTTCTTCTAAAGTTCTTCATAAAGAAAAGCTTAACTTTCCATGTCTGTTTGATAAATGCCCTCTTTTCATGTCTCCTTTTCTCCTTGTAATCTTTTCAATGTTGCATTATGCAGAGTTACCAGATAACCCACCACAATTTATAGAAGAAGCACCAGCTCCAGCTCCAGCTCCGACTCCAGCCACTGTAACTGCAGGGTTCAATGGAAGCTTCGGCAGTGGCACTAGCTCAAGCAGCAACGGCAGCAGCACCAGTAGTGTGTTTGCTAGTTTATTTGCTTCCTCAACCGCTTCAGGAAACTTGCAGGCTCCTCAGTCTCCTGCATTTACTGATCTAATCCATGCCATGGCCCATCCTGATCGCCCAACAGACCTTGCTCCATCCTCAATTGAACCGATTTCTCTGTGTCTCTCCACTAATCAAGGGTCATCAATATTCGGCACTGCAGGGCAAGAACGGAGGCAATATGCACCACCACCACAACCGGCTATGTCAGCAACTGCACTGTTACAGAAAGCTGCTCAAATGGGGGCTGCAGCTACAAATGCATCGTTGCTCCGCGGGCTTGGAATCGTGTCATCTTCTTCATCGTCTGCCCAGCCAGACAATATGCAATGGGGTCAGAGGCAAATGGAGCCTGAAAATTCCTCAGTTACTGCCGGGCTTGGACTTGGCCTGCCTTGTGATGGAGGTTCTGGATTGAAGGAATTGATGATGGGAACTCCTTCTGTATTTGGTCCGAAGCATGCCACTCTTGATTTTCTTGGACTGGGGATGGCAGCTGGTGGGAGCCCTAGTGGTGGTCTATCGGCTCTCATTACATCAATTGGTGGTGGTCTTGATGTGGCTGCTGCAGCAGCAGCTTCTTTTGGAGGTGGAGAATTTTCTGGCAAAGACATGCGAAGGAGTTGATGACCTTTTATAGTAAGATACTATGCTTTCCATTTTGCTTGGGGAATTAAGGTGTTCTGGCTCAGGGCAACTGAATTTCCCGAGGAAACGATGTTAAGATATAATCTTGCACAAGGCATCCCTACTGAAGGCGAGGAGCAGCCCATCAATGATGGTTGGTTCTTTTTGTGTTGTGCTGCCATGGTGTAGATATGTGGCCAAGAATTCAGGGACACTTTGCTTCCTAATTTATGTAATGGGGGCTTTAGTTATTCAGTATATATGATTCCCTAAATGTTCAATGTCGCTAAAGCTGAAAATTTGAACCGTAGTTTATTTCTTTGAAGTAAACTTGGTCGTCCGTACATTTTCCTATCTACTATTTTACATTTTTATTGCTTGAACATGATAAAACAGATGCACTTTCAAAATCTGAGTAGCAGCTGCGGACCAGAAAGGATGAACTTTATGAAACAGATTTGTGTCTGCGACGTGGAAATTAGATATGGACCAACTCATCCTGCTGCCATTGAAATGATAGGGGAGCATGGATGTATCTTGAAGTTTAGTTGTTGTGTTAAGATCTAGCTGTCGTAACCCTGTTAAGGGCCTACACAAATTTTGTTTCTGTATACAGAATCTACTCTTTCGAGTGATTGTAATTTTGAACTACTGCAATTAATGATAAAAACATGCTGTGAGAGATTGCAGAGGCCTGACTGGGGTCCTTCTATGTCTGATAAATTTGTGAACTTTCACATGCTACTGAGCTTTTTCGAAGCTCGGTCTTCAATGTCAATGATGGACAAAACTGCCTGCAGAAATGTGTATTTTTTTTTGTCATAATTACATAAAAGAGGAGATAAATGAGATGGTAAAACTCACAAATGATTGATGGGTTTTTACTGGAGGAGCAAGAGTTTCTCTGGACGACAGCCCCTGTTCTAGTCACCCGTGACAGTCCTCGAGTCGCTGTGGATCCTGCAGGAGAACAATTACAGCAAGGATAGGATTCGTTTGGTGAGCTTTATAGGACGAGGTCACCCACAAGAAAGGAATCCTCGAGCCAGGGGTGAGCTCTGCAGTGCAATTAGCCATGGAATTCAACGAAGAAACCTTTGTCACGTTATCTATTCTCTGAGCTGATGCGTTCTTGCCTCCCGATTTCCGGGAACTGCACAGAAGCCACAGAATATAAACCATTCACTCAAATTCATACGCACCGGCACTGTAGTTTTAGCTTTTCTGTATTTGAACCGAGAGCGATTTCTCTGATTGTATTTTCCTGTTGTTTTTACAGAGCGTACTGGTCCTTTGCGATAAGATAAGATAGAAGTTATTGCAATCAGAAATAATAGAGGTCGGATCATAATTGGGTTGCTGAGTTGGACAGGACCACAAGAAGTTATTGCCATCAGAAATATATATATTAGCAATTTAGCACTGTCTTTTTTTTTCTTATATATATATATATATTCAAAAAGAATTGGCATTGGGCATATCGGAACTAAAAACACACGTCATTTCAAAAGAATTATTAAATGTATTGTGCAAATTAAAATAGCTAGATAGAAAAATAAATAAATGCTCTTCAATTGCAACACTATTATTGAAAGGATATTTTTTTTTTGATTTGGGAAAACTCATCTTAGAAAAAGTGTATTTTGTGAATTTAGATAAACGAGTAAAATTCTCGATTGTCTCGAGACTCTTATAAGAGATGCATATTCTGACTCAAACTCGAGATCTACTATGCAGATCTCTAGATCTTTATCATCACGCCATGTTTTGTAAGAGAAATGTTTTTTCTTTTTTCTCATCTCTCATCATTGTAATTGCTCGTTTGTTTGTAGACTGAAAAAGTGTAATCCCTTTTTGTTATTGTTTAGTGATATTTCTTGATGATGTTAGATTTATATTGTTGATACTTTTTTTTTGTTATGTGTCTCAGAGTTTTTTTTTCATTTTTTTTAATCTTTTTTTCTTATTGAAATTTGTGACAATTATTTTCTTTTTAAAAAATCATCGCATTATTATCATAAGTGACATCTCAACATGTCACGTCTTCTAATTACATCATATATTAACTATACTATTTCGTTAGAAAAAAAAATAAATTTTGTAATTTAGTTTTTGCAAAAACAATGTTATTTTTCAAATAAATTCATATTTTTAGCTTGCAGCTTGCGAGTTTAAAACATATCAAGCAACGCCGCGTTCATTTTCTTGTATAAGCTCAAATCTTTCGTTCTCGAGCAGCCTAATCTAATTGACCTCCATCGTGTTTTAGTTAACCATCATGTTAGCTTGAGCCTTACCAATCAAATTTAAAAATAGACCGTTGATGTTTTGACTTTTGAGGGACGTATTTGCAAAAATCAAAAACTCTATTCAAAGATTTTTTTTCATGTCAGGAGACTCCATCCCCGAAAAGTATACAGTTGTCTTAGTATTTTATAAATAATACACATTCTGACAAGCATTTTATCATTACAATACGCTATTTAATTACCTCAATTCAAGATTATTTACCGTCAAAAGCAATCTCAAATGTAGGCCAGGTCCCTTAAAATGCTGCTGTGGGCACGTGCATGGGACAGGCTCAAACATTTTCATGGCCATGGTTGAATTAGATAGGTTGATCGGGATCAAATTTCAACCAACTCTAAAAATTGTCATTTCAAGGGTTGGTGGTAGCTAGCTAGATCTCGAACGCTTTCAAGTTGCTTTGACCCTGTTAAAAAAACAGAGGTGGAACGACAAGAACAGTGAGCACATTCAATCTAGCCAATTGAATATAATATATACAGAGGTATAAATCAATCAAAGTCCAATCTCAGCCTTGCCTTCACTTCTTGTCGTTTTCCAGCTTGCTCGTATCTTCAAACATTTATTTATTTATTTATTTATTTTTGCCTCATCCTAATTTGCTGTTATTAATCCAGTAGTCCGCGTTTGCTTGCTTGTTTTTGTGGAATTTTATGCATTATTTATAGGATAGTGGCAAATAATAGAAGCTTTGACAGCTCTTACGTGAAAATAAATTAGAGTGCATACGAAATTTCAACTCGAGAGGTTAGACTGAGATTTAAAGACTAAATTGGTATAATTTAAAAAAGAGCAAAGTATGAAAATACCCATTAACAAATATAATACCTGAAATTAAAAAAATCAAAAGAAAAAAAATGATAAACATGTACTTTTTTATGAATAAAAAGAAAAAACAACCACCAGAAAGAATAAGATGATGTTTTCAAATACACGATGAAAAGAAAACCTTAACAACTGCATGGTGTTTGCATTCGTCTTTTCAGGGGTGTTTTAACATTGTGTTTTAAAAATAAAAATAAAAAAATTTCTGAAATTTTTTTATTTTTATTTTTCAACTTTAAATTAATTTTTTAAATATTTTTAGATCATTTTGATATGTTAATGTCAAAAATAATTTAAAAAAAATATTATTTTAATATATTTCTAAATAAAAAATTATATTTAAAAATAAATTCAACCACAACCTCAAACTATTTACTTCAAAGAATGCAAATACGACGCCGAGTAATCCTTTAATAATCAATGCATCATTAAAAGGACCTAATTACTCCACAATTAAATATTCTAGCATAATAATAATTTAATCCTAGCAATCCACAATTAAATATATTTATAGTTTAATATTAATTATTAAGATGGGGATACGAAATTAGAGTGATGGCGCATCTTTTGTTTTGTTTTCTTCTTCTTCTCTCAACTCCTTGCTAATTATTGAGGAAAGAAAGCTCATCGGATGGATAATCCTGGGATTTCAAGCACTAGAAGCCAAAACACAGGTCAACAAATAGATACCTGACAAGAGAGACTGCAGCCTAACCAGTTACATGATGCTCTGTTTCTCATATTTATTTCGACACAGATAAGCACAAAAGTTAAAAAAAAATTGGGACATCTTCCTTTATTTTCTATCACAGGAAATTTCAGAGGAAATTTTGTTTTGTCATATAATTGATTAAAATCTCAGTTGTTTTGTATTATTAAAACAAAAAAAAGCCAAAAAATAAAAGCTAAAAAAAACTAGTTTTTATTTTTCATTTTCGTACTTCAAAGAGAAGAGTTATATTAAAGATTTAAAATAACATTTTTAAGTTGAAGAGTTGTTCCTACATGCTCAAAAATTATTTAATATATTTCTATGCAAAAAATAGATTTTGATTGTACTTTTATTAATTGTTTATTTTTAAACAATAGTTATATCAATATTATATATATTAAAATAGAAATTAACTACTCCAAATGTTTTTTTTTATTGGAATGCAAATATAAAAAAATATCATATTTACATGATTTAAAAAAGTCATATTATTAATTTGACTTTTCTAAATAGTTTTTTAATGTTTAATTTGAAACTCGAGCATTGCTGTGCAGATCGTAAACACTTATACTACCTAGTATCATCAGATCATGATTAGAGACCGGGTCTGTTTTTTCAAAAACTAAAGTAGAGAATCTTTGGGCTTTGGATGCAAAAACTTATGGTTCTGGTTGAGGACATTATGGCTCCGGTCGGAGATGTATCAAACGCCATCATCTGCTTTTGGCTGAGAAGTTTGTAAGCGTGTGTTCATGGTGGTTCCATGCTTGAATCAAAAGCTAAGGGCGGCGGCGGCGGCTGCTTTTACAAAATCTACAAATTCATACCATTGCTTCTGCTCTGCTCACCATGATGGAGGTGTTCTTGATTGTTGGGTAACTGAAGGTTTCAGAAGATAGATAATATGACACTGATTAGGATGACGATTGATACGGCGGGCGATAAATAAATAGATACGTCGTCGACGTTAACATTGTAAGTGTCGTGTTAGGTTTTCACAGGTTAAGTAGGCGGCAAGGCTTCTTGCTTGCTCTTACATTTTGCTAGATGTGACAGCTATTTTTTTCTTTTTTTAATTTCAAATTGTTTTTTATTTGAGTTCCAACATAGAAAATACAAGAAAGAAGATATATATATATATATAACAAAAGCTAGTCGTTGCCCAGAGCCTCATCTGCAAAATGGAGAATTGGGCTGCAACAAGCCCAATCATAATATGCCACCAGCCCAACCCATTGATACATCAAGAAATGGAGGCCCATATGTCGACAAGACCATCTTCTTACGGGCTAGGGGCTCAACTTCCTATAGATGCAAAGCTTTTATCTATAGCCCCTTCAACTATCTCCCGTCCATTCACCAACCTCCAAATTGAAAAGGAAAAGGAAAAAACTCACCAGGCAGTGAAATCATTATACACAAAATGTTATCTATGTAAAATAAACCAGTTTTTGCTTAGTGTCATCTCTCTCTCTCTCTCTCTCTCTCTCTATATATATATATATATAAATTAAGCTTTATAAAAAAAAATTTGTAGTCAATTTATATTATTTTAATATACGAGATACATGAATATTATCTATCTATCTATTTATCTATCTATCTAGATGATATTTTATTTGTAGGATTATCGTCGTAGCAATGATTTAGAAATCAAACCAAACAAAATATAATAAAATGAGCAACTCGTGTTTATATTTAATCTGTTAATTTTTTCTTTTAAAAAACTAATTTTAATAATAATAAAAAAAAGAATTGCGATAACAGGAGTCTTTTTTAAAATTAGTGAAAAATCTTATAGAAAATTATAAAAATTAAGAGGGCTCAATCTTTAATTAGATAAATGTTGAATGATAAAACTAAAAAAAATATGAGCTTACAAAAAAAAAGCAAGCAATTTTGAGTGAATCTCCTAAATCTAGTTAATCTCCTAAACTTGCAATCCATAATATCCTAGATTTTAGGCTCAATCAAGTAGCTCAATTTCTTAAAAAACTGAAAGGGGTTGAAAACTTAAAAAATATTTAATTTTAGAAATTATCTCAAATAAAAAAAAATCAAGGACAAAAATATTATATATGAAAAAATAAAGGAAAATGAAATTAAAATAAATTCTAATTTTAGAAATTATTTCAAATAAAATAAATAGAAGAGCAATGACTAAATTCAAATAAAAAATAAATTGAAAGATTGCTATAAAAAGTTGAATGTTTAGCCACTGAAAGTAAGAGGGAGAAAAAAAAACAAAAAAACAAAAATGCAATTAGCTTTGAAGGTATATTGGCCACACAAGTCACCTAAAAATGAAAAGGTCACATATACAATTAAAATACTGTTTTAAAATATCATTTTAATATTTTTATTAATAAAAAAATACTTTTAAAAATAATTTCCAATTCTCTCTTGAACACACATCACTAATAATAAAATATCAATTTTATCCTTATTTTATTTGATTATAGCAATAAAAACCAGATGAAAATAAATAAAAAAACTCATAAAAGCGAGCTTAATAGTTTATTTATTAATTTTAAATATGATTAAGTTATTTTATGGTGCTTAAAAAAAAATGAAAGGCCCCGAAACGCCAGTTTAATATTCCGCATTAAAAGACTTTGAGTTTTTATTTTTAATTTATATGGTGTCTATTTTAAGATTGTCAATACCGTTCCAGTTGTTGTTCTGGTTTTTCTATTGAAATGGAACGTTTTGGTTTTGGAGTGTTTTAGTATGTCATTTCGGGGTTGTACTATTCATATATAATTAATTATATATATATATATATATATATATGAAAAAAATTAAAATATTAATTTAACAAGTATAATTTAAATTCAAGATAAATTAACTTTAAATTATACAATACAAACACAAAGTCAAACAAATATAATCTCAAAATTAGAAACATCTCTAAAATTTCAAAATATTATGATAGTAAAATGTTCTAAAATGAAAAAAATATTATGATTTTGAGCCGGAACGGTACCAAGACGTTCTGGCCGAAATTTAACCGGAATTTTCGGAACAGAACGAAATTAAAATTAAAATGAAAATAATATCATTTCATCTTGATTTTTTAAATAACACAGAATATTCCAGCTATTTCAGCCAGAATAGGACGAAATTGACAAGCCAATATTCACGGGTGAATTTGGTCAAAAACCAAACTTGATAAAAAATTCGTCTCTCCATCCAATGGAATGAAATTAAGGAAACGAAAAAATAATAAATCACAGGGTTAATTTGGTAAAACAACTAAAGTATTTCAAGCAACCCCATCTTTGGCTGCGACCTTGGCGCTTGGGAAGAACCAAAGAATAACTCTTTTGGCTTTATTTTCCCCCACTTTACTATTTGGGCACAAGCAAAACCTAGGCTCACACACAGGAGAGAGAGATAAAGCCCTTGAGAGATTTGGAGAGAGAAGCTCGAAGTTAAAAAACCCACCCAGAACCATCTCCGGAGCTTCCGTTAACCTGCCCCAAAATTAAAATTTTCAATCTTTCAGGTTTTCTCTCCATCAATCTCTCTATAAATCCAAAACAGCTATGTTTTCTTTACATTAAAGGTTTTTTTATTTTATTTTATTTCTATCTTCAGATTGTAATGTTAAGCACTCCAAATTGAGAACCCGATTCAGGTTTTTGACAGATATTCATTGTTGTAGCAGGAGTTTTTCAGACTTTTTAATTGGAAGTAATGAAACTCATTGTTTTGGCTAAGAGGGGTGATTTTATTTGCTTAAGAGGATAAAATGCCATCTGGGGTTCTTTTGAAACTGAGTTTTGGATTAAGTAGAGCTATGCTTAGCAGAAACTCGGTTTCTTTGGTGTCCAATGCTAGTCAATTTTCATCAAGGAGGTCTCTTGCTCGAACTTCAATGGCTGCTTCTTGCTCTAAAGCTGTATTTGGTGATGTGCATATCGATGACCTGATTGCCACCTGTGGGAATGGATTGGAGTTTCCAAAATGCAGTGGTGTTTTTTTTCTCCGACAGAAGTCGTTCTAGTGGTGTAAAAGCCAGTGTTAAAATGAGAAATGGGGAGTTACCGAAAAGTCTTTTGGTGTGCGGGAGTGCAATAAGAAAGAATGGTAACGCAAATAATTTAGTTGTTGGACCATTATTGAAGAACTTGTACTCTTCGTCTTCTGTGTGTGTCTCTGGTCGGGCTCAAGATGTGTCATTTGATGGGAATTTCTCCGAGGAACAGTTAGTAGACTCGACTGCGGTATCTGGCCTGTATGTGCTCTCATCCTTCCTCTGTTATAAATTTTTTTTTTTATTTGATGACTCGTTTTACAGTTCAAATTTCATTATAATCAATTACAAAATTGTGGTACAAACACTATTGGTTTTCCTGTATTTTGCAATGGATTTGGCAGTGGTGAAGCAGGTAACACTGTTCAAATTCTTGCAAATGAATTGGGATTTAAAAGGAAGCTGTCTTACAGTCACCTATTTGCATGGTATTGACTTCAAAAATATTGTTGATGACAGAAACTTGAAGTTACTCTCAGGATCATGTTACCTGCCACATCCTGATAAAGAAGAGACTGGCGGGGAAGATGCTCACTTCATATGTGAAGATGAACAAGCCATAGGTATAGCAGATGGTGTAGGTGGCTGGGCAGATGTAGGAGTCAATGCAGGGTTATTTTCTCGTGAACTTATGTCTCATTCCGTAAATGCAATTCAAGAGGAATGCAATGGTTCCATTGACCCATCCAGGGTGTTGGAGAAGGCTCACGCAAACATGAAAGCCAGGGGTTCTTCGACAGCCTGCATCATTGCCCTGAAAAGTGAGGTGTGTTGTCCTCTTTTAAGTTAATTACAACCAATTGATTTTTTTTTAATATTGCAATTGACGAAGTGTTCTGGCCTTACTGAATATTGTTTACACAATTTAATGAGCTCTGCTTGACCCCTATAATGTTATTATTTTGAGTCAGAATCAATGGTTTCAATCTTCAATGCACTTGTATTTCTTCTTTCTTTTTTTATTGAAGATTGAAAATTACATTAGTCAAACTAGTGTATTGAAGATGGTTAATCTAGATAATGTGAAGTTTTCAAAAAGTGGGTATCATTTTTGAAGTTCAAGGTTTTTAATTTCTGCTATGCTATTGCAAATTTCAGAATGTTTTCTGAAAACTAAAATCCATGCAACACAATGTAATAACACAATTCTATATCTAGTAGATAAAAGGCAATAGCCTTCCTTGTTTCATGAAATCATCATGAACAAAGTGTGTCCACCTTCCAATCTCTTTGTTTTGGGCAGGATGTTGATTGTCCCTAGATTGAAGATACTTGGCTTATGGGACCTGGCAAAAATTTAGTTTAGAGTTTACTGGTCCTTTTCTTGTGGATTGGAATGCACAAGCAATATTTTACTGTTAGTACATCCTTCTTTGGCTGGTCAATTTATATGAAGATCACTAGACATGCCTTTTATTTTTCAGTGCCTGTATTTTATTTTGTGTTTGTTTATTAAAGTGCTTCTTCAAAGGTTGCTTTATTAAGTGAAAGTGACTGTTTAAGAATATCCAGTCATTTATGGACTTCTTGCGACAGGGATTACATGCCATTAATCTGGGTGACAGTGGATTCATGGTGGTTAGAGATGGATGTACTATCTTTGAGTCCCCAGTGCAGCAGCATGGCTTCAATTTTACATATCAGCTGGAAAGTGGCAATGGAGGTGATCTACCTAGCTCTGGCCAGGTCAGTTAATGCACCCCTTGCCCCTCTTTTTGTCTTGGTTTTGCTTTTGTCTTTTTTTTTTTTGAAGTTTTTAGTTATCTCAATTGATCTTATATATTGTTTGCTCATATGCTGCCACATTACAACCTTCTATAATAGCTAAATTGGTGAGTTGAATCTAACACGTTGCTTGCTTGAATCTGTATAGTATGTCACTGTCAATCACATCCTCTCTTTTCTCTCTTGCGCCTTTGAAGTCCAGGTCTCATTAAGAATGCAAATTAGTCAGTTAAGATTAGTCTTGTTTTGAGCTTCAGTGATTGCAATTTTTTAGTGCTTAAAGTACATGTTCCCAATGTCTGATTGACATGTGATGTAGCTATGGCACTAGCCAATAGATGTATTTTCCCCCCCCAAAATTATTAGAAACTGATTTGACCTTACTTCAATAAGTAACTGCTGTGAAATTTGAAAACAAACAAACAAACAATGTCTGTCCTCACTTGAGCATCCTTCTGGGATTTATTGCCTCAGGTTTTCACAATTCCTGTTGCTCCTGGTGATGTCATTATAGCTGGGACTGATGGATTATTTGACAACTTATATAACAATGAAGTTACTGCGGTTGTGGTGCATGCTATAAGAACTGGCTTAGGGCCTGAAGCAACTGCTCAAAAGATTGCAGCTTTGGCTCGTCAGCGAGCATTGGATACGAACAGGCAGACACCATTTTCAACTGCAGCTCAAGATGCCGGGTACCGCTATTATGGAGGCAAACTTGATGATATCACCGTCGTTGTTTCGTATGTAACGAACTCTGCCAATATATGATTCTGTCTCCCCCACACAGCTACATTGTTTATTTACATTTTCTTGTGCTCTTTAACCGTGCTAGATATGCCACCTAGTTTTGTGTTTTTTTTAATGAGAAACCATGTTGAGGAAATTCTTTATAAAAGCCCACCAATTCCTTTGACCACTCCAGTTTTGGGGTGTTAGAAACAGTTGAAAGATTGTTGTTGCATCCAGACGAAAAAAATGAATTTAAGGAGCAGGACAATTATACTTGCATGTATTGCTGATCAAACCCCGCTATGCTCATATTTTAGGGCTCTTAAGAAACAAAGTCATGTATCTATTATATACTGGACCTGCCATTAGGTTGAGATTAAGATGATTTTTTTTACTTAGATGATCAAATGATCGAGTTTGAATCCCATCACATTTATTTTCAAATCCAAAGAGTATTTTGGGACATCATCTAAAAAGTTAATTTATATTGTTTGTAAATGGCTTAACTAGGAATAATGTAACTGTGTCAATTTGGCTGAAAGGAATTAGGTCAACTGTCTCAATTTTGGTGCAGGTACCAAGCCAACTAGTGAAGGTGTGTACTCTTACCAATCAGCATAGAAATTATAGAAACATAACCGCAAAACTTCTCTGTATTTTTTGGATTATCAACCACTGATAAAATAAAGTTTTAACTTCCTGGCTCCAACCTAGTATCTGGTTCGAGGAGTGCTTCTCTGTACTTTCAAGCATGCAACTACATTCTCAGTGCTGTTTACTTACCATTCATACTTTCACTATTTTAGCAGCATGAAGTAGTAAGAACCTTGAATTGCAGTTCTCATTGCATGAAGTTATACATGCAAACTCGTGAAAAACTCAGTCTAAAGTTATTACAAGTGGTTGAAAAGCATAAAAACAAGAGACTGCATATATTACAGTAGCTTTTATTTGCACAGGTAAGGAAAATGCTTGGAAATTAGTCAAATTTAGAGTTTCCACGGATTCCTTAAAGCTCTTCTTCCTTTCTCTTCATCACCTTTACGCTCTTGATCATCTTCTCTAGCTTCCACTTCTTGTTTCTCTGGTTGTTCCCCACCTCCTTCACGTCTTTCCCGTTTCCATAGCCTTTTCTTCTTCTTTCCAGCGTCGTTTTTGTCGTTCTTCTTCTTGTCTCCTTGCCTCTTCATACTCCCTCCTGGGTGTCTCTTCTCGTTGACTTTGTTTCTCTTGTCGCTTCTTTTTTTCTTCTCTTCTCGTAGCCTCCTGCTGCTCCTCTTCCCTCCTCTGTTTTTCTTCCTCCTCTTGCCGTTCCCTCTCCGCCGCCGCCTCCTCCCTCTCCTCCCCCTCCTCTCTCTTCTTGGCCTCCTCCTCTCTTTTCCGAGCTTCTTCCTGCTGCTCCTCTTCTCTCCTCTGTTTTTCCTCCTCTTTTCGTTCCCTCTCCGCTTCTTCCTGTTCTCTTCTCTCCTCCTCCTCCCTTTCCCTCTCCTCTTTTTCCTCCTCTCTCTTCTTGGCCTCCTCCTCCTCCTCCTCTCTTTTCCTAGCTTCTTCCTCCTCTTTCTTTCTTGCCTCTTCGTCCTCCCTTTCCCTCTCCTCCTCCTCTCTTTTCCTAGCTTCTTCCTCCCTTTCCCTCTCTTCCTCCTCTCTTTTTCTAGCCTCCTCTTCCTCCTCCTGCCGTTCCCTCTCCTCCTCCTCCTCCTCCTCTCTTTTTTCCGTGCTTCTTCCTCCCTCTTTCTCTCTTCTTCTTTCTTTCTAGCCTCCTCTTCCTCCCTCTCCTTTTTTTCCTCCTCTCTTTTCCTAGCTTCTTCTTCCTCTTTCTTTCTTGCCTCGTCCTCCCTCTCTCTCTCTTCTTCTTTCTTTCTAGCCTCCTCTTCCTCCCTCTCCTTTTTCTCTTCTTCCTCTCTCTTCCTAGCCTCCTTTTCCTCCCTCTCCTTTTCTTCTTGTTCTTCTTCCTCTCTCTTCCTAGCCTCCTCTTCCTGCTTTTCCTTTTCAATTTCTTCCTTCATTTTACTCTCCTCTTCTTCAGCACAAGTAGTGCAATCCAATATGAGTTCTTCTTCCTGAGCATTTAAAAGCTGATCCATTGTGGTGTTAGTAACATTGAATGACACAGCCAGGATACCTCTATCCAATGTTCGGAGGATTGATCTCTTCCCATTCAGAAATTGAGGATGATTTCTCTTTGTTGATGTGCTGAACCCCATGAAAACAAATGAATCATTGTCGAAGGACATTTGAGCCATAGGATGGAATCTAGGCACTGCAAAAACATCCCCTTCCTCAACCTTGAACCTCATATTTTTGCACTCTGATTCATTTGCCGTGCCAGGACAAACCACCCGTACCATCCCTTGCCCGTGCAACACTACTGCTATCTCAGTAGCCATCGGATTCCAATGTGGCCCCATCATGGACCCCTGATACGAAAGCAATCAATGGAAATGCTATTGAGAATGCTAGCTAGGTATTGCCAGCTTCGTTCTAAGCCATGCCATGAGAGCAAATTTTAAGATTAATTTACATTCGAAGGCATTACCTTTGTCAAGTTCACCATGAATATTCCAATGTTGGAATCACTTAGTGATTTCAAGCTATTTCTGTCTACAGTCAGACTCCACCCATTACAATTCTCAAAATCTGGTTCAGCATCTAGAATGTTGAATGTCTTGGCTCCCTTGGTTTTCTTATGTTTGTTGCCGGTGAGGAAATCTAGCATTCGGCCTTCCAATTCCCAGTATACTGATTTCTGACCCATTGTTACTGCGTGCACCACTGCTGGTGGCCTTTTCGCACTGATTAATTCCTCTAAAACTTCTTCATGGACCTTGAGAAACCAATTTGCAGAACATGTTTTAGCACATCTTTCAAGAAGTTAAAAATTCCGAGGCTCAAAACGCTGCAAATAAAAGGGCTTGAAACTAATAGTGTTGCGAAATCAGTCGCAGTTCGATAGTGTTTCTGTTTGTGGATCACGCGGTGACTAATACAATCGAATGTATAATATATATTTTATTTTATCAGATAGATATTCTACTTCAGATTAATTTATAGCACCTACCATAGCATTGTTATTAGGGAAAAACAATACTAGTATATATAAGACACATACATGTTAATGATACAAGAAAGCTAGTTAAGTCGGCAAGGTATAAGAAATAAGTCATCAATCATTATACCTTAAAAGCTTCTTGAAGGACTTTTCTATCGAATCCAAGGACCAGATCGTTGATGCTAGAGTATGCTCCAGTTGATGGCTCCTACATTAATATTTTCAAATATTTTCTCGAGGAATACCAGGTAATTACAAAATAATAAAAGGAAAGGAGAAAAGGGTTCTATACATAGATGTCCTCATCTGTATTGGAAAAGATAGCATGAATCCTCATCTTCTGTCTTTCAGAGTCTAGGTTACTTCGAACAAAGAAAACTGAGCCTGCCTGCAGTCTATAGACATCTCCTCTCCGAAGATTTATCCCCTTCATTTCTCTTCCATCTGTCCGACTCAACCTCCCATTCCCTGCATCCAAATGTAAGAACATAAAGCATACTGCTGAATATGGATCTTCCAGTGCAAGCAACAATGGCTGAGCTTAAACTCTTACCAGTGTGTACATACAAGACCATGTCAGCATGGAGAAGCACAGGGAGCAACAGGGAGTTTGGCTCCAATGTGATGAACTGAATATGGTACGGCCCCTTTGCTCCACTACTAATCTCAGCAGATGAAATCTCTCCATATTCTGTCACCACCAAAGACCTCCTGTGGCCCTCTCCTCACCAGATAAGGTCTCGCCCCAGCTGATTCATCCTCACTCCAGGCCTCTACATGAAGAGAGAGACAGAGCAGTGAACCCAAAAACAGGACTGATAAAAGAGGCGCCTCTTGCAGCATTTTTAGCGGAGGAGAGGAGAAATCAATGAATGAGCTCAAGTTAGTGACTGGGTTATAGCCATGGTGATGATGATCTATATAGAGAGAGGACGGGGAGGTACGTGTCATCCATGTGGACACGTAGATGTTCATGGCATTACGTGGCTGTTGGTTAGACGAACTCCTTATTCCAGAACGAGGTCCTTGTCTTGCTGTAAAAATAGTTTCAGTTCTTGAAAAGATAAGGCACAGTTTTCAGCAAAAGGTGGTGGACTGGTTCGAGTACAGTCTAGTTTTATTTCTTGTCGTTTTTGGACCGAGGTTAGGGATGGACATAGACAGACACATGAAAACTGTAGGCTAATGTTTTAAGCTCTCTTCTTGTCCGAACAATGTAGGCTTACAATTGCTGGCTGAGAACTCCAATTATTGGGACAAAACATGACCACGCAGGGTAAGACTAGGCCCTCAAGCTTTTGGGAAAATGGGCCCTGGGAAAACAAATTCATTGCCTTTGTTCATTTCAAAAGCTTTCCTAATTAATTAAATAATCAATCCGATGATGTGAAATGTATAGTGTAATAACAATAAAAGTTAGTTTTTCTTACTAATGCAAACCATCAGCTTGTTTGAACCAATAGCCCCTTACAATTGTGAATATTTTAATGCAATTTTTGAATTTGTTAAAAAAATTCATTATGACCCCAATACAATTTATTCCAATCTAATAAGATTATATTAAATTAGGATAACAAAACAAAAAAACTCATGTCAAACTTGGTTTGAAAAGATAATAATTTAATGAGATTGTCATCCCTCTAATTATATATATAATCAAGAACTTCATAACCAAACAAAAGAAAATTTTACAAAGTAGGTGAATGTCAGGGTTCTAATTAAAAAAAAAAAGGGAACAAATGGCTTGATGAAATTTAAAAGAAGATAATTGTTAATAGAACATAGTTTTGTTGCTATCTCACTCAGATTAATGCACCCTGTTTAATTTAAATAACAATACAAATGCTAGACATCATTTGGTCTTATAATATGTTATGGAGAAGTCATATATTGGCATGGTATCAAGCAATTTTTTTCATGATAGAATATCAAAGTGTGTTATATATACAAATTTATTTTTAGTAACAAAGTGTTAGAGGAGTAAAATAATGAATTACTATATACTATAACAAACACCTCTTTCGCTCTCTTTCTTAGTTTTCTCTAAACTTCTTCTACTTGCTAATACATGATTGTTATAAGTCCACTATTGTAAGGTTTGTTGCACTTAACTTGAAACTTTATTATCTTTGTATATAGTTGTGGGATCCATTCAAGTGTTGCTTGCAATAAGTGATGTTAGAGTTAATGCTCTTTGGATAAAATTTATGGCCCCTGACACTAGGTCTCAAGAGACTAGAGGAATCATTAAAAGCAACAAACAAGGAATAGTCATAAGAAACATGAGCAGGTTCTATATTATTTAGAAGCTACTAAATGTGTTTGAGAGTGTGGTTGAAGTTGCTTTTGAAAGTATTTTTCGACCAAAAATGCATAAAATGATGTTTTTTTTTTTTAAAATATTTTTGATATCAACACATGAAAATAATCTTAAGACACCAAAAAAAATTAATCTAAAATAAAAAATAAAAAAAAATTCAATTTCTTTTAAAAGCTTTTTGAAACACGGTGCCAAACAAGGCCTAAGTCCACTCTAAAGCTAAGTTTATGGAGCTTAAAGAGCTTATCAGAGGATCGTCGCACCAATAAAATGTTTTACTATAAAAATTGCAACACTGTGGGTAAGCCTAGTACAAAAAATGATTACTAAACACTCATTAGAGAGGATTTTGCTACACAACCAGGTGGAGTCTATGATGATAGTTTCTTTTATTACAAGGTAAAAAACCTAAAAGAGACTATTAATTTTGATGATGATTGTGTGCATAAATGGTTATATAAGCCCAGTCAATATTTCAATATAGAGGAGATTGTTGAGGCTGAAAAACTTAGAATAACATCTCATTACATAAATGACATGATTTTGTATTGACATTATAATTTCATGAAGGGAAGAAATGATCAATGAGTGACTTGGGAGACATACGAAGAGGCAATATGCTATAAGTTTGTTGGTCATAAGGCTTCATTGGAAAAGCTTGAAAACATCAAACAAATCGGAGATTTTGAAGGCTACACTAGAGACTATGATATTCTTTGGAATAAGGCTGAAATCAGTAAAAACCAAGCCTTAATGTTCTCTTTAGGAGGTCTAGAAGTGGAGATTAAGAATTTAGTTAAGATGTTTGAACCATAAATTTTAAACTAAGTATACAAAATAGTATATTTTCAAGATAACATTCTAGCTATAAGAGATCCTAATGTAAACTTATCAAACCTGTTGTGGGGTGCCTATGGACGAAAAGTCTACCTTTGGAGCATGTGTGCATGAAAAAAGATTGCGAATATAATCATAAAATTATGATCTTAGTTTTCTGGAGTTATCACCCAGTATTAAGGTCATTAAAAAATCTAATGGTTTGCGAGAGTCCGAATAAAATAACTTGTTGAGCAAGAAAAATATGCATCACCCCAATTCATCCTATGTAAGGTAAATTATATTGTTATTTGATTGTTCTTTTAAGTTAAATTTTTATTATTTGGTATTTTCTAAGATTTGAGGTAGATATCTCTTTGTGATGGAGTTTCTATTTCCTTAGATCAAAATCTAATTACTCTAAGATCCAAATTTTAACATCACTTTTATTTTTATATTTTTAGTATCTTAGGGCATACTCTACAATGTAGTTATACACCCTTCAAATATTAGAAATTTATAACTAAATCCTAAAATTAAAATGTAAAATGAACAAGATAATTGGTGATATTTTTTTGATATTTTGGGTTAAACTCTATTGGATAGTCATAAACTCGATATGATATTAATATTTGCATTTTAAAAGCATGAAAAAAGATGCATTTTTTTTATGAAAATATGTCAAGAAATTTTTTTGAAATTTAGTCATATACACAAAAACAAAACAATATTTCTTATAATTTTAAAATAATTATTTTTTTAATTTGTTTTGGGAATTTTGGTGAAAATAAGGTATTTTGCAGTTGAGTTTTTATCTTACTGTGTAAGTCAACAATCTAATATTGAAGAAAAAAGTTGCTAGAAAAACATGCAATAAAATTGAAGATATTTTAAAATGATCCTTAGAATTTTTTTCTTGAAGTTTCGAAGAAAACCATATATTTTTAATATCAGGTATGTATCTTATAATGTAAGTATACAATCTTATATTAATCATTTGTAAAATATGAAAAAAAAATTACAACAATTTAAAAATATCCAATTGATTTTCTGGATTTTGTTTTGAAAATAATATTAGAATATCATGAAAATATATCTATGCTATACCCAACCCGAACTCACATTACTACTGGTATCATGCTTATTATTTAATAGCCACCATCGACTTTCTTTATTCTTGAAAAAATCAAAGACAAAGCAATAATAATTAACAAGTTGACTTTCTACTTGAAGAGTTTCGCAACGTTTTCTAACCCTAGCCGACGGCGACGCTTGAAAATTCTTTCACAAGTGGATGATCTGAGCTGTTCATTTCATCATGAATTCAAGTGGGAGAAGAAGTAGTGCTCCCAAAAAACAACTTTCCCTGCAAACCACGTAACGCTGTGATTTGAACCAGACTCTCTGTGGGATTCTCCATGGTCCCGGCCCTCGACGGCAATGAAATTAAAGAAAGAACCCAGCACGGGCCACGTAAAATATATGGAAGGAATCGCATTAAAACTTGAATAATTGTGGTCGTAAAGAAAACTTATTGAATCATATGGTATTTTTCATCAAAGCAAAACCAACATATCCTATGGATCCTACCCTTGCTGTAAGAAGAGACCTGTTGCTTGTAAGAAACAAGATAGAAGATCCGCCATGCCCGATTTGAATGGCCCCAGCTCCACTCCCACCTTTCCTTGCCTTTTTCTTTTCGCAGTGATATTTTTTTTATAAATAGACTATCTTTTTACGTGAATGATTATGAATTGGAATCTCAAACCCTAACTTTTGTGTTCTTCAAGGCTCCCCTGATTAATTCCCTCTCTCTCTTCCATCCATCGATCGCGTGTGGTCCGTGTACTCGTGATGAGCCTTAATACCTAAGTATTTGACTCGACCTTCTTATAAAATAAAATCTTCTGGGGTATATATAAATCAATGTTAATCACGAGTTCATTTAATAAATTGTTTTTCCTCGAATGATGCTGAGGAATGTTTGCTTGTATTGGGTTTTGTTTTTCACACACCCGCACCATGTACAGGCTTTTGGACGTGATTCATGAGTGGATAATCACTGTGGTCAATCACGTATGTGTGTGGAATTGAGAGATTAAAATTATAAAATTCAAATTAATAAGAAATGTCCTCTTCTTACTGCCTGTGTTGGGATTTTTTTATGGTATGGAATCCTTTGATATTTTTGTTGTATTGTTATGTATTTTCACTTTCATAGAGCGTACGAAGAATATGTTTCGGTCTTCACAGAAAATATAAACAATTTCTAAGGGAAAAAACGAAAGAAAATCTTACAATATATTAATTAATACATGAAAGAATTGGCAAAACGTACGCAGAGTAAGAGAAGAGAGAGCGAGTTATTAAGGAAGCAGCTTTTCTAAGAAACTTAAATTTTTAGTTGATGTTCTTGAATATGATTTATATTATCTTTTTAACATAATTTTCAAGTAAAAAGCTCTTTAAATTTGAAACTTGCTTAGATTTACACCACTTTATGCTTGATTTGTATCAAATAGAATAAGGGTGGTGAGATTCGAACCCGTGATCGCTAGGTCAACAAAGCTCAGATATCATGTTAAAAAACCATTTCATCTAAAAATTTAAATTGTTGGGTGAGACCCAAGAATATGATTTATATTATTCTTCAACATTTCTCTCAAGTGAAAGCTTTTTGAGCTTGAAACTTGTACAAATCCATACTATCTTGTACTTGATTTTTTTATCAAATAAAATAGGAATGATGAGATTTGAATTCGTGACTACTAGATCAATAAAACTATATTAATGAACAAACTCACCTAAAAACTTCTAGAAATGAGTGGCTAGCACATTGGATCCCTGGAAACGTTTCCATCGAAGAAAAATAAAAATTAAACAGAATACACATAAACAAGCTCTGATTACGACATGACTGCATGCATCACACACAAAGCTAAAATTTGAAATATCTTTTCGTGTTGGTGGGCATGCAAAGGCAAAGCTAACCAAAAACCCTTTCTCTCTGTCCTTGAATTGTGGCTTCTTCCTTTCTGGTGTCTGTGGAACTGTTTGATCATCAATCAATCAATCAAAGATAATTCCACTAACCTCAATGAGAACATATTCTCTTCTTCTTTTTAGTTTCCTTTTCTCTTTCCATTCTTTCTTTCTCTGGCCGCCAAAGCTATACAAATCCTTCGTGGGCTTGGATTCCACTGCTACGCGAGAAAGAAAGAAAGATTGATGGACCTCAATCAATCCTCTGCTACATATATGTAGATGCATATCCGACACCAAGCCACCATGTGGGGTCCTACAAAGTCAGCCATAGCCAATCAGATCAGATCGGATGTCAAATACTGGACCCCACTCGTTGCAGAGAAGTGGGTCGTATCTTTCGTCAACAAGAGTTCTACAAACTTTTGTGGTAACTTTTCTTCTTTCCTACTCCTATAGTGTGAACATTTGCTTAAATATTCTTTACAAGCACGTCTGATGTTTGCGTCTTCTCTGGTAAAGTAAAATAAAAAAGGAGCACTTGAGTTCATGAAGTAGCTATATGCGGGTTCGATACTTTCTATACATATACATGCTTGTTAATTAGTTTAAGAATTAATTATGGTATGCGTATTAATTACATGTGAAAATAGAGGTTTTTTCCTACTTGATTGGAAAAAAAAAGGAGTTGAAAATAACTCGTTTACGATAAAAAAGAAAAAGAAAGGAAAAAGAAAAAGAAAGAGGGAATTCTAGGTCGAATACTCTATTAACCAGCACCAAATAGCTAATTAACAAACGTAGTGACATAATTTTTAGAAAAAAATAAAAATAAAATTGATAGTGAAATTACAATGCAAGTTCTTACATTTAAGCTTCTTTAAATACTTGAAAAGAGAGGTGCGAGATGAAAAACATGAAGTTAATATATCTATCTATCTATATATATATTTCACCCCATCCATTGAGAAAGTTATTATTAACCTGTTAATTGGTCAAATGAAATAGAATTTATGCTTTCTTTTTTCAAGATGATGTGACAATGAGAGGGTGTTTGTTTTTAGGACTTTTGTGTGGACAAATAAGTTAATGGAACATCAACGGTCACAATTGACCTCTTTGACATTTTGCAGTTGAAATCAGTCCTTTATAGTGTTTGGAAACCACACTGATTTGTTTTTTTTTGGGAGAAATGACATAGTTTAGTAAAAACAAATTAGCAGAATGAGATAGGTTGGAAAATTGTCTGTTAAATAGTACAATATAAATTCAAATATGTTTTTCAATATTAATTTTAAATAAAATTGTTAATGGAAACAGCGGTTGAACAATTAACTTTATAAGAAAATAAATTAAAAAGTTTATTAAAATTCAATGAATAAAGAGATAAGGTGATGTCGGCATCGCAGGTGAGAGAAATGAGAGAAGAAAAAATAAATTGGATGAGCATGGATCTATTTCTTACACACTGAAATTCCATTACAAAGATATCAGCAAGATAATTTTAATTATACCTTAAAAGACTAGTAAACAATATCATAATTAAATTTAAATTAACCCCAAATAAAACCTCTAACTAATTAGAGTCATATTTGATAGTTTTTCAAGGTGTTGTTAAAATTGATTCGTCAAGATTTTTCTAAAAAATACCGGGTGTATCGAAAATAGAGCTTTGGTTTATTCCTTGCAACTCATTTTTTCTTAGTTATTGGATTTTGAATTTCATTTCTTGAATTATTTTTAACATATTTTTATCTAAAAACCCACTCTAATAAACTCGAGAAACCAATTCTTCAACTAAAAAAAAAAAAACTAAATTAGCTAAAAACACAATCAAACAAACAAAAATCCCAAGGCTAAACTTTTGAAAAAGATGCATTGACATCATATATATTTTTAATTGCCTACTTTTCACCAATTTTTTAATTTTAATCGCCTTATTTTTAATTTCTCTCAACAGCAAGACCAAATCCTTCCAGATTTTGTAAAGGGTCATTGACTCTCTGAAGCTCCAATTCTTGAGGTCTACAAATACAAACAAAGAAGTTCAATTCACAATTATTGTTTGCAGAAGAATTAATAAATTTATAAATATAACTTACTAGATTAGAAAATTGGTTAATTTCCAGCCCCACGTCATTAACAGAAACAAAATAATTGAGGCCTGCAAACTGGCTGCAGTGACCATGTCTATGGAGTGCTAGCACCGTGGGACAAAAACTACAGCCAGAACACTCATATCAGGAACAGCTGAGGTAGGAAAATAAACGAAGAATCCTAAAAAGGATAAAGGCAAAGTAGTGACTTGAGCTACAAGCTTCAAAGAGATAAAAAGGATTGGTCTGACCCGTGTCTAGCATGGCATGGCCATACATGTCTCTCATGGATCACCATGCATTCATAGCCCATACCCCATGCACACAAGCGAAGATAAAAAGCCAGTGATCACAACCACCAAAAGCCCCCTCTCCCCTGCCATTTCCCACTTTCTAAAGCACAAAAAACTAGCAGAGAAAAACAAGTTAAGGAGTTTCTAACACAGGGGTTACTTACCTTTGTGTTCTTAGCTATGAAAGTTCCAGTTCCCTCACCTCAAAACCCTAAACCAGCGTCTTGCAACAACACCATCAATAACAGCAGAAACATCAGCTTCAACCCCACCAATCAGAACTTGTGCTACGAACCCACTTCGGTTCTTGACTTGCGTCGAAGTCCCAGTCCTGCTCGAGCTGGCATAGCAGCCTCCGCGACAAATCCTATCGAGTGGGATGATCATGCCTTGCAGAATTTGGATTGGGATTCTATCATGAGAGAATTGGACTTCCATGATGATTCTGCTCCTGCCCTCATCAAGAATTTTCCACTGTTCGGTCCCTGCAGCGAGTCTCAAATCCAAAACCATAACCTTCCTGAGTTCACTGCATCTCAACAGATTGATCCTACTCAGTTTCTTCACTCTGATTTTAGTGATATGTACATTAACTCTATCCCAACTCACAATTTGACTTCTCATGATCTGTCCCATAGTTTTCATAACAATATTGGAAATTGGAATGCTGGTTTTGATTTCATTCAAGATCTTATCAAAGCAGCAGATTGTTTCGACACGAACGAGCTACAGCTTGCACAAGTGATATTGGAGCGGCTCAACCATCGACTTCAATCACCAACTGGTAAACCACTCCAAAGAGCCGCTTTTTTCTTCAAAGAAGCCCTCCAGTCTCTCCTTGCCACCGGATCAACTCGGCCGCAGACAAATACTGTAACCCCTTCGTGGTCCAATATTATCCAAACCATTAAGGCCTACAAGGCCTTCTTTAGCATTTCTCCAATCCCCATGTTCACTGACTTCACCACCAACCAAGCTATTCTTGATTCCCTCAGTGGAAATTCAGTGTTTCTTCATGTCATAGACTTTGATATTGGATTTGGCTGCCACTATGCTTCTTTAATGAAGGAACTTGTAGACAGAGTAGACTCATGTAATAACCTCACATATCCGCTCCTTCGAATCACTGCTGTTATCACAGAAGACACTTTGATTGAAACCAAATTGATCAAAGAAAGACTCTCTCAGTTCGCTCATGAGCTCAAGATCAGATTCCATATCGAGTTTGTGCTTTTCCGAACTTCTGAAATGCCGTCTTTCAAAGCAATCAAGTTTGCAGATGGAGAGGAAACTGTTGTTATCTTATCTCTAACAATATTTCGCCGTCTAGGCTCGACAAATAATGTTACTACGTTTGTTAATGATTTCCGCCGAGTTTCACCAAGTGTAGTCATAGTTGTGGACGGTGAAGGGTGGACAGAATCTGGAACTGGATCGTCATTTAGGAGGAACTTTGCTAATTGTCTTGAATTTTATTCAATGATGTTTGAGTCCTTGGATGCAGCAGCTATTACCGGTGGCGACTGGGCTAGGAAAATTGAGATATTCCTGCTGAAACCCAAGATTCTGGCAGCAGTCGAGGGCTGCGGAAGGCGAGTCGCGTCGCGATGGAGGGAGGTGTTTCTTGGGGCAGGAATGAGGCCAGTGCAACTGAGTCAGTTCGCTGATTTCCAGGCCGAGTCTTTGCTGGGGAAGGTTCAAGTGAGAGATTTCTATGTCGCAAAACGGCAGGCTGAGTTGGTTCTGTGCTGGCAAGATAGGCCACTCATTGCAACATCAGCTTGGAAGTGCTAGAAACAAATGGTGATCCTGGTATATTTGAAGTTGATTAGGTTGTTTTTTTGGGATTTAATTATGAATGCATCCCAAAACTATTTAGTTTCTTACTTTTGGTAGCTCTCTCTTTTCTGTTGGTGTCTTGCTAGAAAGAAAGAAATGGGGCTGAGTATCTCCAGCAACTCTCTCGGTCCCTCCTTTTGTATAACTTGCACAGAACTTTCTGCCTGTTATCAAAAGATTTGTAGAAATTTAAATTGAAAGGGATAATCCCAATTAGGGAATCATAACCTGCCAATTCTCTGTTCCCATGATTATATTTTTTTTGCATGAAGTGTTTCTGACAGAAAAAACAAGTCCCTGATGGTCCAAAAACCAATCCAAACCTCCAAGAGTTTCAGCAATTTACAGCAGAAAATCTCCGGGCCTCCCTCCATAGCTGACTAAGACATCAGAGCTTCCACAATACCAAGAAAAGCCACCCGCTAAAATCAAGTGGGATAGAACAGCAGCAAACGAAACTAGAAGGCCCCAATCCGAGCTTGATCATCATTTAGAAAACCCAAAACTCAAGACTTCCAGCCAGCACAAACCCTAAACAGATTTGCCCTAAAACCAGAGAGCAAAGAGGGAAACAGCAGCGCCAGAAAGAACAGAACTTGATTTCTGGATTTTAGCCTTTTTCTCATTATCATCATCATTACTATTATTATTCTTATTTTATGAATTCTACTTGTATCAATAATAACAGTAACTATTCGAAAAGAAGAGTTCGATAATGATAGATTTTTTTTATATACATGCTTTGAGAAAATAAATCAGATTTAGTTCAATTTTTTTTATCTAATTAATTGTCTTTTAATTAAAAATAAATAAATAACAGATCACATTAGCTTTCAAACCCAAACATGCAACTTTTTGATTAAAAGGTTAGGCATTAGGGTCTGACCCACAATGCTTGGCTTTTTTTTTTCTTTTTTGTCTTTCCATTAGTTTTATATATTGAATTAGCTTTGTTTATATTTTTTCAGTTGAATGATATTTCATGGCAATTAATTTGATTTGTCTTGAATCTTTTAGTTGTATTTATATAAATAATTTGTTATCAGTGACAACAATTAATTGTTAAGATAGGATAAATGAAAACATTTAAAGTAAAAAAGGTTGGTGTAAAACATATACGTGTGCATCTATAGTTTATTTTCACTATTAAGATTGGTTTTCCACTTTAATATTTAATTGTGTCAAGAACTTCTTTTTTATTTATCAATTTATATATTTTATAAGAAATAAATAACATATTTTCATTTTTAAATTAAAAATTATGTTAAGATTTGATATTCATAATTTGTTCAGGTTTTTTTCCTATAAGATAATTACAGTCTCAAACAAACATTCCCAAATTAAGTTGGTGCTTGATTTTTTAAGCATCTATATTTTTATCATATAATAAAATACTCATGTAAAGAAAAGTTATTAAACCTAGTATGATTCATGACTTGAATTGTGAGTTTAACAAGTTAACCCGGATCAAACCAATATATCATTGTTTTAATATTTTATAAAAATATATCATTTTATTGTTTTTAAAAAAAGTCAAACAAAAGTTTTTCCTGTTTTTCAGGTTACCTCTGAATCCGCTAAATTAATTGTGTCATATTGAGGCAACTGTGGGATAATTTGATTTAAAACTTAGGCTATATAAAAAGTTGAGTTGATAGATTTTAAGTTTGACCTATTAAGTCAAGTTTAATGACACTTTTAAATAGTTTTACATGGTCATTTTTTTTTGTTCAAAGATTTTTGGATCCGATTTGTTGGGCTAGCTATCTAGTTACTTCTAAAAACATTAAGGAATTTCATCAAAAAATAATATTGACAAAACATTCCATGGAAAATATCCCATCAAAATATTTTTCCTTTAATTGTTTTTTCTATTAATGTATTTTAAAGAAAATAATCAAGTAAGGAAAAGTATAGTATTAATTAATTTAAGATGAATATTTGTGTTAAAAATATTAAAAGTTTCCCTTAAAAACAAAAAAAAAAAAACTAAAAAAAATAATTTGTTTTAAAGATATATTAAAAATCTTAACAATAGAATTTTTTTAATTTTTGTTTTGCAATCCAATTCTCATAAACAAATTGCAAAACAATGTTAATAAAATATTTTTCTAAAATCTTATAACCTAAAATCCATAATATCAATTAAAAAAATTCAAACATACTCATAAAGTCTATCCTATTACATTGAATCACCAATTACACCACAAATATGATATGGTGGATGAATTTAATTATCATAAATATTAATTAGTATCCAAGAAGAGAGAAATATAAAAAAAAAATCTAACAACTAAATCAAGAAATTGTAAAAGAGTGGAAAAAAGGGAAAAGAATGTTGATGTAAGAGTGTAATGATTTTAAAAGAGAAAGAAAAGATCATGAATTGAGAGATAAAGGGTATGATAGAAGAAAGAAAGAGTGAGATTGTGGATATTAAAGGTATTAGAAAAACTAATTCACTTATAAAATCGAGCAAACAAAAAATATTTTATTATAGAAAATTTTTAAATTCATTAAAATATGTTTGTTTACAAGATGTATCGTAAAAAATAAAATTGTGTCTCGCGGCACACCTCATAAATAAACTAAGTGTTTGTTGGAGAGTATAGTGACAATTATTTTTAAAAGTATTTTTTGTTAAAAAAATACATCAAAATTATATAAAAAACCTAAAAAAATAATTTAAAATAAAAAATTTAAAAACATAAATTGAGTTTTTTCAAAACTATTTTATCAATACTTAGCATTCATATCGGTCAATATATAACGGTTTTTATATTATATATTTTTTATCGAGACTAATTAATTATTTTCAATTTAGACCCTATCTCTCGCAAAACTCAAGAAAATCTTGAATTAATATTTTAAAAATATTTATAGTTTTAATTTAAATCAGAACATGAATTACAACTATAAGATAGAATCATAGTTTTTATGCTGATATAGGATAAATTTCAAGTTAGGTGGATTTATCTTGTTAATTTCTCTGATATATATAAAAAATAAAAATAAATTATTTAAACAAAATCAATAAATCTTGATTGATTTTTTCCAAGTTATAAGATAATCTAGATTTCCTATCTAATCATATTAGATTAATTAATTCTCCTCCTATTTTGTTTTAAAGCTGGGCATAATTTAAACCCTGGGTCACGGGTTAAACCACTGGTCAGGTTAAAAACAAAAAATCTAACCAAGGGCAAAACCGAAAAAAAATCAAAGTGCATGGGAAAAAAGTGCGATAAACCAATTCTCTTGACGAACAGTCAGCTCAGTTTAACATCTTAAGAAACTCTCTGCTTCGATTCCTTCCAGGAATGGCTCTTCTCGGATCCAACATAGTAAACGAGGTTAGCGATTACAGTAGCATTCTGTTGTTCTTATGTCTTACACAAAAAACTAGCATCTGTTAAGGTTTTGATCTACGCAATTAATTTACCAGTCAATAAATTCCCTTAATTATCCATTTTTGAAGTTTTTATTGGTAACGGATCTAGTTCATTTGATTCTTAAGATAACAGACAAAATTAACTGTGTAATTGAATCGAAGAGGTTGATTTCATGATTTAGATGCCTTAAGATTATGCTAGCTGTTGTGGGCCATTACCGGTGCAGTATTAAAAATGGTGTGAATGGATTAAGTATGGTGAATGAACTGCAAATGAACCTTATTTAGGAGGCATGTTATCTTCTTGAGGGATCTAGTGTCTCAAAGGGTTATGGAATATTTAGCCCATGATAGAGCTGAATGCAGGCGATCGGTGGTGAAGCTAGGGGTAGTTTGATAAGAGGCTAAAAGAAAGGGGAAGGGTCCATATGGGTGTTAAACTGAAGGGTAGTTGAAATGGGCTAGTCCCATTTTCGGATGGCTGTTTTGTGAGCATATCTATCCGCTGTTGGATGAGGGGAGGTTCATGTAGCCAAAACCACCTAGTTACGGGTTGAGGTTGTGGATTTTGCATAAATTTTCCTTGTGTTTTTAATTTTTTGTGTTTATGATTTTTTATTATGTGAAGCAGGTCGGGTTGCGGTTACTTCTTTGCCCACTTGGATCTAACATTGTAGCAAGAACAGCATGGTGAGTTTTGATTGATGGATGTTTGATAAGTATAGTTTTCATTTTGGCATCCATGTTGATATATATCTCTTTTAGTACTTAAGGTGTATATAATTTTTGTTCCAGATGTCTATCTAGGATTCCATGTTTTGGGTTTTGGATAGCCTCTATCTGTTGTTTCACCCTGTTTTTCTTCATTTGATGCAAAAAGATGGTAGTGGTTAACTTGATTTTTCTACCCACTCATGCAGCTGTTCTGTGGGGATTGTTTTACCTGTGTACCACACATTCAAAGCAATTGAGAGAAAAAGATGAAAATGAGGAACAGAAGTGGCTAATGTACTGGGCAGGTTAGAAAGTTTTTGTTTCTTAGGTTTTCCTTCTCGTCCTTTTTCCCATGCAAAATTTGTTATTGGTTCTTAGAAACAAATAAGTAATCAGTTTTTTATGTATTCTTTCAATCTACTTTTACAGCAATGACTATCTTCATTTTATTCTTCATGAGTAATTTTTCCCCTAATTGCATCCTATTCAATTTTAATTTCCAGTTTTCAGTATGCCTGTTCCCTTTTAATGTTTACAAGAGTATTGAGGTAGGAAAGAACAAATAAGCAAGACCTTATGTTTTATATTGTGTTTCATGCCTTTTACTGTGTTGCAAAGTGGACATGGAATCTTGGTGCACCGCACCCTCTACTTTATGTCCGACATTATTTGAGCAGTCAATCAAAGTAATGCATATCTACCTAGAGCTTATGATCCATATTTGCACGGTGCTCGATATTTGATAATTATGTCCTTTTATTATATTTTGTTTTGTTTAGAGAGATGGTCGTAGTTGGGAACCCGCTTATCTTTGGCATTGTTATTTATGCTTCCTGAGTATCTGATATAATTGCAGCATATGGATCTTTCACCCTTGCGGAGGCATTTGCAGACCGGTTGATCTCTTGGTAAGTTCTGAACCCTGAGTTTTTAGTTCTGAAGTCTAAATCATCCAATTTGGTTCCATAGGACAAGCTCCTTCTATTCAGTGTAGGATTTCAAAATATTCCATCTAGGACTTAAGGGATATGTAGAATGCATAACTTGTATATCTATTTATTTGTTACTTTGATTAGTCCTTGATCATTGTTTATCTTTCTCCAGGTTTCCGATGTATTATCACATGAAGTTTGCTTTCCTGGTGTGGCTTCAACTTCCATCTGCTGAAGTAAATTTTGATCCTAAACTCCTTAATTCTCCTTAGATAGAGTTGAAATGTTTCCTCTGATTGAATGCCCTCAATCTCATGTCATTTTATAAAGGTCGTCAAAGTTAATAAATCTAGCTTGTGTATTGGTTATCATTTGTAAGGAGCTAGCATGAAGTATATTTGATCAAGACATAGGATGAATCTATACTGAAATTGTATACGAACAACCTGCGTCCATTCTTATTGAGACATCAAGCTAGAGTTGATCTAATTATGGGCTTAGCATATGGTGAAATGGTATGCCGTCATTATTGATCAAGTTCAGGACATTGTAGTTTATATGAATTCTTAGCTCTGAAGTGCACTCATGTCCATTTTCCAATTTACTTTAATATGGTTCAAGACCAATGACTTATTCCTATTCTGTTCCCTGTAATTGATTCAAATATTGCATGTAGACTCCTTTTTGTTCTGAGTTCACTCTTACACGTGAAAATCTAAAATCTAAAGTGGCCTGATTATGCAATTTTGCAGGTCAAACTCATCAGCAATCACCAAGAAGAACTCAAATATGCTAAGAGAATGCTTTTGAAGGTTATGGGATCAGGTTCGGATGATGTTGACACATATTTTAGTTTGCTAGTTAATGCTAACAAAATCCATTCTGGCCAATCCTGAAACTTTGCTAAATTTCTCTTAACCAGCTGACCATATGTTAAAGGATGCACCTAATCACTCAGAGGGGCATCCTGAACTCCCTGCCATCGAAGAGCAGACAAGAACAATCTCAGATACTGATTCTGATCATGCTGATTGAAATCTATTCTTCACCATTCATGTGCCCAATTTCAAATCCCTGACAATGGATTAACAGCTCTCCCATCTATCATTGAGGCGGTATCATTCAAAATCTTTAGGCCTTTCATTAAAGTTATTCTTCCCTGACCACTCAGCAGAGGAAAACCTACCTTGTACTCCAGTCAATATGCGGCGTATGAGCTTAGATTTTTCTACAGGATCACGGGAAGTAGTGCACACTTGTATGTAAGAATAAGATAACTAGATTAACACCTAGCCTACCGAAAAGCATAGAAACAAAGATATGGCTTGATTTTTGTTCTTCATTTTCTGTACTCCTGTCAGGCTTTCGATAAAACATAAAAATATATTGAACAACAAAGCTTTCAATAATACATATAAATCTATTGAACAACAATTCGAAAACGAAACAGACGATTGCTGCTTGTGCTTCTAGTTTTAATAATTGCCTGGATTACCCTCAAGCATTCAGTACGAGTGCCATCATCACCGATTAGACTCCTAACTTTGTGTTGGTGGAATCTACCAACCGTTCTCGTTCTTGAATGTGCTAATGATGGTAAGGCAAATCTGTACTAGAATATGCTTTAACATTTTTCTGCTTTTTTATGCTGGTGGAATCTACCAGCCGTTCTCGTTCTTGAATGTGCTAATGATGGCAAGGCAAATTTGTACTAGAATATGCCTTAACATTTTTCTGCTTCTTTGTTTAATGAAAACGTGTGCTGAACGGTTTGTTCGCATCTCGCATTAGGTTGTCAAACCTTGTTTGCACAGAAAGCTGAGGTCAAACAATGCACAAATTCCAGATTTCCTAAGCAAACTGATTAACACAAAGGATCTTGATGATATGGAATGAAAAGCAGAAGCCATTTCCACACCAGGTTAGAGGGAGGGAGAGGAGTGGAGGGCAGGGGGGAGCGGTTCCTTCTTAACCAGAGAAGTTGATTGAACTTAATAATCCAACAATGCTCATGGATTCATTGAGATTTCTGGCCCCAGTTAAAATTTTGTAAATAAATTTTGCTATTACAAACTAAAGGGTTAAAGGTATGGATCAGTATGGAAAGCCAATGTTCTATGCTCGACTAATGGTAGTCATAATATACGGGGGGGATTCACGAAAATATTCTTCCATTTCCGGATGTCAAGATGTCTCAGTCTTACTGTCAACTGCTCCCTCACCACCATGAGACTGTAGAACCGAAGCAGGGTTGCACTGTTCAAGTTTATCTACAGCTTCTGGTCCATACAACCGAGTCAACTCCTCCTGTTATGACAGAAAACCCACATTTGTTAAATGAGTGGTGTCATGTACTGATTAACTTATAGCAAGGAATTTCATTAACTCTGTTTTATGATTAGAAAAACAGACATAAATGTCAGGTAACAATGACAAAGATGCTGATGTTGCGCGTGCCAATCACTAAATGAATAAGAACAAGGCTTCAAAAAGACTCGGTGACAAAAATAAACCTTAATGGAATCATTTTCGGATTTAAGCTTATTGCATTCTCCAGAGAGACTCTGCAATTCTTCTCTAAGATTGCTATTGTCATTGCTCAAACTCTCTACCCTGACTTGTAGCTCCTCGCACTCTGCCTGGTATGGATGAAAAATCAAAAAGATCGATATAAGCATTTAAATAGGTATTTAACAACAACAGCAGTAAACGTTTCCCAAAATTCACAACATGTCGAACACGCAAAAAAGCTTTTCCTTTATATTAGAAGAAAGATAACAAACGAACTCTATTTTGGACCTTGAACTTTGAAAGGGCTCTTAAGGATCATGGGGCTGCTTTTACACTGTAAAAAAGTTCTGAACTGTTGAACTCTTTTTTGAGGTCAATGAAAAGATAGTGAAATTATTTCAGGACATGTTAAGTGTACTACTTGAGACAGTTGCCGTGAGGGTGGACTTCTATTCATATATTTCTATTTGATTTAGAGAATCACCTTTCACTACTGAGCTTGATAAAGAAAGTTTAGGTACCCTGTTTTACCACCAAGCTATCAATGCAGATCTAAAATAAAAGCGGGAGATATGTGTCTGCGCTGGCACTAACAATGGTGAAGAAATAAGCAAACACTCAATGACAAGAATAGGTGCAAACTACAACAGTACCTGCTTGCGTAATCTGGACCTTCTGGCTGATTCTCTATTAGATTGTTTCCTCTTCTGTCTTTTCAATTCACGTTCATCCTGCCAGAACCCAAATCTATAATTCAGTGGAAGAAAAAGGAACCCAGATAGCCCTTCTTTATCATTCCCAAAAACAATACCTTTTGAGATACGGGAAGGCCGTGTACGAGTTTTTCACAAGACTTTAGATATTAGAAGTTAAAAATAAAAAATAAAAACAGAACTTGGCAGAATATGAACATGAGAAAAATGAAATACAAACCGCTGAAAGGTCAAACCTATTGATTAGACCATACAGCAAAATTTGACTTTCAGACAAGAATGATACAAGAAGTAACTGCAGCTCTCATACTTGAATCCACTGTTCAGGCATTCCAGCAGGAGCAACTCCAGATGTGGCACCAGATGGATTTGGTCTCATTTTTGTAGCTCCAGCAGCAGAAGATGCATTCCATAAGTCCATCCCAATGTTTAAATTAGTTGCAGGCATAGACACCACAGGTTTCCCAGGCACAGAAGCTTGTATATTTGCTCCAGATGAGGTACTTTGTGCATTGGCTGTGAAGAAAGTCAACACATTAGGAAGCTATTTCAGCAAACAAACAAAAACAGGTAGAGAAAAATATAAGAAATGTACCATCTGCAAGCATCTGGTTGAAGCTTCCCTTCTTGCTTGCACCATATTCCTGGAATATTTAGGCAGGTTTTCATTAAATAAAAGATAAATCAAGTAAACACACCTTCTATTGGCTGGGTTAGCATAAAAAACTGCAATTCCAAAAATATTCTGGGCATCTGAATTTATACAGCGCGAACAAATTGAATAAAACCAGTTTCTGGGATAGGTTACATATGCTTCAACATGATATTAGTCATTCGCACTAAGCAATAAGGGCACACAAAAGGCAAATAATCATAGTGCTCAGAAAAATACCTGCTGGTTAGTATTCTCGTCACTGGCATCTGATGAGCCATCACTACCACTGTCAGCACTGTTCATTTAGCATATAGGTCAATATCACAATAATTTAATGCATAGGCATTTCAAAGGGAAAAATCACCAATAAGCTTGAGCTTAATTAACCTTTGGGAGGCACCATCAATTCCAGAGCCAGAAGCTGCCTTTCCACTCTCCCCTGCTTTGCCTCCAGAAGCTCCCTTGGCTTTTTTAGCTGAAGCACGGTCCTTTCCATCGGGGACCTTTCCTTCCATCTCTACATTTACCTGGGTTGAATTTGGTATCTGCAAGAGAGATGATGAATAAGAAATATCAGATGACCAAATAACAGGCAGGAATTACAGAATCCTATACTGGGAAAAGGTAATATTTGGCTATGGTAATAGAAGGATATTCATTACACACACACTCACAAAAGAAAAAAAATCTTGTATAAGAAACACTCGATATTACCGGGGCCATGTTTGGATGAGCATACACTCCTCCTGCAGGATATAAAGCCGGGTATGGAACTGGAGTTCCATAGGGCGGGATTAAAGGATGCTGAAAATTGTCAGCAGAAAAAAAAGTAAGTGGCTTCTCCATCAGTTAAGGGTAACTAACATGATTTTCTCAAACAAGAGGAGATATCTACCTGGCTTCCCCATATATAGGGGTGAGAGGTCGGTGAGGCTACTGTTGAGGCAAAAAAGGGAGGAGGGGTAGCTCCAGCACCATAATATGCCTAATACAGCAGCCAAGATATGAACATTTAATGTTATTTCTGCAGATATTTATATCAATATGAATTTTATAAACATAAACCTGCATAGAACTTGACCAATCAGGATACGAAGGTGTTGTGGGTATTTCCTGTATACACAATGAAGAGGAATTAGAATCTCTGCACATGTGTTTGTTCAGTCGTGTGTGTGTGTGTGTGTGTCTATGTGAGAAAGAAAGGGAACCTGATTTGAAGATGCGGGCTTGGAAGGCTTAGCAGGAGTGCTTTCTTCACCTGTCCCCATTAGATCAAATTCAGTAAATACGACCAACTTCAACAATTTATATTTGGATCTGGCGTATCCTGAGCAATATCTACAAAGCCCCTGCCAACATCATACCGGATTACAACCCATATCAGGAATTACATGTAATTATTGTGAAATTAACTGTCATTGTCATACATGGAAGCAATGATCTTAGTGTTAAACATCAACAATAAGTTTACAGCCAAAGCCACCACTGCACTTGAACCAATGTACAAAATCTTCCACATGGAGATGGTCACCAAGTTCTTACATCCCAAGCAAAAAATATAGCAATAGTCCCTAATGACTTGGTAATAGCCAAGGATCCTTTGCTAAAATGCTCGTTACTACCTTGCTACCTCTCTTAGGATATATATATATATATAAAAATCAGGTCTAGTGATGCAATTAAAAGATCATGCTATCAATGGCTTCCACACATATGTTTTCTACATTACCATCTATGATTCATCTACATCCATCTATCTGCAAATCACTTGCTTAAGTCCAATACTTTTAAAAAGATATCGAAAAAAATAGTAAAGAATCATTTAAAGATTCAGCCGCAGGCAAACGAAACATCATTACTGGAAATACAAGTTTACATTATGCCCATTTTCCCAATATATTAGCAAGCACTTCTTAAGCAAAAATAAAGCACTTGAAGTGTCCAAAACAACAATCATTCACTTAAAAAAGTTGGAGGTGTGTCCCTACTATTCTAAGCTTCACAAACATCAATGCAGATGCCATATTTGCTTTTCGAATTTCCATCAGTCATTACAATATCAATCAAACTAGCCTGAAATGCAATCAAACCTTCCCAAGGAAATTGCACTACATTATGTCAATTTTTTTATGAATTGCAATACTCTATGACAGGAGACAAAGGTTGCTGCCTATACTATGCCAGTTGGGAGCAGGTGCATGCATGCTCTCAATATGCATTTTACTGGACTGAGAATACATCCATCCCAAATCTGGAGATTATAGGCTCCTCCAAAGCTGAAAAATGGACACGCTAAATGATATTTGAAGGGGTTGGGGAAATATTTGAACTTTCACGAATTTCACCAAGGATTTGCTTATTCTTAGCTTAAATTGTAAAAAAAAAGAAAAAAAAAAAAAGAAGCCCAATTTGATTTGTAGCCTTTTAACTATATGCTAAAATCTGCATAAATAATCAGTGTTCTCAAGAATATCCTCCTCAGCATTGTACATAATGGTGCTCTCACTACATATCTAAAAGAAAATTAAAAGTTCTGCTAGTAGACCCTCATAAGCACATGAAAAAAATAGCCAGTGACTTACAATTTATTTCTTCATGAGTCATTTGTTTCTGTAGGTGATTCTTTTACGATGGCTTATTATGAGAGAAAAGCATTGTTCTATTTAGAACGATCCCCACTCTTTTATATGACCCAACTGTTATCTTGACAAGACTAAAATCCAAAACTGGCATCCAAAACCCCCCCACCCCCCAATATACTCAATCAAAATCCATAAATCCATTTCAGCCCTCTGTCGACAGCATCCAGTATTCCCTCTTTCTGTCAAACCTTGTTAGTATTAGATCTTACTCTTTGATTTAAGTAAAATAAAGCTACCAGAGATTAGTTTCTTTAAATGGACTAAAAGCAAGCATCCCAAACTACATGACTAGAATAGACACTTATCTACACACATAGCCAACAAGTTCTAGCTCAAAACATAAATATTCGAAGTACAAACTACAAGAAAGCTAAAACAAGTACAATAAAAGAAAGTATAACAGGACTAGCTAGTTTCTAATAATAGCAACCTTAAAACTGAAAAAAAGGGAGACCCGGTTCATGAGAACATATGCAAAACACAAAACAAATTCAAAGAACAAGACTTTATCAGAAACAGAAAAAACAAACCAAACCCCACCAATACATACCATAAAAGAACAGAACTACATGTAGATCCCATAAACATGATGAGTTAACAACACAAAATAGAAGCTAGTACATACACATGGAAGTAGTGAAATTTGTAGAGGGAGAGAGAGAAGCACCTGGTTTCGTGGTCTGAAGAGAGAGGGAGAAAAAAGAGTGAGGTGGAAGTCCAAGTTGGATAGCAAAAGCTTGTGTTCTAGTAAAAAGAACTTCCCTTTTTATTATCTTCTTCTTTGTTTCCAAGATCAACGGCTGAAAGAGAGAGAGAGAGATTTAAACAGACAAGGAGACAAATAGAAGAATATGCAACGACCCTCCTGGGCTGTTGTTTCTCAGTTTCACTTGTCTTGTGTCTCTCCCAAAAACAGGTGAAGAAGTTTGTTGTATCTCTTTACAGGTAAGTTTTTGGGATTTTTTCTGTCTTAGAAATAAGAGAGAAATTCGGGTGGCAGTTTGTGGTTTAATGTTTCCGTCCCTTTACTATATTTTAGTTTTTTCTTCGATCCTTAACTGTTCTTTTATCACAAGCCATTCCTCTGATTTCTATTTCTTTGACTAATTTTGGTCCTAAAAGACAAAGCATGGCTTACCTTATATAGAGTTAATTAAATCTTCTCTAATTTTCATCTCGTTCTCTCACGATGTGATATAAATTGTTAAATACTAAATTTTAAAATTAAAAACCATTTGTTTTTTTTAAAAAAAAAGCTTTTAAGAAAATTTGATTTTTATTTGCTTTAAATCAATTTTTTTGTTGTCTCAATTTGTTTTGTTATATTAATGTAAGAACTAAGCCACAAAAAATATATAGTTCCAACTTTGAAAAGTACCTACTGTCACAATATTAATTGCATGTTTGGAGTGTGGTTAATATTGTTTTTGAAAGTATTCTTTTTCATTTAAAAATATATTAAAATAGTCTATTTTTTAAAAAAAAACTTATTTTTGATACCAGCACATGAAAATGATCTATAAAACTAAAAAACATTCTTTAATATAAAAAATAAAAAATAAATTATTTTTTTTCAAAAATATTTTTGAAATGCAATGTCAAACATGACTTAAATGAGCACTTCAGAGGTATTCGAAGGTGTGATAGCTGATTGTTTTTAAAATACTTTTCATTCAGAAAAAAAATATATATATTTTATATATTAGCATATCAAAACAATTTGAAAACACTAAAAACAATTAATCTCTAGCAAAAAAAATATTATTTTTAAAAAGTTTTTGAAATGTTAAAATAAACAGGGCTCTTAAGGATTCTATAATTACTGGTCTTTTATTAATTTTTTAAAAAGTTACATTTTGTTGTTAAGTGCAACAAAATCTAATGGTATAGGATGTGTTACTGTAACTAAGTTTAGTAAGAGAACGAAAGTATTAAAAGACAAACAATTGAGGGATCAAAATGTATCATTGACCGGAAGATGTGGTTGGGGGCGGTGACCAATAGGAGAGAAGCGTGAAGGGGGAGAGAGGTTAGGGTTTTAAGGGGGTGACACGTGCGAGAAATAGGAATCCAGCTGTCCAAGTCTTACTGGATTAGGTGTTCTCATTATGATGGATGGAATTGGCTATGTATGACTCATCAATGACACATACATTCTCTGTTATGGATAATGTTAATAGATTAATTTACCTAACCAAGTGGAAAACCTCTTCTAACTGCCATTATCCACTTTAATCACATCAATTAACAGCAGCTAAAACACAACATTAACAATAACAAGATGATGTAACCGTTATAAAACCTGTACCGGTCAAACAGGTAAATCGGGGCTTGAACCAGTTCGGGTGTAAGAAAAATAAAAAAGAAAAGTTGATCTTGTTTGATTCAATAAAAAATCTCGAGCTGATTAACCTAGTTTCACCCTGGTAGATAAATAATTAAAATATTTTATATATTGTGTAATAAAATGAGTTTTTTTTTTCCAAGGCAATAGAACTACCATTTGTTTTCTATTAAAACCCAAGAGTTCACATGATTTTAGATTTTCACAGTTTTCCAGAAAAGTTTCTCTAAATTGCTTAAAACTCTTTACAAACTTAATGGGTGTATTTAGCAAATGTCGGTTGAACCAACAACATTTTAATGAAGCCGAAATGATATGGTCCACACTATGTAGTGGATGAGTGAATCGGGTCATCTACAAAGGCCCACACTATGATTTTTAAGTTTTTTAATATTGTAAATATTAATTATATTCAAATAAATTATGGTATTAAAATAGGAGTATTTTTTAAATATATATTTTTAAATCTTTTTTTTTAAATAAAGGTTTAATAATCATTAGCATAATGAGGTGCCTCAACATTTTCTAATAATTAGATGCAATTAATAAAAATAAAATCTACGAATAAAAATCTTTAATTTTTTATAAAATAAATTCTAAAAAATGATTTTTTAAGTAAAGGAAATTTAACAGGAAAATATGAACTAAAAAATTATATATTAAAACTTGTTGTTAAGTATTTTCTACTGAAAAAAGAAGATAAATAACAAGTTTTCAAATATAAATTAAGGATTGCAGGAAATAATAAAAATACATGAGCTTATTTGAATAATAATAATAATTTTTTAATCTTAAAAAAACATCATTAAACTGATAGAGGTAATTCATCTCTTAAAAATATATTGTTTATGTATTTTCTTTTCCTATTTTGAACTCAAACTATTGTCATACAGGATTTTGAAACCTCATTACAAATGTAAAGAGTTCAGTCCTGGGCCGGCCCATTAATGAGAATTTAATGGTAGTGTATATTTATTAAGATAATGGTTAATGTTGTTTTTAAAAATATTTTTTTTATTTAAATGTTTATTAAAATAAAATATTTTTTAATTTTTAAAAATTATTTTTGATATCATCACATGAAAATAATTTATAATTACCAAAAAAAGTATTTAAAGTAAAAATAATAAATTTTTTTATTTTTTTTCAAAATACTTTTGAAACGCAATGTCAAACATAGTCTTAGATTTAATTGTTAATTAAATAATGAAGGAATAGTTTCACAAATTACTTCACTTATTAAGGTTGAGCCTAAAATATTTAATTGGATCGTTGGATTGTTGGATTGTTGATAAACAATTCCAGTGGAATGGTAGTAATTATTTTCTTACAGCAATAATGAAGTACATCGCACTGTTGATTGCGGAATGGTCTATAAAAAATAAAATAAAAATTGTACTCTCGTTTTTATTTTAATGCTTCAACTTTCATATTTACCAATGCGGATTTAATTCTTTTTATAATGTGATAATTTTAGTAATTGAAAATAAATGAATAATAGAGTAAAAAAAACAAAATAACATGTGGTTGAAAGTTCATCATTTTTTGCCTTGTAAGGATATGACTGTATTTCATTTAGCTAATAAGAAAACAAAGACCAAAATGACAATTTATTATTTTTTGAAGTATAATTAAGTAATTTATTATGATGAAAATAAAAAATAAAAAGATAAAGTTATCCCCAATTAACTTTATAATAATTGATGAATCATATGCAAAGTTTGAATTAGCCTCAAAGGCAAGTTCATTAATTTTCTTATGGTGAACAATTAATTTATTAATTTTACTAATAAGCCACAAATATTTTTATTTATTTATTAATTCTTATGATGAACAGTTAATTTTGTTTGAAAATTTTAGAAATTTTCAATGAACTCTCTTGAATTTTAACTTGTTAGTATCATCATCATCATTCTTTTCTAGAAATATTTTATTTTAAAGTCTTCATTTTTATCATATAAATGAGGCAAGTACTCAAAATATAGGTACAGATAAAAAAACTTACGTTGCCTTTTAACTAACTAGTTTTATATATATATATTAGAAGATTTCGTTAAATATATAAATCATTTCACATAAATAAGTCAAAGATAATATAGGATAAGAATTTACAATCCCTTATAAAAATAATAATTAAGGTTCAATTCAATAATTTCATGAATTTGATATATGAATTCTATTATAACAAATACAATTAAAAAATTAAAAATAAATATGAGAAAAGAAATCAAGAAGTTAAAAATACTTCTTTGCATGCTTATATATTTAATTTCTCCTCACATATAAATATCTCTCTTCAACCACTTATAAATATGAGAGAATTCCATTGCCATGAGCATTAAGAAATTAGAGCTCAAAGTTGGAAAAACAACTATCCAATTTCCCAAGTTTTTCAGACCCTTTCCCCCTCCTCTTGTACTAGCACCTCCATCATTCTCCTCTTGTACTAGCACCTCCATCATTGACAATTGACAACTATGCATAACCTTTCCTTGTGACAATAAGCACCACATCACTATGTCATATCCCCCCCCGTCTCCAATCTTTTGCATGCATAAACATTGCAGTTCTTAAAACAATTAAGTTTGGACCTTATAAGCTAAAGACTCCTTCACAAAGAGATATTTATCCCGAACCTTAAAAAAAATCAATAGACAAAAATCTGATCTAAAAAACAATCAAACAACAATGCAACTTATCTTAGATAGGGTGCATTAGGAGTGATGTGTCTTTCTCTGACATAAAAAATCTCATTACTCAAACTCTCATGGACCATTGAGTTTTTTTAGTAACCGTAATACTAGGTGACAACTTATGAACTATATAATCATAATTTCATGATTATACCCATAATTGTTTTCTCCCCACCATTAAGAGGTAGGCTCGCCATCGCTGCACCATGCACGTCACAAAAAAATGTGTACATATCATTTTCTCTTCAAAAAAATTGTGTACATGTCATTTTCTTTTATGTACACGATTCAATATTATCATTGGTTTTGGGATCGACAAGAACCTAAACAACTTTATACATGTCAAGGACACCAAAGATCCTCTATTAACACCTTATGACGTTTTCTCTTATAAAAACTTCAATCTTTAAAATATCAGGGAAAAACTTAACATACAACATAAGAGGAGCAATAACAAAGGTCATGACAATAGAGATAATAATATCAATGTTCTCAATGGTAAAATTGTTATTAACAACAAAGTTGTTGACATAGAATTTCCATCCATGATACCGAATTATAGAATTGTTACAAACATAAAAAAAAACTAAGGAATGTATAGATATTTTTTTATTAAGGATGTATCTTCCACATAAGGTTATTCCCTAGGATTCAATAAGTTCATCCTCTAAATAAAGGATGCAAAAAAAAATAAAGAAAGAATAAATGAAAGAAAATAACCTAACAAGGTTTAAAAGGTTCAATGTTTTTTATATTAGTGTTTTATATTTCCAACAGTTCAGGTTATATATAGATTGATGGTCCATAACAACTACTAAGAAAAATAAATGGGACAATTAAAAGTTATTTTGTAACATGTAGTTGTTACAACAATTTTAAAAAGGTAGATGTTACAATAATTAAAAAAAAAGTTGTTAAAGAATTAATTCAGGAGATCTTAGAAAATTAATTTTGGAGTTTAAAAATTATGTCTTCATTTTAAGGGAAAAAATTATTACTGGAGATAAAAAGTCTAAAAAATGCAAGCATTGCCTCATGTGCATGGATGTCGGGATGTGCATCACTTCAAAATAATGTGTTTGCCTTTTGAGATGTGAAAAACAATTTCTGGTATAATCATAAAATTATGATTATATAAATAATTTAGGAGTTGCCACCTATTTTCACTTACTACTTATTTTATACTTAATAAAGAAATTATCACTTTGTAATTGTATTATATGACTAAGTGGAAGACTGCAAGAAATATTTTGTACCGTATTTCACGACATATTTTTTTTAATTAACACTATATATTATTATACATTTATTTTTAATGAATTAATCAATAATAATTAAAGACTTATTAGTATATTGTATGAGATAGTAGTGGACTAAGCACATATACCATATGTCGCGATGATGATTTTCTTGCACTTCGTGCCCTGCCATCTCCCTGGTTTGAAGAGACAACGACGCGCGGAAAATAGAAAAGGTTTTATAGTCGTAAGAAAATTATAACTATAATTATTAGGAGCCACCACCTAGTATTAAGGTTACTAGGAACCTAATGGTTTGCGAGAGTCTTGGGTAAGAGGACTTGTTGTGCAAGGGGAAGACGCATCAGCCCCAGTGCAACCTACCTAAGGTAAGCTGCATTGTTATTTTATTGTTTTTCCTAAGTTATATTTATTGGTCTTTTTCTAAGGTTCGACGCAAATCTCTCTTCGTGAGAGAGTCTCTACCTCATTGGAAGTTAAAAAAAGCTAACCTTTTTATTGTTTGGAAATTTCCACATTGCATAAAAAAAAATTATTTTTTTTATCCGCGGGTGTACTTTACAATGTAATTTTACACCCCGATAGATAAAAAAAAATTTATTAATTATTTTTGATATTTTAGCTGAATTTCAATGAATAACCATAAACTGGTTAAGGAAAAAATACATTTTTAATTTTTTTTAAATTTTGTCTTTTTGTTTTTTATATAAAAAAATTAAATAAAAAATAATAATAATAAAGGGTTGTGGGCTGGACTGCCCAACCTTAATGGGCTGAGAGGCCCATCATTTGGTGGCGAACTACCCATCCCATTTGGCAGACTTGGCCCAAACCGCCCAACTGGGCGAGTGAATTAATTCACTCCCCTGTGAGGAAGAAGACGATGCACAGTAAAATGGTGTTTGACCGACCATGACTAGAGGCTTACCTGTCATTGCCGCCTCGTAGAAGAGGTTGAGGTGGTTTTTTCCTAGTAGTGGTGGTGTCGGAAACGGAGGCCTGTGGTGGCCGGAGGAGGCGTTAGAAGCTGGTTGCTTCCCGCCGGTGCAATTGCCGTGACTGCTACTACCTTGACGGAGGGCACGTCTGGGTGGCTTACGTGGTGGAAAAAGCTACTGGTGGAGAGGATATTGGTGCTAATTGAGTGGCTGGTTTCCGTTGGAGGAGTTTGGGGGCTGCTGCAGGTCTGTTTTTTAGAGAGAGAGAGAGAGAGAGGAGCCACCGGGGAGTGAGAGAGGAGAGTTCCAACGAAGAAGAGGGAGAGGATGCTGTCAGAGAAGAGAGATGAGCTGATGGGGCAACCTCGCCGATGACGAAAAAGGGTGAAGGTGGAGGTTAAGGGTTGTTGAACCAGTTGCACTGTAAATTTTTTCACTGTAATTTTCCTGTTTGTTCAGCGTTTCCCCTTGTTACTTCTTGTCTTTCTTCTGCAGATTTCCCTCTATTTATAGGGTCATTTTGCAACTTGCAGGTATGGCATTGATGTCCAAAACATGGTGTGCTCAGTGGGTAGGTTGCCAAGGTATGGCTGCTGACAACGCCACTGTCCAGTCAGTTTATTTTTTTATATATATAAAATACACTGAAAAAATGGGTTATTACAAACAAGGTTTTTCGACGGGAAGACCAATGTTTTTATCTTTAATTTTGGCTTCCGATTTCACCCAAAAAATTTCGTCACCGAAAATTTTGATCTTCTTAATTTAACCAAAATTAGGCTTCCAAATGTGATTTCTCACCAATTAAGCCTCTAATAAAATTAACTTGACCCATTTAAAGTATAATCAAGTCCTTACGCTTAATTAAATCCTTCAATTGAACTATGAATTAATCCCTAAATATAATTATACTTTAAATTGGCCGACGATTAAATCAAATCGGCCCATAAAAATATAATTATGCTTTCGACTTAAGTTTGAAACAAATTTATCTAAAAATGAATCAATTTAGCACTGACTCTGTATTTTCCTTCATTTTTTGGTAAAAAAAAAACTACGATCAAGCCTTCAAGAACGTCCAAAATTTTCATCTTGATTTTTCTTCCGACACCAACCCCTTTTATTTTATTTTTGTTGTTTTTATTTTTGGGTAGGTTTTGGAGAATAACTCAAAATTGGGTTATGACACCATACATAAATGAAATGCAAAACTTAAGTGAAGAGGATGATTTCTAGCATAACCATATACAAAAATCTTATGTCATCCTTTTATGCATAGAAAACTTAAAACATTGGTATAAATTAAAAGACTTATTTTTTCCCTTGACAGCACAACTGTTCTTGAATACTTGACTAGTTAATTATAGCAGTATAAGGAGGTAATGCATCTACTACTTTTCACTGGAATTAAATACTTGGGCCGGCCTATTTATTCTTTTTATAAAAAAAAAACATCCAATTAAAGATCTTATATCTTTGTCGAAACACTTTTTTTTTCTGTGGTAAGAGTCCATGCAATGCTTACCAAAACTCTGTACTCTAAAAATCAAGTGCGGTTGTAGGTTGACTTTTGCTTCTTATTGATTGGTGGTTGCTGCTTATTTGGTACTGTGCTTTTTCAAAACATCTAGCTTATATATATATATAAAACAGAAAAACTGGAATAGATAATCTGCTAGCTTCTAGTCAAAAGGCAAAACATTTAATTAATATCGGCATGCATTTCCAATTACTAGCTAGCTAGACAGAGACGCCTCGTGATACACTAGATAAAGAAGATTTTTACACCAGATTGTTGCTTAATCACTATCTACATTATCTCCTAATAGTAATATGAGTTAGCCAGGCAGCGAGTTACATATACAGATTGATCCACTCCATGCCAGGAACGTAATTGTTTTCTGGTGGCATGTAGAAAGCATCTTCATATCCTTCCATCGCAAATTCTCCAAGAAATGGAGGGTCCATAGCCATCGACAGGGATGAACTAGGACTATTAGTGGAGACCCCATCAGCCCGGTCTGACAGCCTCTGGATCTCCTTTTCTGCTTCACAGAGCTGCTCCTTGAGCTTTAAAACCTGCAATGAATTAGCCCATGATTCAGTCAACTATACTTGTAGAGAAAAAGAGAGAGAGAGAGAGAGAGAAGGTGATGTGTGTGAGAAATTTTGACATGGGGAATATTTTCTTAATCAATCTTTATAGTACAATGGCGTGCCATTTCCAAAGTGGGAGCGTGCCACGTGCTGCCGTGTTAGTGGCTTTGAAGGGCCCGATAGAACAGTTAACCTTAAACAATGGTGTACGGACACATGGTGGCTAGTGGATTGAAGTGGTAGCAGAGCAGTGTTTTGTTGTTAAATAGAGTGGCAGCATGCTGTTCCCTGTCAAAATTTTAGGATCATATTTTTCCTTTGTAGCCTAATCGAGTAGCTGGCATGACATGGATTTTTTTCTTCAAAACTTGAGCTCGTGTACGTTAAAAAATGGTGGGTCATCATGTTTTACTGCAGTATAAGAGATTAGGGATGACATACTCTTATTTTATGGTTTTTTCTTCCGAGAAAGTCAGCAATGGAAGTCATAAATTTCGGAATTGTGCAGCACTATCTTATCGTTAAAGATATAAAAAAAGAAAAGAAAAGCAGTAGCAGTTACATGTTGAGTAAGGAAGTGAGAAAGTAAGTGGGAGCAAGAGAATACTATTACAAACTATTATTGTTTACTTTCTGTTTGGATGCTCGAAATAGGAAAATTCTGCCCCAGAATCTAATCAAAAGAGAAGACAAAAAAAAGTCTGCCAAAAGAGAAGACATTCAAGAAACCAATTAATGAGTTGCTAGACTAGTTGCGTATGCAGGGGGGGCATGTACATGGAAGTCAAATTGGAGTCCTGAATTTATCATTGTGCATGAAAATATCGACCACGTGAGTGAGTCTACTTTTATTTTCCAGGGTATTCATTATAACTAAGTCTACTTTTACCATAAATCAACTCCACTTCATCTTGTAAATATGCAGTCGTTACACTAAGTTGAGTGTTTCATCATGTAAATTTACGACTTCACCAGGCAATTACTTAGTGTAATAAAAAGAAAACAAATTACCAAGCCTTGCTACCAACAAAGTACTTGAGAGACATTTGTTATGAACAGAGAGAGAGAGAGAGAGAGAGAGAGAGGAGAGAGATATGGACCTCGGATTCAAGCTGGCATTTCTCGACAACTATGGTTTCATGGGATGTCTTCAACTTTGTGTACTCCTCCTCTAGCTTCTTGTTCTTCCACCTTGCCCTTCGGTTTTGAAACCAAACGGCAACTTGGCGAGGATCAAGTCCTAACTCTGAAGCAAGCTTGTCTTTCCTGTCAGATTCCAACTTATGCTCACTGCCAAAATTCATTTCAAGGAGATTAACTTGTTCCTCGCTAAGTTTCCTCTTCTTTGCCCCACTAAGACCAGCGTCTTTGTTCTTCTTTCGCCTTCTTCGTGGTTTAGACTCACCTAATCATGATCAGAAACTCAAGTTAAGAAAACACCATGAATTATCTACAAAGTTCATGATCAACACAGAAATAAATTATGATTGTTTCTCTTCTTTTTTGCTCTACTGTTTTTACGTATCGCTAACCTTGTTGTGGAACCATTTGAGTGAATACACCTGGGTACAATTGAGAGATGAGTGCCATTTGATCTTCAACCTTGTGGTTCATGGCAGTTGTCCTCCTATTGGCTCTCGCCCTCTCTCTCTCTCTCTCTCTCTTATTATTTTTTCCCCTCTTGTCTCACTCAAGATAATTAAGATGGTGTTCTAGGTGTTGAAGGAGCGGACAACCTAGACAGACATGGAGGTTCATTTTATAAGGGACGAGTAGGACTTAAGTGGTTGTTTGTCAAAACTGGCTTTTTTGAAACTTGGGCAGTGATCAGGACTTTTATCTCTACCCTAATATCAACAATGCCATTCATGTACCTTGACTAATATATGTAAAAAGCATGCAATTGATGAAAGTGAATAAAGAAACTAGATGGGTGCTCCACATCCTCATCAAATGCTCCCCAATGACTTTCTTTTTTGGTTACAAACTCCCCTAATAACATGAAAAGAGAGGGTGGTGGAACCAAATGAAGTGACCACAACTCAACAACAAGTTATGGACGATTTACATAATAAATTTTAAAGTTCGAGTTAAACTGTGTATTTTTTATAAAAAATTAAAATAATTAAAGTTTTATTTATTCATATAAATTTATAAAATACACTTTACTGGCAGTGGAGTTTCATCCCATCAAAAAAAAAAAACTAAACGACCAGATTTCATGTATTTAACTGGGCTATACATTGAGGAGAGCAAGTTTAATTCAGACCAGATTTCATGATTAGTCAATAGGGTATTAAGAGACAAGTACTTAAGCTAATTGAGGACGACGAAATTAAGCTGATGAGGTTTTAATTTGACGGGCGTGATTCAACCACGAATCATTAATTATGCATTTATCCACAGTAGCTAGGGCACGGAATAGCTAGGTTTGGTTTAGGGTTTCCTGATTAGGTAATTAAAGAAGGAAGAAGGGGTGATTATGGTGTGAACAGCGAGGAGCTCACACAATCTTGTAATTTCATATATATGGGTTGAGATCCCAAACCTGACTAGCTTGTGACCAACTTGAAATTAATAAACAATTTGATTCGGTTGGCCTCTGGATTTGGCGATGCAAGTCACTTTTGCTGTCCAATAAGGTGGTATTCTCCTCTTTCCATGTCCAGCCTCACTAGCCAAGCCGCCCTCTCTTAGCTTAGTTCTATATGGCTTTTTAAAGCTATTAAGCCATGAGTGGCTCGAGATGAGTGAAAAATGTAAAAATTTCACCGTAACTAAGATTTGTGAGTAAGAAACCCGCAACAGAAGGTCGACCCATTGCCTTAAACTTGGATTCATTTTGATTGGGAGAGACAAGATACAATTATAGTAAATATAAAAACAAATAAAATATTGAGATGATTGGAGCAATTTGAGGCCAGCAGAGATGTCGCCATTGTTGACGTCCTGTTAATCCCTCGGAATTAATTCTAGCTATATATCTCGACACTAAGCAATTATAGCCATCTCATGTAGGATGCTCTCCTTATTAGTGATTTCCAAGATAATTCTGCATTGATGGAAGGGATCTTTGCCGAAGACCACATGAAATTATTGTAACATTTTTTTCTTAAAAAAAATAGAATAGCAAGTCATTCTCAAAATTACGTTTTATCCTCTAATGATCATCTATAAATTACTCTTAATTTTTCAACTTATCCATATCCTTGATAGAGAGAATTGAACAGCAAATTAATCAAGAAGCTTACCATATATCCCTTGATTTCTACCTAATCAAGCAACATAGGTCGCTTTCACATACAAATCACGATTCTTTTTATTATTATTATTATTATCGTGACTATTCGGGACAGTTTTCGTATATCTTGACTAATTCCACCAGTCCTGAAGTTAATGACCACATAAACTTTCTAACGATTATCATATTAATAACCATAAGGTTAGATCCCGAGACCACAAGGGAGGAGGAAACCCCTTAGTTCGTAACTTGTAATGTTGGACCACCTGGTTAAATCAAATCATGATTCTTTTTACCCTCCTTTCCTTTGTGTAGCGAATATATTATAATACATGACAAGATGGTCTAAAATGTAAGTGGACAAAATGGAAAGGAAATATGTGGCACTAACTTGACCAAGTTTCTGAAAATTTTCAAGTCTGTGAACGAACATGGAAAGCAGCATCGTGCCCACTTTGTCTGTCCTTTGAAACACACGTTCAAGCTTCCAGCCAATGGATCCATAACAGGGCAGAGGTCATAAAGGAAAATAAAAAGGGGGATCAAATGAAATTCTCCATGAGTTTTCTTGCCCGCCAATCACCAGTAAGATCATTTTTTCCCTCTTCTCGATCTACACGGATGGTCAGGGATAGCCATGAGCGAGCTAGCTAGTCAAGGGCAGGGACCAAATCAACCAGTTAGACTCGAGACTTTGGGGAAGGTTCAACTCATTCGACAAAATCAGCAGACACGGCCTGCCACAACGAACATGGCAATGCAGATATTTATGGCTCCATGATTTTGCTCCATCCAGGACTCTGGAAAGATAAACCTATAACAAGATAGTACACTCACTTTCTAGTGCTCAATGATTCTTTTTGGAAAATTGATCGCAAGTGGAGTAGTTTTATTCATGAAATATTGTTCCGTCGCGTCATACTTCTATTTCCTTTCTACTACCTAGTCACTTGTAACTTATTAACATTAATTAATTAATTAATTAATTAATCCTTGTAGTTCATTTTTATTTCACCAGTTCTGATATATCCATTTTCAATTTAATTCTTATTTTTTTATTAAAAAAAAATGTGCTTCTTTCTTCTCCAGAATTCCTTGCCTTACATCTGTTTCTTAATAGTGCAATGACCACACACACACACACAGATTGGCCCATTGTCATCCCACAAGTAGCGAAAGGACTAAGAGATTTTAAAATATAGTGATTTGCATAACAGTTTGCTACAATCAAAACAAAATAAGGAGTTCATTACGGTTTCATGAATGTGATAGGTTATACGAGAAGTGTGCTTTTAAAATCATTCAAAGCTGAATTTGGTTTTGATTTAATCATATAAACTAGTCCAAAGAAACTTTAACTATTAAAAAATCACTTGCCCAAGTTTTACGGTTATTTACGTCTATATATATATAAACTTGAAGCTAATTTCATAACATTTCCAGGTAAATATTACCTATCTATTTCTATTTCTATTTTTTTCTTTTGATTTTATTATTTTCTATTCTTAATTCCATTATTAGAATATTATTTGTTAATAATTTGGACTATTCATTGAAAATACCACAATTTAATTTTAAATCCAAGTTAAATAAAAAGTAGAGTTGAGAGTTTTACTCTTGTCAATCTCATCATTTTTTTTCTTAATTATGTCATTGTTTTTTTTTTTTTTTTATTTATTTTTTTTTTTTATTGATGGATAACCTTTGGATTTCCCATGTCAACTCTGTCATGTTAGAGTAACTTTCATATTATTTATTTTTTAAATCCAGGCTGAACAAAAAGTTAGGTCAATTTTTTCCCCTATAATTTTATCTTTTTTTATATATAATTTTATCCTCATGCATTTTTTAATCAGTTGGTCAAGTTTTTTTTTAATAGATAAAGTTAATTGGATTATATCAGCCAAATTCCCATACAATTTATTTTAAATATGACTCGAATAAAAAGTTAGATTAGGAGGTTATATGGTTGATTGAACAAGTTGAGTTTAATAGCAATATCATATAATTCCTTACTAATATATATGAGATGAATTGTAACATAGCTGAAAAAAAGTAAATCTTCATGATTTGATTAAAACTTTTTAAATTTCTAAATCTTAAATTAAAATGAACTTAATACATATATATATAATAATTGAAAACACCAACCATATACATGATGATATATTGAGAGTAATATTTCCACAAATTTCCTGAAAGTACTCATATACCTTTTTTGATAATTCATGTCAATGGATTAGGCAACAAAACCCACGATGGTTGGATATACATCTTTTATCAAGGAATTTGTGTAAGAAACGTTACATATATGGAACTCCATTTATGTCTAATCAAATAATCACAATCAATTTCATGTATTATCTCTCTAGATATTATTATTATTATTATTATTATTATTATTATTATTATTATTATTATTATTATTATTATTATTTTTAAATAAAGAAAACTCCTTTCTCATTCATTTTAATTTAAACACCTTCAAGCACATCCTAAGATGGAAACATGCATGGTGTTTCAGCGTAGTAATTATGTGATTGTCGCGGAGAATATTGAAATTTAAGCCACCTAACCCTTTAGCCAATAAGCTTGTAAGAGAAAGAAGCACTTGTACGCATGATCTAAAGAGTATAAACCAAGATTAGTAATCATGGGTTATACTCTCCAACTCATGTTCTTTGGAAAGTGATATGTTTTTAGCTTAAGTGTCTATTTGGGAGTGTAATTACAGTTGTTTTTTAAAGTATTTTTTATTTAGAAATATATTAAAATGATATTTTTTATTTTTAAAAATTTATTTTTGAAATTAGCACATGAAAAAAGATTTAAAAATATCAAAAAAAATTTAAGTGAAAAATAAAATAAAAATTCATTTTTTTTCAAAAACACTTTTAAAATGCAGTGTCAAACACCTCATAAGGATCATATGGGACAAATGTATTAGGAAATTGATGAGAATATTAGAGAAATGCAATTGAAATAATATATATTTGGAATCGTGGGGTGGATTTTTTTTTTTAGCTAACGTTTTTTTTATATAAAGATACATTAAAATATTAAACATTTTTAAAATTTAATTTTGACATTAGTATATCATAACAACTCAAAAAATGCAAAGCAAATTAATTAAAAACTAAAAAAAAAAAAGGACAGCAAGGATGGTGTGCTAGACAAGCTGAATCAGAAACCAAAAAGCAGACAGACTCCTTGATGCTGCTAGCTCGTAGAATAGAAAAGGAGAGTGAGTGAGAAAGACAAGTTGGCCAAGGAAAGGGCACATGGGTTGCGACCATTAACTTTTACGTGTCTCAACCCCCAAGAACTTAGGGAGGGGACCACTTACTCTACACATCCACGTGTAGCTTTTCTATAGATGTAGACATTTTACTCCAGCACACAAGCTCACCAACAGGACTCCTCTCCCTTCTCCCATTTACCACTGCCGTGTACAGCCGCCATTATTTAACCCCCCTAATTAATTTTCTACTAATTACCCCCCCAATATTTAATTAATTTCTCCAATCAAACTTTATTTCACTAAACTAAGGTTAGCCTGGGGTTAATCACGGGTTTAGTATGGAGACCTGTCTTGTGTTCAGTAAATGCAGATTTACCAACTAAAAGAAAACGAGAAGAAGGCGTAAGAGATTTTGCTTCATGTAGATAGATACCCATTTTGATTTTACCATAATTAAAAGAAAATGTGAAGAGAGATAATAATAATAATAAAAAAAAAGATGGTAATTCGATTCGCCTCCCAATTATTGTACCAGGAGGGAAAAAAAGTATAAATTATAGTACCGGCTAGCTTTTCTATTATTCGAAGAGCACACGATTGTACTGGATGAATTCCAGGACGACAAAGCAAGGCAAAGTTTCCACCTTAAGGGATAAGGTAAAACGAGGGAGAGGAACACGAAGCTTTTTCTTTTTCCATTCTTGGTTATATGTGAATATGTTTTATACCTTATCCTAAAAATTAATCCACATGCATGCACGCCTAAAGTCTCTGCTATCTCGATTAGTTTTCATCAAATATATGGATATATATTTATATATTTATGTATATAGATGTCTCCCTCCTTTTGGGCAACATCGTATAACATGTTCTTGAAAGGGCAAGGGGATGCCATGGAAGCAGATGGAGGGCTTTATCCAGTTCTCTGGTCTTTACAAGGTAATATAAACTAACTAGCTAGCTCGGTCGTGGAACACCTTTTGAGCAGGTGACACGTGTGATGAGGTGAGGAGCATTGATTGGGTTTGATGGATGTGAAGCCTTGATTTAAACAGCCTAGCTATGACTAGGAAGGGCAACATTTTCTTGGGAGCCAATGAGATTGTGCCATGTCGAAAGCGAATACACAAAGCTTCATTCATGTGGTAAGAGGAGCTGGGGCTCTCCAGAAGGATGAGAGGTTATTTCTCTAACTCAAGCTGGATGATATGTCCTTAAGCAATAAGCTTAGATAAGCCTGTCAGGCTTATTCTTAGTTTAGTTTAGTTTAGTTTACTAGGGTTAACTAAGATTAAAGTAATGACAGATCTGGTAAGAAAGGATAAGGATGAAGCTTGCTTGCTTGCTTGTTTGCTTGCTAGAGAGTTGAAAGATAGAATATTTAAGTTAACTGCGTCCTACTACTTGAATGCGCGTGATACGGTAGGGATTCTCTTTGTATGCTTTTGAGTTGTATATGAATTAATTCAAATAAACTTTTATCTTTGACTAATTAAATAAAAATAAGAGGGCTGGGTGTCATGTTTATCCCGACATTTGCAACTCTTGTTTCCCATCTTCCAACTTCCAATTAATTAGATGCTAACAAGGTATTGGTAATTCCATTTCCACTTTTGATTTGGCTAATCAAAACCTTCCCCTTAGTCATGGAAATTTAACAAATCCCAAAACATCTAAAGCTCTAATCTCACTTGAAACCATCTTTTTTATATATATATATATATAATTTTAAGAAAACTTTCACTTTCATTCCTTTTTAATGAGAATATGCAGTGGCCCCATGTATATATATATATATATATATATATATATATATATATATATATATATATATATATATATATATATATATATATATATATATATTTAATTTAATTGGACATGAATTGCAGCTCTAATAATTAATTGTGTAGGTGGTAAACATGCAATTCCATTAATGGCCAATGAATGCTTAGTTTTAAGATTTCTAATGATGATCTTCCTTTGTAGTAGTTGGAGAAGATATGACTCTGGACTTGCGAGTTCCTACATGCATAGTAATTGTTTCCTTGAGGGAAAACAAATTATTCTCATTGCAACCATAAATAAATTTATAAAAAGTAATTGGAATTAAAAATGATTTAATTGGTGCTCTTGGGAATATTATGGATTATATATTTAGCTTCCCTTTATTTTTATTTAGGAAAAATAAATAAATAAAGAGAAGGGATATATTTTCCTTCCTTTAGGGAAAATAATTTTAAAAGGGACCGGCGAGAATAAAAGATCTATAAGTACTTGAGAATTTATATACTAGCTGGAACCGAAAGGTAAACTATACAGTTATCATATGCATGAGAACCAATAAGGCAAAGATTTCTCTTATAAAAATTACATTTTCTCTCTCTATCCTCTCTCTTTTTGTCAGCAAAGTATCCCTTTTTAAACCCTAATTTAGGTCGCGATTGACTATTTTTAGCTGGCTACAACCCTTTTTTCCCCATCTTTTACTATCAAAGTTTGATTTCTTATAGATATTATCTCCCATTTGAAATGGATTAATTTGCAGATATTATTCTATGGACGAGGTTTTACCATTATTTTATTTTCAAAATAAAATAAAAAAACAAAACCTACAAACTAGCTTAAGGAGGCTGCCCACGCAATCATACACACGTAGGTCCCAAGCTCTGTAATGTCTACACCATGAAATTGCAAGATAGGGATGCGTGTGCCCTCTTGATTGTGATGCAAATCAATGGCCTCCTGCTAATATCTCATCTTCTCCGAACAAGTTTTGTCTGTGCTCTACATGCCACGCACAGTATTCTTCCTTGTTTCCCTCATCCCACCCTGAATCCTCGACGCTTTCTCCTCTAACTCCGCGCCCATAATTATTACATTACACATCAAATTGAAGAACTATACAGTATTGTTTTAGATTTAATAACTTAATTAGGTTTTCAACACCCTTGAATTCCGCCTTGATTTAGGCCATTATATGGGTGGGCTCTAACTTAATTGTATTGTATTTAGCTCTACATTCAAGGCTCTGCATGGCCAATGAGTGCGCTAGGGCAGGCCAAACCTCCAAAGATGGTGCAAAGCCAGGCAATGGAAGAGGACGAACGAGGGTCCGTAGAATGAGTGAGAAATAATTAAAAAAATAATGTTACGACCTAACCCACATATTGGTGAAGAGGATGATCGATAAGTAAAACACTTGATAAGAAATCCACAAGGTTTTTTATTTTATTTTATTTTTATAATTGGAGAGGAAAGCACCCTAGCTTGTCACTTTCAATAAAGCTATCGTCCCACATTTATAATCACATATGCACCAAATAAAGTACTCACAAATACACAAACATAAAAGTTTGATTATTCCCCGCACCCTAAAGCAAGAAATCTCGCAACAGCTAAGTTTGTATCTTCTTTAGGGTTTAAATTATAATCAAAGATTCTAAACCTCATTAAAGCCTGAATCTACACCACATATTTAATATTTAATTATCATAAAACGTACGAAACTTGGATGGTGGACAAGTGGGTATGTGTCATTCCATGGTCCATGCCTTTGTATCATTTTTCTCTCTTTTTTTATGCCCCATTCCCTCCTAATTAACCCCCTCCTTTTACAGATTCCAAGCTGTCTGAGGTGAACTGCGTTAGCTAGCTTTAGCACATGGCAACCGCACTAATTACTTTGTTTTGTTCCTAATCACTTTAATCAACGCACATCTTCTCTTGGCGATCTTTCATGCTGTGGATGGAAACTATTTAACACGTGTTGGCTACAGATGTTGCTTCGTGTGGTGCTGGCATGGATTCTCGCAGCTTTAAAAGGGTTTATCTAGAGTGCTCTCTCAGGTGTCCTGGATCCAATGACAATGGTGTGGCACCTTTTAGTGCTTAGGGTTCACGAGTGGTGTACTTTTCTGGTGGTCCATGGCCTCGAGCCTAAGGGGAATGGCTCTGGAAAGACGAATAAGCTAAAAGGAAGCATTAGCTAGTTGGCTGTTTTCATTCCTATTGATGGAGTTTTTATCAGAGATGGGAAATATCCTCAAAAAAGACAACAGTCTTTTTCGTGGTTGTAAGATCAATGCCATCTCTAAACCCTAAACCCATAAAAAAATTGATTTAATTGCAATTGTAATCTTCTGTGCCCTAACTCACCCGTATGTCATTATTGAAGGGCACTTTTTCCTTGCAACAAAGGGAGGATTTGACACGGTGCCCGTTTGGCACGGTGTTTCAACCGTCGTGTCGTAGAGATTTAATTTTTTTATTTATTTTAAATGAATATGTTTTGGTGTTTTTAGATTATTTTGATGTGCTAATGTCAAAAATAATTTTTAAAAAATAAAAAAAAATATCATTTTGATGTATTTCGGCACAAAAAACACTTTGAAAAGCTACCGCAACCGCCCTCCCAAACAGGCTAACAGTGTATCAATATCAAAAGTGTTTTTTTTTAAATAATTATATTTTATTTTAAATTAAATTATTTTGATATTTTTAGATCATTTTGATGTGCTGATATTAAAAATATTTTTTTAAAAAACAAACATCATTTTAATGTAATTATGAATAATTTTTTTTTCCAAAAACAATCTCAACCTGACTTTCAAACAGACAGAAAAAAATCTCTTCTGTTTTGGACAAACAATCAAGATTCATTTGAAACTAATGAGTTGCCTCACATGTTATGAAACAACATTTTAGCCTTTGATGGAATATTGACACTCATGTTGTAAGATCCATAAACCCAAAGGACATTGTACTCAACTCATGTCTTGGCCCCAGATAGATCAAGGATCAAATAACAAAAATCATGGATAAGTTAGAGAAATTTGTTCATCTCTATCCCTACATATGATAAAGGCCAAATAATTATGAAAAAAAAAATATTCAAATTCTTTTTTGAATTTAAGTTATTTTTAATATATATGTTATTCAAGCTAGCTAAATATTTTAAATATTTGTTAATGTATTTGTTATCTATTTGGTTAAAAACTCAACAAGTCTATGTTATTATTAAAACCCCAAAATAATAAAATAAATTAACATCATTAAGAATGAAAGGGCGATGCCAAAGATATATTGCTAGGCTTAAAGTAATTGAAAATAAATAAATATAAAATTAATAAAATCTTTACTTTATGCATCTAAAAAGATATAAGTGATTCTTACAACCTATTATTCACCGGATCGTAAAACCGAATTCAATTTTTATATGCATAAATTAGCTCAAAAATAGTTGCCCGCAAAAACTAACCTCTAAAAGAAAAGCAACCAATAATTTCAACTTTAAATAGTTTTTTTTTTTCTATATAATCCTTTAAGTTTATTCTATCAATAATTCAATAGTTCTCAAATAACATAATGACTAACATTCTCAAGCAAAACAAGTAACATGTAATTTCTTTTATTGGTATAGTGCCTGTTTGGCACTGCGGCTAAACCGGCGTTTGGCCAAAATTTTTTTTTTTTTCATTTTAAATAATTTTTTTTATTGTTTTTAGATCATTTTGATGTGTTGATGTTAAAAATAATTTTTAAAAAATAAAATAAAAAATTAGTTTTGATGTATTTCTAAACGAAAAGCACTTTCAAAAGCAACTGCAACCGCCCTCCCAAACAGGCCCATAAATTATTGTTCTAACTGTTTTTTTTTCCCTTTTAGGTTCTTAAATTTATTTTACACCTTGATCATTAGTCTTTATTTCATTTTAATTTCATCATTAAAAATTATATTAGCATTATATTGTTTTTGAGATCTCACGTATCCTTTATGTCATAAAATAGTTTGACATGAAATTAAATATCAGTTTTAATAAATAGAATTTTAAATTATTGTTAAAAAATTGAAAGACCAAATAACAAAATTAATATAAGAAAAAAAAGTTTTTTTCCCACTTACTGTTGAGATAAATAAACCAGTTACTAGTTAGTTAGTTAGTCACAATTTCCAATTGGTTACTTTTCTGTTAGAAGTTGTTAGAAGTGGTTAGATTAGAATTCCAATTAGTTGGTACACTGAATTGTAACTAGTATAAAAGGAGTCAAATGCAAATGAGAAAGGTGTGGGAATCAATTCAAATAAAACACAAAGTTCAAGGACTAAAACTTACATTGTTGAAAAGATGTAAAAAGGTTTAATTTGATCCATTAAATCTTATCTTTTGCATATATGTTCCTTACTTTTTTTAACTTCTCCATTTCAATTATGAGACTTCATTTGCTTTATATATCGGTATATAGTGGTTAATGAAGAGAGAAAGGCATTGAAAAAGAATGAGGTTTAAAAAGCTCTTCATCAAGTTTTAATTAATAAAAACTATGATTTTGGTGTTTATAGATTTATCTTTAAGAGAAAGAATTCAATAAAGATAGTTTCTACCTCCAATGATGAGGCATGACTATTTTGTATTTGATTTCAATTTATGTTTTTAGTCTAATTGAAATATATCTTATAATTAGAAATGAGGTTTTAGAGGTCATTGAAGCAACTTCATTGACTGAGAAATTTTGAAAGTGAATAAATTCATTATTTATTTCATTCAATATATATATATATATATATATATATATGTATATATATATCTTATCATTAGAAATGAGGTTTTAGAGGTCATTGAAGAAACTTCAGTGATTGAGATTGAAATTTTTTTTAAACTAGACGAATTTATTATTTATTTTGTTATATATATGTGTGTGTTTGCACGCGCGCCTTTCTCTTTTTAAAAATATAGCCACGCGAGACTAGCATTACAATCCCAAGCTCGCATATGCATTTTAATTTTAGGTTGACCCTCTAAGCCTATCATTCTAGAGCAAAGCTCTTTTGAAAATGCCCTTTGACTTTTTAATTTTATTTTCAAAAAAACAATTATTATAGTATTTTTTAAAATGATATTTAAATAACTATCCAATTATATCATAGTTTTTAAATGATATTAGAGTTTTTTATGGTAAAATTAACAACTTAATACACATAATTCTTACAGTGTCTTCTCATAAATATTAAATGCAAATAAAATATTTATTTAGTTATTTTTATACTAAACTTTTTTTTAATATTTAAAAGACTTTATTATTATATGTTTTTGATGCATTCATGCAGATACATTCATGATTTTGTTATTTAATTTTCATTTAAAAAACAATAGTTATGATAAAAACAAAAGACATATTTTTGTTGGAAAAAAAATAAAACAGAGTTTTAATTAAAGAGAAAAATTTTTTATCCTTATTTCAAATCATTATAATTTTTTTTTGTAATATGTAATATTATTGCCTTCTATTTTTAATCAATAAAACATTCTACTAATAGAAAATAATATGTTTTGTTAAAACAAAATAAATTAATAAGAAAGAAGAATTAAAATATTCATAATACTGTTAGCCAAAAGGGTTATATTTGCCTTTGAGCATGCCCTGCTTGTCATGCCATTCATGACAAAAGTAAGCTTTTGAACCACACCCTTTCAATGTCTCATTCTTTTAATGTGAGGAAACTTAATTCTTTAAAAAATATATTTTATGAGTCAGGATGAACGAATAAAATTTTAATTGTCTTAGATTATTACAATAAATTTATATTTTGAATTAAACTCGAGATATATTATGCAGATCATAAACCCTTTACCATCACGCCTTAAACTCTCCCTCTCTATGCTATAACTTTCTCTACACCTAACTAGTAATTATAGAAGAGAAAAAAAAAGGCATTTGTAATGCAAATATTCAAACTAAAACCCATATTTATTTCTCCCCTCCCTTTTATAATGAAAATCTCATCACCCCTCCTCCCCTTCTAACTCACTTCGATAAATAATAGCTCTTTCTCCAAGGGAAGACTGCAAACTTAATGTCGAAATATGAATGAAATAAACACAGAGCCTAGCAAAAATCCAGACGAGAACTCTAAAGTAAAAGGAAAGGCAAAAAAAGAGAAAAGGAAACTAAAAGAAGTAAATGATCAGAAAATGATGTTTTTTTTAATTGTTGAGTTCATCGAGAAAGGTACATGGCAGAAAACAGAGGAGAGAATAGAGGAAACCACCTAACAATAAAGGGTTAATCTCATCACCTTCAACAACATGGACTAGAGACAAGTCAAGTTGGTCCATCTCAAAACTGGTTTTGCCATGGAAAGACGATGAACCAATAAATATTCTATTAATCTTTTTAAAATGAAATGTTTCATCCACTGCCCACTTTCCCATACTCCATACAAATTGGGACAGCAAAGTCATGTTAATCATAATGTTATTTTCAGCAGCATCCATTTCAATATATGTCAGAGAATAATATAAATTATATTCTATGATTTTATCTAAAAGTTTAAATTTTTAGGTGAGGTAGTTTCTTAATATAGTATCAGAGCCTTGTTGACCCAGCAGTCACGAGTTCGAATCTCATCGCTCTCATTCTATTTGATAAAAATCAAGCATAAGATAGTATAGACCTATATATAAGTTTCAAGCATAAAGTATTTTCACTTGAAGGGAGTGTATAAATCATATTTTAAAACCTTACTAAAAAACTTAAATTTTTACATAAAATGGTTTATTAATAATATGGACGGCCATAAATGCTTTATATAAAGAGCTTAGAGATCAACTTTTAGAGAGCAAAAGTTCTACATCAAGAGCTGACAAGCCCTGAAATGGTTCTCCAATCCAAACCGCAACTGAAGAGATGTTCTCCAATGAACAAACATAAATTGATTCGCCTCAATCACTCAGGCAGAAGACTGTGCTCCTTATGCTCATACGATCTCCAATACTTTTCATCCACGCAATATCCAGAAGAGCAGAACTCACTATTTACTCTATTTTATTTGATGAAAATCAAGCATAAAGATAGTGTGAATCTGCGCAAGTTTCAAGTTTAAAAAGCTTTCACTTGAAAAGAGCATGAGAGAATAATATAAATCATATTATGTAACCTCACTTAACAGTTTAAACTTGTTACTTGACAACTTCCAAAACCTTTTATTAAAGCCCGCAATCTTCACCCAGAAACCATTCTGTAAAGGGAAGATGGTGTGTTTGCAGCAAATCCCTTCATTTTGATATCTTCAAGCCCGTAAGAAGTTCAATTTTCTTCCCCTGAATCCAAGTGAGGCACGCTAATAACTCATAAATGGGAAATCCTAGCTTCTTTGGAAATTTCTATGGATGTGTTCAAAAAAACCAAAAGGCCAAATTGACAGCTTTAAAATCATAAGAATATACATTTCACAACAGTCATATTTTGCTGGAAAGTACTGATCAATCTTGGTAAAAAAGATATCCTCAAATCCACTTTCTCCAGATTTCACAAAGCATGCAAGTGTCTGAGCAGCCTCATCATGGAGCTGAACATTTGAGCAAAGAATAAATCCTGAGACACGGCAACATAATCCAAATTGAACTTAAAATTTTCCAAATTGAAATCTAGCTAGTTCAAAGGCAACTAGAAATTCTGGGGGGAGGCATTTCAACGCCATCAAAAGACTAAAGAAAGAAAAACATGTAGCAAATGGTGCCCCAGAAATCACGGCCTTTCATCTGAGAAGTGAAATTGATGTGAGTGGCTGAATCGCATCGGACGCCTGGAAATGATTCTTATAGAGGGTGTTTGGATGGCGTTTCAAACGTCGTTTGGTAGCTTTTTAAAAAAAAAAAATCATTTTAAATGAATATGATTTGGTATTTTTAGATCATTTTGATGTGTTGATGTCAAAAATAATTTTTAAAAAATAAAAAAACATTATTTTAATGTATTTCAGCACTTTAAAAAACTACAGCAACAGCTCTCCCAAACACCCTTTTTATATAGCAATATCCTATCCCGCAACTCCATAGTAAGATATAACAAGCAATGAGACCAAATATCATATCAGAGCACTCAAGATATAGACAGTCAATCTGCGCCCAAGAGCTGCCCAAAGCTGTAAACAATTTGAAATACTCACGTGAAATTTAAACAATATTAATCAGAGTGATTAAACGACTCCATTTTTGCAATGACGACACTGTAGTGAAGCCAGTCGCATTCATTGGTCAATTCAATAATCTCACAGCACTTTGTTTTTTTTTGGGCAAAACAGGGTTATATAATATATAGTGATTATTTTATTTAAAATAGTTTTGTAAATAATCATATTTAAATAGTTTTTTAAAAAAAAATATTTTTTGATATTAATATATTAAAACAATTCAAAAATATTATTTTTAAAAAAAAATACAGTTTGACTGTACTAAATATTTCTATTTGGCCAGACCAATACAGTCGTCACTTTGTGCATATAGCTAGATGGTGGATTTGTTTCTCATCAGTTACTGGTGAGAGAGACATAGGGATAGTGAGCATATTATGATGCATATAAATTAGTATGGCGGTGTTTGATACTATGTTTCAAAAAATATTTTTTATTATTTTAAACTAAAAATTTTTGGTGTTTTTAGATCATTATGATATGCCGATATCAAAAATAATTTTAAAAAATAAAAATAAAATCATTTTGATGTATTTTGAACACAAAAAAAAACACTTATAAAAGCAACATAACAAAATGAAAGTTAGCAAAAGACATTTGTCTATATAAAAACAAATTAAAAAAAAAAAAGCAGCTTACTTGCCCCCTTTCTTCTGTAAGAAAAGCCCTCCACTCCTGCAAAACAATGGAAGTGGTAAGCATTTTACTTGTCCACTAATTGTAATAATCTAGCGACCTATTTCTTTCTTCTATTAACTAGGAACTAAAAAGTAACAAAAATAAACTGTTTATACCAAAATTGAATTGGAAAAATATTAAGGTATTATTTGCATGATTTTTAAAGTTCAAGTACCAAAATGCATCCTCTACAAAACTTATGGCACATCATCCGTGTTTGATACCTTTTGCATTTGGGTCCCTCTTTTTTAATCTCTCTATTTCATTAGAAATCAAAATCACTTGGCCTCCAATTATGACTACATCATAGAAAAAAACAAGTCTAAAATATCAAATTTTTAAAAAAAAATCTTGCATAACCCATCCACAATAAAGTGTGAGTGAATGAGTAGTGAATCCTTGGACAATGAAAAACCCATGTTTTTTAGAGTTATAGTTAACTACACTGTTGGCCTACATTACACCATAGGTTAGATAGAAAAAATTAACTTACAAAAGAAAAATTCAAGCATTACTAATATGTTTCTAGTAAACAAATAAATTAAATTGTGTAAAGATTAACCATATATGATTTGATTAATTTAACAGTTTAAAAGTAAACAAAATGACCGATAAAAATAGAATTTGATTCATAAAAATTCAAGACAACATATTTTTCAAAAAATAATATTTAAACCACAACTTATTAAATTAATTTGGATCAACTTGAGTTAACATGTCAAATTCAAACCCAGATTATGAATTATTATAACATCATATAAAATAAATCAAAATAAATTATGAAACTCCATTCTGAATGAACCTAATATTGAAGAATAAAACTGAAAAAGAAATTAATTAAAAAATATTGCCAAGAATTTTAACTTGATCTAAATTTCCAAATCCATGACTCGATAACCTTATAGAAAATAAATAAAAAATATAAATCAACCCATGTTAACATCTCAAACTCGTGAACAAGGTCATGAGACTATGATAACATCATCAAATAAATCAAAATAAATTATGAAGTTTAATTTTCAATAAACTTCTTTTTGAAAGTTGAACTTGAAACACAATCAATCTAAAAAAAAGATATAATAAACAACCTGAGTCTACCAGAGTTAACTTGCAAAACATATAATCCAAGTTATAAAACCAAGATAACCTCATATAAAGTACAACAAAATAAATCATAAAAACAAATAATTTAAAATAAAAATAAAATTGAACTGAAAACAATATTAATTGGAATATAAAGAATAATTTTACCTAAATACAAATGCATTTTTCATCTATATAAAACAACTATTTTTCGTGTCTCTTTGAGTGTGTGATTGAAGTTGTTTTTGAAAGTGTTTTTTCATTCAGAAATGCATCTAATGATATTTTTTTTAAAAAAAAAAATTATTTTTGATATCAGCACATCAAAATGATATAAAAACACCATTTTTTTTTATAAATTTAAAGTAAAAAATAAAAAAATATTTTATTTTATTTTCAAAAATATGTTTCAAACAGACTCTCAAACATCCCCTTCATCTTATAGGTTTTCTACAACAACTATAATGTCTATTAGCATCATCATAAAGATGCAACACCTAGAAATAGGTACTAAACACAATAAAAATATACAATAGATAAATTATATCCATTAAACGTTTATACACACACACACACACACACACACACACACTAACCAATGCCCCCGCGTCTCATCGCGGGACGACACCATATTTTTTTCAAAAGCAAAAAAATTTTTAATTATGTGAGATTTTGTTTATTATAATATAAATTTAGGTAAAATAATAAATCTGTGGAGAATTCATGTTAAGATAAAAAAAAAGCAAAACATTTTTACAAAAAAAAAATAAAAAAATAATCACTAAAATTATCATCATTATGACAAAAAATAATAAAATCATAAAATTATCTGATCCGAATAATAGATAAAAATGACACGAAAAACACAAAAAAAAAGAGCAAAGGGAAAAGGTGAGCAATATTAATTTGAAAATGATCATCAACATAAATTAAAATTTCAGGACTGAACCAAATAAAAATAAATCCCTAATAAAAAATAAAATGACAAAAAATTAAAAACAAAAACTAAAAGCATAGGTGCATAAATACGGATAAAAAATAAACTTTGTCAAAGAATGACAGAAAAAAAAACAAAGAAATTAATAGCAAATAAAAATTCAAACAATAAGGACTGAAATGAAAAAATAAAATATATAGTTAATTCGAATTGAACGATAAAATTGAAACAAATAAAAACATTGGGACCGAAACAAATAAATATATTTTTTGAAAAATTTGCAGTGTAATTTGTTTTTTAAAAAATAGAAGAATAAGGATTGAAATGAAAAAAAACAAAGAAATTAATAGCAAATAAAAATTCAAACAATAAAAACTGAAATGAAAAATAAAATATATAGTTAATTCCAATTGAACCATAAAATTGAAACAAATAAAAACATTGGGACAGAAACAAATAAATATATTTTTTGAAAAATTTGCAGTGTAATTTTTTTTAAAAAAAATAGAAGAATAAGGATTGAAATGAAAAGTAGCATATATAACTAATTTCAATTAGAGGACACAATCAAAACAAATTGAAATAAACTATATAATTAATTTCAATTGAAGGACAAAATTGAAATAAATAAAACCTTGAGACCGAAATAAATAAAGACATTTAAAAAAAATGTTGTGTAATGTTTTTACAAAATTAAAAGAATAAGTACCAAAATAAAAGATAAAATATATGACAAATTTCAATTGGAGGACCCAATCAAAAGCAATTAAAACCTGCATACCGAAATAATTAAAATAACCAAAAGCAAGCCGAAAATCAAAAGAATAAGGAGTAAATTGAAACCAAACATATATAATCAGTTTCAATTGAAAGGGCACAATTGTAACAAATCAAAAACTATATTGAAAACAACAGTAATAAAAATGAAATTCAAAGACGAGGGACCAAAAAAAAACTTTCTCAAACCTTAAGGACCAAAGTGCATTTACGGGCGACAGGAGAGAAAAAAACTTAAACCCTTCCACCCGAGCTTCACTAGCCACCTTAACCAGACACGAGCTGCACCGGGAAGAAGAGGACATATCAACGGAAGTCGGTTTTTGACCATTGTAAGGAGGCGCGCGTGCGCCGAAAATACTATAGTCGTGTTTTGTAAGATGCGCCTGTAGTGTCTCCGAAAAATAATATTAAAATAATACAAAACTAGCTATACATCCTTGGATCCATCGATAACTACGAAAAAATCACCGTGAAAAATTGTAGAAATACCCCGGGATCTGGCGCCTATGTTTTGTCATTTTCAGGTGTTAATTGCTTAGTTTTATTGTACATAGAAATCAAAAATATTATTCATGTCCCCTAAAAATTGCTAAATTACCCCTGGTCCGGGATGCTTTCTTTTATCGTTTTCGAAGGCTATTTTCATCGTTTTACTATGCAATAAATCTGGAAAATACCACCATGTCCACTGGAAAAATCAAAAATACCCTGGTCGCCAAGGTTAAAAATTTTCGATTCTGGAGGCAAAATGGTCATTTCACTGTTGCAATCCATAGTGAACTGTGTCTAGGTGAACATGATGAAATCCGCAGTAAAATGGCAACGACGATTATATTTTAATTAATTAATATTAAAAAATCATTTAAAAAAAAGGTGCATTTTACAAGTCTTCATGCCCGTACATTAGACCTAGGATAGGCCGAAGATCCCCCACTCTTGAGTATACTCTACGAAGCGTGATCCTTAAGAAGTCCAAAGTTAGCCGCCCAATTGGACTCGGGCAAGTTATTTTCAAGCCCAGGGCCATCTTCTGGGTTTAGCCCATGCAATGTTTTTTTGTAGTCAAATAAGATCAATTGAGTTTTGAATTTTGGGGATATGTTAATGATCATATACGTTACTCTATCCCATGTTATGCTACACATTTATTCTTATATATGTATATATATTTATAAATTATATTTTAATATAATTTAATTATCAAATAAAAATGTGGTACAAATATAAATAGATGGTGAACCACTAATAAACTATCTAAAAATGATTTGATAATTGGAAAAAAAATGATATATCCACTAATTTTAATAAAGTTTAAAAATTTTATTTTGTTGTAGCAATATTTATCAGGATTGCATAGACAACATCAAAATTTTATTAAAAAAACTCTAAACTATATCCATTACAGTTTGGAAAGACCAAGTAGGGAACTGGTTTTTGCCTCCATGGAAAATAAATATATTTTTAATAATATAATTGATATTTCTTTTCAAACTATTTTTTAAAATGTTTTAAAATATTTTTTTTAATAATTGTTTGTTGAGTTTATTTTGATATATTAATACCAAAATAATCTAGAAACATAATTTTTTTTTAATTCAAAAGCCAAAAAAATTAAAAAATTATTGAAAATTTAAGTACAAACATAACCCCAAACATGATCTAAATTGACTATTTTTTGAGCACATTTATTTTTGTGATGAGAAAACATTTTTGTAAGAACTTTATTTTTTAATGTTTTAAAATGCTATGTTAATTTTGTTTTTAAATTTTAAAAAATCAAAGAATTTTTTTTTATATATATTTACATGTAAAAACAACTTTTATCTTTTTAACCACCAAGTGGCAATTTTAAATTAAGTCAAAGTCAATCCACGCCTCTACCAACTCACATGCTAATTAATCTCCAATAATCGACTTTTAAAATCACCATTACTTTTAAAATAAGTTTGTGTTTAAAAGTATTTTTGAAAAAAAAAGATTTTTTTTATTTTAAATATTTTTTTAATATTTTAAAATTATTTTTATATTTAGATATCAAAAATAATTTTTTGAAAAATAAAAATTTTATTTTAATATATATTTTGAATAAAAACTACTTTAAAACGCAAAATAGCAAACTATCACCCCCCTGCCGGCCCTTAATTAACCCCCTCTGCCGGCCCTTAAATAACCCCTCTGCCGGCCCTTAATTAACACTAATTAAAAAAAAGGACTAATCTCTAGATCCACAAACACAGACACTTGGAGTCTATTAGTAACATTATCTCTCCAGTTGACTGTCGAAATCACCCAGTTCTCTGATCGGAATCAATTTCCAAAATGGGAAAAGGAGGCGGTTGCGTTCCGAGTAAGAAAAAACAACCACCAGTGTCCGACGACCCCATTTCCACCACCCGCGAAGCCGAACCAATCCCTGTTAACGACGACGGACGTGATGATATCGCAAGCACATCACTACAGCCCACAATTTCATCAAAATTGAAAATTTTTATTGTGTTTTACTCAATGTATGGGCACGTGGAAGGATTGGCCAAGAGAATGAAGAAAGGAGTGGACGGAGTGGAAGGAGTTGAGGCTTTTCTATATCGGGTTGCAGAAACGTTGTCTGATGATGTTTTGATAAAAATGAAAGCTCCGGAGAAAGATGTTGGGATCCCGGAGATTACGGCGGCGGAATTGGTGAATGCGGATGGTATTTTGTTTGGGTTTCCGACAAGGTATGGGTGTATGGCTGCGCAGATGAAAGCGTTTTTTGATTCGACGGGGCAGTTGTGGAAGGAGCAGAAACTTGCTGGGAAGCCTGCTGGGTTTTTCGTAAGTACTGGGACTCAAGGTGGAGGTCAAGAAACTACCGCGTAAGTTAATAATGCCCTGCTTGTACTTCATGATTCAAAGTTAATGTTGTTGCTGTTAGAATATGAATCTCTTTTACTGGCTAGAACAAATCATAATTATGTTTTGTGAAGTGCCCTTTTGATATTAGTTTGTTGTTGATTCCATGATCAGATAAGCAGGGAAAGCTGGATTTTGTTTGGTAGGAGGGATAATTATTTTAATGTGAAAACTCTTCAAAAAATTATAAAGGTTGTGTTTTTCTCTTTACTTAGCCTTGACTTGGGTGAGGGTTTAGGTAAGAAAGAGTGATTCATGCAAAGTAGAGGTATCGTTGAAACATGGAAATTCAGGTGCAGGGAAATTTGTTTAAGTCCTAAACAAATAGTAGTTGAAAACCTTCTTTGGTCTTGTAAAGTAGTGCAAAAAAGAGAAGAAAAGAAAAGTGATTTATTGAGATTAAAATCAGGCAAACATATAGCTTAGTTAGAACAGAGCAAGACATTATAAAAGTGATGCAACAGGGGTTTTAGGAAGAGTGACATGAGTGAGGAGTGGGCACTGATATACAATCGTAACCAGGTGCATTTTAGTATTAGTTTGAGCATCCAGGAGTTTTGACATGCCTTCAGTTTGTAAGACATTTATACATGCTAAGTTACCCAACCAAACCGAGCTTGAGTTACCTTTGTTTTGGCATTTTCAGGTTCTGTTTCTGGCTTGATGTGCGTTTGTTCTTGGTATATACATATTTTTTCCTTGTCAAGCTAAAAGCTTAATTTAAAGATGAAATTGTGCATTTTCATAAGCAAAAAAGTTGATTTCTTTTCCTCGTTTTTTTTTGGTAAATGTAGTGCATATATTTTGGGATTATAATGTTTTATCATTTGTTTTGATAATGGAGAGCGTTGTCATCTCTGTTGACTTTTCATTTTAAAGATTATAATGTTATAGAGATGGTGGTTTGGATTGTTATGATCACTTATGAAAATGAATGAGCTGTATGAATTCTTTTCTAGAAAACCAATATATATTAATCGTTTTCCATTGCTTTAATCCTCTTGTTTGGGTCGAGACAGATGGACCGCAATTACCCAGTTGACCCACCATGGGATGTTATTTGTTCCAGTTGGATACACCTTTGGAGCTGGCATGTTCAAGATGGATTCCATTCGAGGGGGTTCTCCATATGGCGCTGGAGTTTATGCTGGGGATGGCTCAAGAGAAGCAAATGAAACAGAGCTGGCATTTGCTGAACATCAGGGTAAATATATGGCCACAATAGTCAAGAGGCTTGCCCAGACCTGATGACATGTTTTACTCTTTAGAACGCATTTACCTCCCTTTATCTACAATTCAATTTGTGTGCATTTGTTTGTAATTGGTCTTGTTGTTTTACTTACTGTCATATTTGGAGAATCATACATGGGTCAATTTTATTCCACATTTGTCCCCGTTTCCACTCAGTGCAGCAAGCTGTGATTCGAAATTGTTGGAATAACGATATGAATTTGTTGGATTCGTTATTTTGTAGATTTACTTTTTGTTTGATTGGGAGTCATTGTAATAAACATGTTTTTAAAGCATTTGAGCTACTATTACTTCATTTATATCAATCGTTATGTAAAAATAAAACACAAAACAGTTTCTTTTAAGGCTCATACACTTTTGAGCACCAAGAACTTTATCTGTTTGCAGCTTTGGATTTTTTTCCTCTTTAACTTGGGAATCTTTCTGGTGCAATCCTGTCCTTGAATGATGACTTGGGCAAATATGCTTAAAGAAATCTGAGCTTTGGACAGGGACACCCACCCCAACGTAAGATGATTGATCCATGGTGTGGGAGTACAGTACTAGCTAGTGTGAAAGGAACAACTGCACCACCAAGAAAGTTCCAACTGTGCAAGAAACAAAGTTTACTGAAAACATGATTCCAACAGGCAAAGATTCTGGTAAAAGCTCGTTTTGTCTTCTTTCATGGCATATTTTAGGAGAGAACCAGAACCAGAACCATTGTATCCATGCTGATTATGCAATCTATTTACCTGGTGCAGTCGGAGAGGTATCCATGAAGCTACCTCGTACAATTAGAGAGTCCTCCATGGTTTTTGACTGATGCAAGAATTAGTTCAGTAGTACTTTGGCATGCATGAAAAGTCAGAAATGTTTTCTTGGGAAGAACAAACATCTTTTGTAATCTAACCTTAATGAACTTGGATTAGGTGAAGAGATGCTATTAGATAAAAAGCTGGAATGTGGATCTTCGTTTTTGTTTTTCTTTGACTTGCTTATGGATATTTGAAGCTCCTGATAAAAAACTGGAGTCTGGAATAATGGAGACCCTGCAATTCTGCTTTGTTTATGGGATCGCTTGCTTCTTTCTAGTTTTTTTTTTTTTTAATAGCACTTGTTTGTGAAAAATAATATAAATTGAAAAAGTTTTTAACTGAGGATTTCCCCCCCTAAAGAATATGCTATTGCTAACAGCCGAATCTCACAAACAACTTTCACAGATGTTGAAATGCATATAAAGCAGGCCAGGCACAGATTCTGATTAATTTTTAAGATTATTATTGGAGTTCATGCTTGCTTTTCTACATAGGGGCATAAATCTCTGTTTGCGTGATAGAAACGGCGAGTATTTACTGTCTTGCCAATATTAATGTATGTAATCGAGGTTTTTTTTTATAAAAAAAATGAATTTTTATTATTTTTATTTGTATTTTAAATTATTTTTTTTATATTTTTAAATTATTTATATGTATTGATATAAAAATAATTTAAAAAAGTAAAAAAAATATTTTAATATATTTTTAAATAAATAATATATTTTTTTTAAAAACCTCTTCACAATCATTAAATTTTCACGAAAAAAGTCAGCATAAAGGAAACCTGGGCTTGTTCCCCACTCATCTGTAGTGTTTTAATTGAGTCCCCCAACTACCCATTTTATCAATTGAAACCCTATTTTATATACCTTTTTCTCAATTGAATCCTTACACCGCTAAATATTTTTAAACTGAAACCAGATATTGAACTTTTTTGTTCCAACACTTGATAAAAACACGTGACTTCACGTGCATTCCTGAACAAGATCTCCAATTGAACAAGAGTATTCGATCAAGTAAAAGTACTTGGATGGCCTCAATTGACTAAAGAATTAGTTGGAGTACTAAAAGTAAAACATTGGAACAAAGTATCTGATTTCACACCTCCCAACCATTATAATTCCTGACGCATCCTCGTCAGGTCCCAATTCTAGCTTTGATTTGTTTTATCTCCAATATAAAGGTCCCCTGCTTCATCCTAATTTCTCACTCTCTCACTCAAAATTGAATCAATAAGAAAAATCATGTCAGAAATTCTAGCTTCTTTAAGGTCTCTAATGGCGTCTCATTCTCCACCTCTTGATGCCTTAGTTGTTCCATCTGAAGATTATCATCAGGTACCACGCTTTCACCTCAATCATCTTCTAAACTTTTCAATGTTTGGATCATACGATTTATGATTATTTTTTTCGCAGAGTGAGTATGTATCTGCACGTGACAAGCGACGCGAATTCGTTTCTGGCTTTACAGGAAGCGCTGGTTTGTTAGTTTCAATTATTGATTCCTCTTGTGATTTTTTCTTCAGATTGTAATTAAGTAAGTATTTGATGCTGTTTTTGTGCTTAGGTTTGGCGCTTATTACAAAGAAGGATGCCCGGCTGTGGACGGATGGGCGGTATTTCTTACAGGCAACGCAGGAACTTAGTGCTGAGTGGACGTTAATGCGTATGGGAGAGGATCCTGGTGTTGATGCATGGATGGCTGATGTGAGGCTTATATTATATTTCTTTACTCTATTTGTCAACACTTCGCTATATGCTGTGTTGGGATTTTGTTTTTTCTTGAATCGAATTGATGTTAAAGTGATGGCTGTTAATAGTTTAACTTAGCCAGTATTTCTATGTTTTTTTCTTATGATTTTAGTAGTTTTTTTTTTTTTTACAAGCCTTAGGTTCATGTGGTGTTAAGCATGTCTTTATATTTGGTTTTATTAGAATCTACCAGTGGAGGCGGCTATTGGGATTGATCCATGGTGTGTATCGGTAGACACTGCGCTAAGGTGGCAACGGGCTTTTGCGAAGAAACAACAAAAACTGGTTCAGACTGAAACCAGTTTGGTTGATGAGGTCTGGAAAAGTCGTCCACCAGCAGAAATAAATCCAGTTGTGGTTCATCCAATAGAGTTTACTGGATGTTCGGTTGCAGAGAAGTTGAAGCTTTTGAGAGAAAAACTCAAAAATGAGAAAACTCGTGGCATAATTATCACAACACTTGATGAGGTTAGTTTACATCATCCTTTCCCAAATAATTTGGTTGTTCAGACATATTGAACTGTTAAACCAATTTTTCTTTAATGCAGGTTGCTTGGTTGTATAATATTCGTGGGACTGATGTGTCCTATTGTCCAGTTGTTCATGCATTTGCTATAATAACATCCAGTTCAGCTTTCCTCTATGTGGACAAGAAGAAGGTGTCTGCTGAGGTCAGTTTTATAATTCATTTCAATTGGAGATGCCTTTTACAGTGTACATTTGCAATGTTTTTCATTTGCAACTTAGAGACTCTTTTCTTGAGATTTTCAACTTTCAATCTGTTCTCTTATGTCCAAGATTTCCCAATGATCTTTATATTGTATTCTTTCACTTTCTTTAATTTATGCATCAGCTAGCACTCAATTTAATGTTGGTGTACACCAAGTCTTTTTATCCGATGTCAACTTTAAAACAGTATTTCCTGTCTGTCTTTCTAACATACTTCTAGATTCTTGCACAAATATGAAGTTTTGGAAAGAAACTTAACCTAGTAGGCTGAATAGTATTGAATACCTAATTCATTTGTTTGTGCAGGCAAACCATTATATGGAGGAGAATGGAATTGATGTTCGAGATTACGCTGATGTGAGTTCAGATGTGGTCTTGCTTGCATCTGATCAACTTGACTCGACATCTGAGGTCAAAGGAACTGTTGCTAAAGTTACAAGGACTGACACAGCCATGGGAAATGGTACAAATGAAGCAGGAGGAAACAATAATGACCGTATATGGGTTGACCCTGGTTCATGTTGCTATGCTTTATATTCAAATTTGAATTCTGAGAAGGTGCACATGCTACAATCTCCTTTGGCCCTTGCAAAAGCTCTAAAGGTAGTACATTCACATCCAATGCCAACAAGTTCTCTGTAAACATAAACAAGCCAATACAATAAGACTTTTAATTTTACAAGTTCAGTTTTCTCTCTAAATATTCATTGAAAAGCTACATAAATTGTGTTCATTTTATTGATAGCGTTAAATATATATAATCATGGTCATGCACACCATAGGGCCAGTTTTTTCTCATTGCTAATTATTTCAATAACCTAGAACCCTGTTGAGTTGGATGGCTTGAAGAAGGCACACGTTCGGGATGGTGCTGCTGTTGTGCAATATCTTGCCTGGTTAGATAAGCAGGTAACTCTGAGATGTAGAATTTCTGGACAATTGATGAATCCGTTTTTGGTTGTTTCATCCTCCTCAATGGGCTCAAGCTTGAACTCACACATTCACCAGCATCCGTGAGAAAAACTTGAACTGATGCCAAATTTTGTCTTGAACATGCAGATGCAGGAATCATACGGGGCTTCAGGCTACTTCTTGGAAGGGCAAAGTGCAAATAAGAAAAAGGATTTGTAAGTTTTCCTGTCGTAGTGTTACTTTCTCTCCATGATTAGACGTTGCAGTTGAACATCCAAAAAGTTTCATATTGGAAATGCTGCATCAGACATTAGGATGTAACCTGATTTATCCTAGTAAAAAATATTGGAGAAGTTTGTGTTTGCTACTGAATAAACAGCAATCTTTGAAATTTAGACTGCTGACAAATCTATGTATCAAGCAAGACAAAATGATAAAAATTATGGCATCAACATACTAACAAGTGCTCCATTGTTGCATTTAATGTGTATGTATATGAAATTGATTATAGACTGAAGTTGTTCACATCTGGTTAATTTTATGCTGTAGTATATATTTCTTGTTTGGTATGTGCATGTGAAATGGATCTTATAAAACCAGTCGAATCTTATTAACTGTACCAAATTGAAATGGATCCTGCTGATTTTCAGGAGCCTTTTATCATAAGCCTTGCTTCTAGATAGTCCATACTGGAAGTGGCAGAAAAGCAGTTCCCATTCATTTGCATTTATTTCATCTGTTATGTGTACTATGAGCATTTTCTATAGTAAGACATGACAGTGGAAATTTATATCTGGTGATGCAAGATCATCCCATTTTGAAAAAGAATCTGATTAATATTTCTGGTTTTAATATGTTTGGATGTTTATTTCTTGTACAGCTTCATCACTAAAGGTATTAGTAGGCCTGATATGGCTATTGATACTTCAATTTATTTTCATAAATATATGTATATAAATTATTAACCTAATTTAAGGAAAACTTTTTGCAAGCTTGACATGACTTTTTTTTGCGTTGGTCTTTATGTCACACACCATGATTGACTGTCATTTTTTGTGTGGATAAAGTACATCATTGCCATTTTACTAGTACACTGAATATTATGTCTTTTTGCCAGAAGTTTACTTTTAAACAATGCTGTATGAGTGGTTCCCCTATTCTCTTGCTCTTCCATATACGTAATACATACATACATATACATATACATACACATATACATATACATATACATATACATACATACACATACACATACATACACATACACATACACATACACATACACATACACATACACATACACATACACATACACATACATATATATATATCTGGGCATTTTTCTTTACCTCTTGTGTTCTGCACAAGATCACCTAACAATGAATGCACACAATGGGTAAGCTTGACATGACATTGAGGTATTTTCCTCATATTAATGGTATATGCTATGGCTTCTGCACAAGATCACTGAACAATGAACACACACAAAATGGCTAAGCATGACATGACATAGAGGTATTTTCAAATATTAATGGTATGTGCTATGGAAGGGCGCGCGCACACACACACACACACACACATATATATGGGCATTTTTCTTTACCTCTTGTGCTCTGCACAAGATAACTGAACAATGAACGCACACAAAATGGCTAAGCTTGACATGACATTGAGGTATTTTCTTCATATTAATGGTATGTGCTATGGCAGGGGAGCTATAAAACTGACAGAGATAACTATAAGTGATAAGCTGGAGGGTTTCCGAGCATCCAAAGAGGTATTCCCACCAAATTCATTTGGAAAAAAATGTCTTATTACATGGAACAAAATAAAAAGTTTAATTAACAGATGATATTAATTGCCTTATTTGGAACAGACTTTGTTTTTTAGTTGTTGTAGTAATATCATCTTCTGTTCATGGTGTATAAAAGTTGGTATTGTCAGTTTCTAGGTATTAAGTTGGTGTTTCAATGAATTATTATTTTTATTTGAATTGTCATGGAGAAACTTACATTTGATTATTGATATATTTCATCCAAAGAGCAGTGCGCAAATCTGTTGTGCTGTATTTGATAGCTGTAGATGGAGGAAGGATTATAGAAGATAGCCAAACATGAATTTAGATCACTTGGATTAAATTAATAGGTTGTGACTTTATTCTTGAGTATTTGAAAGCGAGTTTTTTTTACGTCAACATAATTAGGGATTTTTAGCTTCTTCTACTTTATAGTCGGTTTTACATGTGTTTTTTGGTTACAAGGTATAGGAATTTGCCAACATTTATTTTTGAAGTGATCCTGTTATGCTTCCTGACCTGATTAATGAACAGTAAAGTGCAGAAATGTGTCTAGTGGATTTTTATAATTTGTTAGGTTTTTTCTCCTTTGATTGATCATGATGGTCAAAGTCTAGATAAAATGGACTGGATCTCCTTATGGTAGGAGGGTTTGGTTTCCAGTATGAAAACTGAGGACAGCCTAGTCTAAAATCATTTGAACTCAGGGAATAATGCTATTTGTAAGTGAAAATGGCAACAAGCAAAGGCTTATTTTATCTTGTCATGGAAATTTAATTTTGGCATGATATTTTATTTTATTTTTCTCATTCAAGTAGTTTGACATGATGTATTTTTTTTTTATGTGATACAAATGGCAGCATTTCAGGGGGTTAAGTTTCCCAACAATTTCATCAGTCGGTCCAAATGCAGCAATCATCCATTATTCTCCACATGCTGAAACATGTGCAGAGCTCAATCCAGACAACATCTATCTGTTTGATTCTGGAGCACAGGTTCATAAATTGTTTGGTTTATAATCACAAACTCTGTATAATTAATATTATACTGCTTAATGATGTCTTTTATTCCTTTGATATTTTTATGGCATGAAGTATCTGGATGGAACAACTGACATAACTCGCACGGTCCATTTTGGGAATCCATCAACACATGAAAAAGCATGCTACACTGCGGTATGTGGCTTCAGACTTCCCTTTGAACATTTCAATTGTTTGGAACAGGAGATTAAAGTAGTTTTTGATATCATTACAAAGCACTCCTTTTCTCTCTTCCCACTCCTTTTCATGGAACTCTTATGAAATTAATATTATACAGGTTCTCAAGGGTCACATTGCTTTGGGTAATGCCTGTTTTCCCAACGGAACTAATGGTAATTTCTTCTTTTATCCCTGTTGATTGTTTATATTCCTGTGTACAACTGGTAAACTATGTTAAAGAGAAACATCAAGTTATACTGATTTTACTCATCCATTGATTTATTGTTTTTTATAGGTCATGCCCTTGACATTCTTGCTCGAATTCCTTTATGGAAGGATGGTCTTGATTATCGACATGGCACTGGTCATGGTATTGGATCATACCTAAATGTACATGAAGGTAAGCAATGAACAACAGCTGTTAACTTTGCCTCTTTTCTTCCCTGTTCTTAGTTTGATAAATAAGCTGATTACTGTTTTTGAAACTATCTTGACAGGACCTCATTTAATTAGTTTCAGACCACATGCTCGTAATGTGCCACTGCAAGCTTCCATGACTGTAACGGATGGTTAGTTTATAATCTTCATTGCATTTCTTGTAGGTCAGAAAGAATAACTCCAAAATACTGGGGCTTAGATCTGTGTATATTCCCTTCATGTATATATTTGTGTTTTTCTTCTTCTCTTATAATGGTGGTTGCATTCCCTATCAATTCAGGCAGGTGTGCTCTCATACTCCTAGAGTGGTCTCCCCATAGGTTTACCTTGGCTTTGAGTTAGTTATATTAATAATTTCTACTCTAATGCCCTTGTTTTTGTAAACTTCTGTCTCTGCATATTGTTCTAGTAACATACCCTGCACTTTACTCGGACACATTGAGCTCAGGAGTAGTCAAGATACCATTATATGAGGATCATGCATCCTGAATAGCTTATTTATATTTACAGACTTATTAATCTCAACTTAAAATATTACTATCTTATTAATGTTTACATGTTGTTTGGATGATTTCTATGCATTTTGTTCTACGTTCAAGAACCAAAAATGTAACTTTATGCTAGAATCATTGAAATTGTATAATACGGAGATTTCATTTCTCAGAACCTGGATACTATGAGGATGGGAACTTTGGGATAAGATTGGAGAATGTGCTTATCGTCAAGGAGGCTGATACAAAATTCAATTTTGGTGAAAAGGGCTACTTATCATTCGAGCACATAACATGGGTAAGCACATGCACTTCCATCAAATTTCTGCAGTGATTGTGCCTGCTCTGCTTCTTTTTCACTTCTTGCTGAATATGCTTCAATTCTTCTCAAATCTGTGTTCTCTATAATAATCTGTTTCTTGAGGTAAGACTCTGGAAATGGCTTCTTTGGAAAAGGAAAGAAAATGGGAATACACAACTCGCCTTAGCTATGAATCAAAATAGTCAAAATAACTTGAAAAGAAAGGGAATCATTTTCCGGTCCAAATACTGGAAAACTAATCCAATATTCCAATGAGTTAAAATGATCAGCTGCTCAACATAACTATTTGAATATAGAGAAATGAAAAGTAACTCTTTTGGTGAAATTGGAACAGTAAATCTAATCTTGAAGTGTGTCAAACCGATGGCCCCAAGCTCTAACTTGAGCCGTTTACTAGTTCTTGCCTCTTTGGTTGCTCTGGAATAATTTCATAGTTTGTGTACAATGAAAAGTTTATTATAATTTCCAATTTGGCCTTCCACATGGCTCAATTAGCTTTAAAGTTGAAGGTGTGCTATAAATGTTGTTGAGAAATTGCTTCAAAACTACTGTCTTCGGGCACAAGGTAAACCATTTCTCTGCAAAAATCCAGCTTTGAAGCACATGGAGTTTCTGTCCTTGTATGGCATAAAAATAGAATCTTCTATCACCTTGTTGTATATCTAACTTGTATATTTTCACTTTCGTCCCTGCACATTCGAGATTTTTGCATTTGCTGAAGAAAAGTCCAATTACAATTCATTCTTACCATCAACCTTCCATGATCTCTTGATGTCCAGGCACCATATCAAACGAAGATGATGGACCTGACCCGTCTAGATCCGGAAGAGATAAGTTGGCTGAACACTTACCATGGGAGATGTAGGGATATTCTGGCTCCTTATTTGGATGAATATGAGATGGCATGGCTGAATAAAGCTACCGAACCCATTGGAGTGTGATTCTTGTTTCTAGTAGCCAAGGACCCTCTAAAAAAATAAGAACAAAAGTATGAAGAAAACTGAACTTCAGCCTGTAATTGCGTACGTATTAAACTTCATTTTTATTTTTATTTCACGAGGTAATATATTCAAGCTCCAAAATCAGTCTGTGATGATCAAATACATGAATAGATTTAGTGTGTTTTTAATGATATTAGCTAAATTTTATTTCCTACCTGCTCATTAGAAAAAGATATCTCAGCCACAACCGCCATGGATATTCAAAGAGGACTTCTTGTAGGTGCATGGATATTTTGTAGCTTTTAAGAGGATCTATATTGGTTTTGAGGGCCTCGGGCCTTTGCTTTCAGGTATTTGAAGCTAGTCGTAAAGTTATTCAGCACTTGAGCAAGAGAATTAAATTAGTGTATTTCCAGTTTTTGTTGTTTTTAAAAATGTATTTTTTTCAGAAATTTATTAAAATATTTTTTTAAAATTATTTTTGATATCAGCATATAAAAATATTTAAAAACACTAAAACTATTTAATTTAAAAATAAAAAAATTCAAATTTTCAAAAATATTTTTGAATAAACCAGCCTTAGCAAGCCTTCTCAACACTTAATTTTAGTGCCCTGGCCATGGTTGTTAAAATTGCGAGTTGACATGTAAAATTGTTCGATTTTACGAGCCAACTCAACAACCTTGTCAATTCGGGTAGAAAAATCAAACTCGGTTAAACTCGATCAAAATCAGTCAAAATCGTAACATCAGACTGGATCAATCAGATTTTACGATCCTTTAAATTTTAAGACTGCCGCTTCAAAATTTTAAATTTTAAGGTTGCCGCTTCAAAATTTTAAAGCAAATTGCCTAATTCATTATGCTCCAAATGTTTATATTTATACACAAAATTTTTTACTTTCTCATTATTTATCCGATGTGAGATAAATTGAAAGTTGAGACTTGCTAATTGCTTTGATGATTAACACTGAAGACTGAAGAGTGAAGAATATTTAAACTGAAGTTCAAAGTGGAACAATGCTATTTGTCCAGCATTTCCGCTGGACAAATTGTGTGTGTGTGTGTGTGTGTGTATCATGGAATCACTCTTGAAAATCAATAATATTAACTTTAAAATTTATACTTTTTTTTTTTACTTTTAAATTAATAAAAATTGATGTTTTTAAATCATTTTCATGTCCTGATGTCAAAATAATTTGTTAGAGTTGGAGCTAGTACTAAAATATCGGTGTTGGTACTAGCATTAGTATTGATAATCATTTCAATAATAATGCTATGGACATAATTGTTTTGTAATGTATTTTTAAGTTATTTTGAATTATATATGAACCTTAACTAATGAAGTTTTATGACCATAATTATGTTGTATTGTATTCAGAAATATTTTACTTACGATTTTATGATTTTTCTACCAACACGATTTAGCTGTGATTTTATGATTTTTGTACGGAAAAATTCAGGTACGATTTTATAATTTTACGATCCGAGTTTCTGAAGCCTCTTTTGTGTCGTGTCAAAATCGCGATTTTGATTGGCCCTGACCACCTTTGTCTTCAATAATATTTTTCTAATCATCGCTCCTTTCTCTTCTCTACCGGTCACTTCGATGTCAACAACCTTTACCGAATGACCACTAATTTATCCTCTGGTGGATGGTTCATGATCTCAGATTGCGGGGTTCGCATAAGAACAACCATAGTTGTTAATTCCGTTCCGTTCCAGCCGGAACTTTCCGTTCCGTTCAACAAACCGAGACAAAACAACGTTGTTTTCGTCTCGGTTTTAATTCCGGTCTGATCTAGAAATTCCGACCAAATTCCGGCCGGAACGCCTCAATTCCGTTCCGGGCGTGCTGTTCCGGGTTCAAAATCTATTTTTTGTATTGTTTAAAAATGATTTTTGACATCTATACATCAAAATAATTTAAAAACACCAAAATATTTTAAATAAAAAAGAATTCAAATTTTAATTATGCTTGTTAAATTAATACTTTATTTTTTTGATATATATATATATATATAATTAATTATATATGAACAGTACGACACCGAAACGGCACGCCAGAACGCTCCGAAACCAGAACGTTCCGTTCCAATCAAAAAACCGGAACAGCGACTAGAACGGTATTGACAACTATAGGAACAACTAGTCGAGTCAAGACTTCTATATGAAAGAATATAAATCAGACTGACTAGGTTCGGTATATAGCCAACCCACGTGGTTTGACTTGTTGTTAATCTTGAATATTTATCAACCTGACTCTGTGCTTAGTCTTGATTTAAAATTTTGTCCATGTTAGCTGTCTCCAATTAGCAGATGTCAGGAAGGATTGGATCAATTTATGAATTGCCCCGTATAGAAGTTGCTAGCAAAGAATTGAGGCTCCTTAACTTCTCCGAGTCATGGTCCACTTCCCTAGCTCTTCTTCATCAGAAATTAGATGGCTTGGCCGTAGGATTTGCGCCAGCTTTCAGCATAAATGCATTGACAATTCCTCCTGCAACGGCTCCCTCTCTCGCAGGTCTAAATTCTTCATACCTTTGGTAAAACTAGGATCCGTTTGAGACTTTGATATTGTGGTGGTAATTTTCATGACTGGTTGAAAAAGTAATATAAATAAACTTTTTTAAAAATATATATTCGAGAAATATTTTTTTTAAAGTGAAATAAATAAAAAGCAAGTCCACAAGACTAAAGTTAAAAATGTCATTAATTGCATTAGAAAAAGCAAAAGCTATCTACCTACCTAATATCTTAATTGTTTCTAGCATCTAGTTTTCTAGCGCTTCTCGTCATGCTGCGTTCCATGCTCTCTCTTCATTCGGCATAAGGATCGAATATCCTGTCATGCTGTTGATGTTTCTACTTTATCATTTATGCTATTTTCCCGTCTATAATGGAGTGTAGTGGATTTGTTTTTTTAGTACCGTGGTGTTCGATTAGTTTACACGTATCACAATTAATTCTCGAATTCATTGAACATCCTTTAAGTCCAATAAATAAACATAGCATCGCGGGGTGATAAACATAAATAATAGAGTTCGAATTTTAATGTAGAGTAAGAAAACAAGTCACTTCATCCACTGCGTCAAGACCCGACCTGCAGTATAGTGGATTTGCTGAACGATATAATGGTATAGTACTCTACGTTATACAACCTTTCTGGTTCTGATGTAAGAAAGATAATGTCGGTCAACTTGAGCCTATCAAAGCTCGGTAAGTGGCCTGGCTGAACACTATAATTGGAGATGCAGGGATACTGAGGATGAACCTGAGATGGCATTGCTGAAGCCATTGAAACCTGGAGGCGTATATATGTTTCCTGAATTATAGCTGGTTATTCGGTGTTGATTTCTACTGTGGTTGTACTGATCAGAATTTTAAATCACCATATGTTATGTAGTTTATTCCAAACTATTTAGTAATTAAAAAAGAAGAGAGAAAGCATCTTTCATCATTCCAAGAAACAATCAATTGAAGAAGTAAAAATCTCAGATAGAAATTCAGAGAGGACTTCATGTAGAGGTCCGTGTAGATATATATGTTCGAGGATGCTACTCGCGCGTGGCCTCTATGCACCTTGAGCCTTTGCTTTCAGGCATTTGAAGGCAGACTCGCAGTCATTTGCCACCTGAGCAAGTGAATTGTAAGAGGAGCCAGCCTTGCTCAAAGCTTTTTCAGCGCTAGATTTCAGAGTCCTGACCCTTGCCCTTCTTGCATCACCTTCGTCCATGATCGTTCTAACCATTGTCTCTATCTCTTCTCGAACCACCAATTCCTTTGCTGGGAATGACTTCGAACGAATGGCCACTCCTATATCCTCGGTGAGCATTGCAGCATTCATCCCCTGCTCTGCGTAGAGTGGCCATGCAATCATGGGAACTCCATTAACTATACTTTCCAGGGTTGAGTTCCACCCGCAGTGTGATACGAACCCCCCCACTGATGGGTGCCTCAAGATTTCGGTTTGAGGTGCCCACATTGGGACGACGAGTCCTATCTTACGGGTTCGGGTCAAGAATCCATCAGGCAAGAAATCTGGGGTGTCGTCAGCTCTGTGGTTTGTCTTGAATACGGTTGCTGCTGAATCGTTTTCTATGGGTGGACGAACCACCCAGATAAACCTCTGGCCACTTGACTCTAGCCCACAAGCTAGCTCGGTTGTTTGCTTGGCTGATAGGGTTCCCCCGCTCCCAAACGAGACATAAATCACAGACTCAATAGGCTGCATGTCTAGCCATTCTAACATCTCACTCTTTGGACCTGGTTTAACTGCTCTAACCAGTGGCCCAACGGGGTAGATAGGAACCTGAGCCACCCTCCCTAACTTCTTTCCATCTTCAAGTGAACCAAGTGTTGTGCCCTCCAAATCCTGCCACGTATTCACCAAAATACCATCAAACTTCTGCAAATCAACCCCCATGCGTTTGTACTCGGTGTACATTTGATCATTTCGGTCTAAAATTGGATCAAACGTATCCCCGAACTCAAGTGATTTGCAGCCGGGAATCAATAGAGCTTGTTGGTTCTTAACATGGTTATCTTCAATCACCTTATCAATGGTTGGCATATGTAACGTAAGCGCAAGAAACCATGCAGTGGAAGTGATGAACGCGTACTTCAACATGTTAAACTCATCAGCAATCTCTATAGCTTCGATTCCAAACAAATCAACAATAAGAACCGTTGGACAAAACTTCATGGCTAGTATCGCATACCTCAGTTTCGGTAAAGCCTCCCGCATCATAATTGCTAGCTGTGCTAGGATGCCAGTAGCTGGGGTGATCAGGCTGGAAACGTCCACCGGTGGTAGCAAGACAATGTTAAGCAGGTCAGGACAGGGTGATTGCTTGAGAAGCTGGGATTTTGAAAGGGAATTGTCTGTTGTGACAACAAATACTGTGACGCTGAAGCCATGGTTAGTGACCAGGCGTTTGCCTAGCTCAATGACAGGGATGAAGTGTCCCAAGCCAGGGCTAGATAATAAGGCTGCATGAGGTTTTGTGTTTTGCATGGTTGCAACCAGACAAAGGAAGAAAAAGGGTTGTGTGAGCTTGGGGATGATATTTGTTATGCTGTGCTGCTACGATATAAATAGGCTAGTCGTCGTTGAGGGGCTATTATCACAAGCAATTGTAATTTGGACAGAGCTTTCAATTTTCTTTTTCTTCTTTGTTTTCTCAAGGCTGGCGCTTGTTTGCTACCATGTTGTAGAAAGTGCTTTTTATATTAAAATATACTTTTTTTAATTTTTATATTAGCACGTCAATGTTATAAAGAGCATTTAATTTAATATTTTTTCAAATTAATGCATCTACCGACAGTTTTTATCTTACAAACAGCTTCTAAAATTGCCGTATCCAATAAGTCGTTAATTAATTGGTGACCTTTTTTGAGCTCCCCGTTTCATCAAATTAATGATTCAAGTACGCCTCCAACTTCACAGTCGACATAATTGATATTTATGACTGAATTCCACTGACCAATTCCTTCCGCCACCTCCGATACACGGTGGGTCAGCCAAACAATAATCACATTAAATGTGTCAATGGCCTCTTCAAGCTGTAAGATAGAATAAAATGGATTGGGACAGTGCTTGCTTGATCAACTTGACACATAAATGTATCAGAGCAGTGGTCCAGTTTGCAGGTCGCGCAGCAGACGGCAAGATGGAAAATTGATGAGAGGAGCTGTTGCCCCGTAAAACAAGCATGGAGTCGTTCCTCGTTATGTTGATTGTACATGGAGTCAGTGGATGAAAAGATAGAAACTTGATGAGCGGAGCCTTTAAAGAGACGTCAGTTCTTGATACATTTCATTGGCGTTAGCTTTCCACATTCGATGCATTAATCTTATGACTTGACTCGAAATCGAAGATCTATTCGCGGCGGTGAAAAATAACTTGAAGTCTCTAAATGTACTAGAAAATTTGTGATTTGTATAATAAATTTTAAATTCGAGTAAATATATATATATATATATATATATATATATATATATAATAATTTAAAACAATTAGAATTTTATTTGTATATCTGAATCCATAAAATATATTTTTTAGATAATGAATCGAGAACAACCTAGTTTATCTTCTTTTTTTCACCCATGCCACTTTCATTTACTTACTATATATATATATATATATATATATATATTCGAAGATAAATATATGGGATAGGTAAAAAAAAAAAACCTAAATTCTCTTGAGAGTTCAATCACTATATATATATATATATATATATATATTCGAAGATAAATATATGGGATAGGTAAAAAAAAAAACCTAAATTCTCTTGAGAGTTCAATCACTGTTTAAACACACACCAGTGTAGCTATAGGGTCGCCGCCTTCTACTATATAAAAGAAAATGGAAACTTCCTTCCATGGAAGATTTGAACTGCAATATATAGTGACATTCGTGAACATGAAATATTCTGGCTATTTACTGGATTGTATGAAGACTTCCACTTAAAACAAAAGAATCAGAAGGTGACGAATTACATAAAAACACAAAACCTCATCCAGCTTTTATTGGCTAGCCCTACTACCATGCGACACCTTATCTCTAAACTTGAGCTAGACGTTTCACTAACCATGGTTAA
>CM055333.1:2098045-2129169 GCA_029228605.1 Salix koriyanagi
GAAGCTGGGATTTTGAAAGGGAATTGTCTGTTGTGACAACAAATATGTCCAGCCTGAACAGCTAGGGAGATCAAGGACCGTCCATCTGAATCTTTACAATTGACATCACCACCGTGATCAATCAAGTTAGTTACCAGATTTAGATCACCAGATAGCACAGCAGATCTAAGCAGTCCTGTGATCTGGGTACCAGTACATCCACAAATGGCCCTGTTGAAGAAACAAGAAACATCAGGGATTTTGGTGTGATTAGAGATGATATATTCAGCAAATTGGGGACCCACAAGGTAGACAGGTATGGTGGCGTCTCTAAAAACATGAGGCCCGGGTCTTGAAAACAGTCGGCGGAGCTCATCCTGGTGGGCCTTGCCTGTCGGTAGCATGGATGATTTAACAGTGATGGCGTCAGCAGAAGCAGAGAGGGGGGGCTGGTCGGAGAGGACGACTGTGTAGGATGAAGAGGACAGGGGTGGGATTGTAGAGAAAGGCTGTGAGAAAGAGAAAACGGAAGGGTTTGTGATGGATAAAGAGATTGCCACAGACATGGTGTGCATAAGATTGGTTATCCTGAAAGTTGCGCTGCCGTTTTGACTTCTCTCGTATGCTATCTCCACTTCTTTCACGTCTGCCTTCACTAACCTGTCCATTGAGTCTTGAGCTTCACCCCCTCTTCTTTTCTTTTTTTCTCCGGGAAATTGAAAATTTGGATTTTATTTTGGTGGAGAGGAAAGGGAAGGAGAAGAGATTTCGGGGTGAGAATTGAGATGCTCTTTTCTGCCCTGTCGTTGTTTTCCACCGGTAAGACTATATATTTTTTTAATTAATTAATTATATATATATATATATATATATATATGAAAAAGTAGGTAATTTTATTCCAAGTTGAATGATTCGTCATTTAAGACTGATTTTTATTATTTGGTTTTGTCCGTCCAGGGAAAGGGGAGGGTGGTGGACTTAGGCAATGAAGGTATATGTTTGCAACTTTTTTAATTTTTATATGTTTTTTTGATCTTTTTTATTAAGTTTCGTATCAATCTCCATAAATATTTTTATTTTTCTTTATTTTTTAGAAGTTTTATTTTGTTTTTTTAACATTATAACCCACACAGAAATCCATAAATTTCATCAGTGTCTCGTTTATTTTTTCTTGTTGACTTCTCTTTATTTAAAAAAAAATATATATGGTTTACATTGAGTTTATTTTGAAAGGGAATTGTCTGTTGTGACAACAAATACTGTGACGCTGAAGCCATGGTTAGTGACCAGGCGTTTGCCTAGCTCAATGACAGGGATGAAGTGTCCCAAGCCAGGGCTAGATAATAAGGCTGCATGAGGTTTTGTGTTTTGCATGGTTGCAACCAGACAAAGGAAGAAAAAGGGTTTTGTGGGCTTGGGGATGATATTTGTTATGCTGTGCTGCTACGATATAAATAGGCTAGTCGTCGTTGAGGGGCTATTAGCACAAGCAACTGTAATTTGGACAGAACTTTCAATTTTCTTTTTCTTTTTCTTCTTTTTTTCTCAAGGCTGGCGCTTGTTTGTTACCATGTTGTAGCTAGAAAGTGCTTTTTATATTAAAATATACTTTTTTAAATTTTTATATTAGCACGTCAATGCTATTATCTTAATGCATCTACAGATTACCTACCGACAGTTTTTATCTTACAAACAGCTTCTAAAATTGCCGTATCCAGTAATTCACTTGGTGACCATTTTTCAGCTCCCCGTTTCATCAAAGTAATGATTCAAGAACGCCTCCAACTTCACAGTCGACATAATTGATATTTCTGACTGAATACCACTGACCAATTCCTTCCGCCACCTCCGATCGATACACGGTGGGTCAGCCAAACAATAATCTCATTAAATGTGTCAATGGCCTCCTCTTCAAGCTGTAAGATAGAGAAAAATGGATTGCGACAGTGCTTGCTTGATCAACTTGACACATAAATGTAATAGAGCAGTGGTCCAGTTTGCAGGTCGCGCAGCAGATGGCAAGATGGAAAATTGATGAGAGGAGCTGTTGCCCCGTAAAACAAGCATGGAGTCGTTCCTCGTTATGTTGCCCGTACATGGAGTCAGTGGATGAAAAGATAGAAAATTGATGAGCGGAGCCTTTAAAGAGACGTCAGTTCTTGATACATTTGATTGGCGTTAGCTTTCCACATTCGATGCATTAATCTTATGACTTGACTCGAAATCGAAGACTATTCGCGGCGGTGAAAAATAACTTGAAGTCTCTAAATGTACTAGAAAATGTGTGATTTGTATAATAAATTTTAAATTCGAGTAAATATATATATATATTTATAATAATTTAAAACAATTAGAATTTTATTTGTATATCTGAATCCATAAAATATATTTTTCAGATAATGAATAGAGAACAACCTAGTTTATCTTCTTTTTTTCACCCATGCCACTTTCATTTACTTATTATATATATATATATATGGGATAGGTTATATTTATCTCATTTAGCTTGAAGTTTTTTTTTAAAAAAAACCTAAATTCTCTTGAGAGTTCAATCACTGTTTAAACACACACCAGTGTAGCTATAGGGTCGCCGCCTTCTACTATATAAAAGAAAATGGAAACTTCCTTCCATGGAAGATTTGAACTGCAATATATAGTGACATTCGTGAACATGGAATATTTTGGATTGTATGAAGACTTCCACTTAAAACAAAAGAATCAGAAGGTGACGAATTACATACAAACTCAAAACCTCATCCAGCTTTTATTGGCTAGCCCTACTTGCATGCGACACCTTATCTCTAAACTTGAGCTAGACGTTTCACTAACCATGGTTAAAGATATTGTGTTTCTTCCACTAGTGAGTAATCTCTTTTACCTAGTCAACTCAGCTACTGATGATCTAATGCAATGTTAAAGATATTGAATAATTTAAATTTTTAAATTGAGATTTGTTTTTAAAACCGAAATGATACGAGAGCCTATGATACCAAATAGGTATAAGTATGAATCTCAAAATTTTATTATTTTTTTTATTAAAAAATACCAATAATTTCAATAGAAGTTTTTAATTATAATATTATCAATTATTTTATGAGTAATTATATACAAATATAATATACATCTTTTTTGAATCATATAAATAATCAATGAGAATAAAATACCTATTTTTTTTATTATGAAGTTTTTATTTAACTTTCTCATGTATAATTATAGTTTCATAAAAATTATCAAGGAATAAATATTTTTTATTCAAAATTTCTTTCAAAATCATCATGATAATCTTTTTTTATTGAAAAGAAATACCATATGAATAAAGAAAGTTTATATTTTCTTATAGATAAAAATTACACAAATAAATTGTTTTTGTCTTAGCTTGATATATGTTAGCAAAAATTCACAAGAAATAAACCCTTTTTTCCCATAAAATAATATGATCTTCACGTAGGTCTTCTTATTAAATTAAACAGAAAAAAAATGCAAATAAACCATTTTTTTTAATAAAATCTTTCACAGTTAGATAAATACCGTTAAATAGGAATCCATAACCCGACACAGATAATTAAAATATTGACATTATTGTGAATGGCACCAATTGCTGTCAATCTGCTTCGTCATAGCTTGAGCCCTCGCTTTCTCAGAAGTCATGTTAGGAGTCTGCTAACATTTTCCAAGTTGTGACATGCGTCTTTTTGGAATCTAGCATAATAATTTAAAAAAAATAAGAAAAATACAATTCATAGGCTCTCCCTCTCCCTCTCCCTCTCCCCCTCTCCTTCCCTCATTGTTTTCTTGTCTCCATTCGACACCACCAAGCATGTGGGAAGAGTCTCTTCAAAGCACTTACAAAAGTCTTCGGAGATGTCACATGAGGTAGATGTTGAGGTGACAATGATTTATTGACTTCAACCAATGGCTCAAGTCTTTGAATTTCTCCTTTTTGTGCGTCATTCATGCAGCTAGGCACTGAGAATTTATCAATATTTTCTCACTCTACAGTATGTTTATAAAAAAAATGATGAAAGCAAAATATTTGATAAAAGTTAAATGGAAACATACATGTAAATATGTTTTATTTAACTATCATGAATTAATATCTTTTATTTAGTTAGTACAATGTTGACATGTTTTTATTTTTAAATAATTATATTTTATGCTCTGATAGATTGGATAATTTCCTGTAAGTAACATCGTTAAATTTTACTAGTTTAAAATTCATATATGACTTAATCTTAAATTTTTTATTTACAAGATGAAAAATTTGTCATGTGATCCATTACACATGTAAGCAATACTTAATAATTCTTAACTCTTATAATCTTTAAATCTCATTACATCTTTTCTTTAACCGTTAATGATTGTAATTCTATATCAAGTTTATTAAATGGAAGAGACTACTAGTGGTAGTTTGAATTTACTATGCTTGGATCCTAGATGCTATAATGGTTATTTCATTAATGGATATGTCTTTTATTCTGAAGAATATGGTTAGATTGAAAAAAATTATAATAGTGAAGTTTATGATAAGGGATCAACTTCTAATGAGTTTGAAGTTCATTATTATGGTAGAAAGTTTAAAAAAGAGATTTTATTGTAATATCATAGCGAGCATAACAAAGTCTTATTATTAAAATACTATTGATATGATATCACAAATAGAGGAGTAAAAGAAAATCTTCACCATTATTTGGTCAAAATTAATACAAAGACTAAACTTTGTAACGTCGATGATGTCTTTGATTTTGTCAAGCAATGCCAAGAAGTTTATTATGCATACACTCCTTCCTTTAGAAAAGATCATTCTAGGGTTAATATTTTATATGTATTGAAAACCAAACTCAAGAGTCATCATATTCAAGTTATTTAGGATGGTAATGATAGAGTAACTTCGATAAACGATGACTTTCAAATTAATGATTTTTCATCATGACACGTAAGTTATGAGAAATGCATTCGTCTTCTAGGATAGGTAAATCTTAATAGAGCACATAGATGGATCCTCTATATAAAAACTTGTTTGAACACACAAGTCTATAATCTAAATGTTTGGTTTATTCACACGAATTTATCTTCATCCTAAAACATAGATAGAATACTGGTTAGAAAACCCATTACAACCTTTAAACCATATTCAAACAACACATTGCAACATGCCTCAAATATGGTGTGCTATAGTTGATGATCCCTTTCCAAGCTAAAATTAGTCTTTACCCTTGAATCTATGATAAAATCAATATACACGGGTTTTCTAGCAACCATGAACCAAATAACTAGGTAACGACTCCCTCAACCCTCAAGAATCGCGCGTCAACATATAATAACCATTAGTAGCTAGAAGTTAACCATGACTAGGTACCAAGCACACACATCCTCTCTCGATATATTTTTGTCGATCATGAGGTCAAATTTCAGAGGATGTGTCCCTTTTAAGCAAGATATATACATTGGGAAGTATATTGCTTAATAGAATCCCGACTAAAACATGCAAGTTTATTTTCCTTTTCTACATGATAAAAACAACAAAGTATAGTTTTTGAAATAAGAATTTAGTTGAATAAATGAAATTTTAGGCTTAAAAATACAGAGATACTCGTACGATAACAACATCAATGTAAGTGCATTTGTTTTAATGGATTCAGGTGTCCAAAAATCCAAAATGAAAACCTATGATTGATGTTTGGTTTAGAAAGTTCAAGATTAGTATATACAGAAACATTTTTTAAGATTTAATTTGGATAATTTTCTAATTTTAATAAACTAATTATTTTATGAGATTGATGTGTAAAGAGAAATTATACTTAAAAGAGGCTTCCAACACTGTTTTCAATAGAGTGTGGGAGAATCATGGTGTCATTAAATAAGATTGAATTCAGGTTTTAATATTTTAAAAATATTAAAATTTTATTTTTTATAATCTTAATCGATTATTTTTTCCATAAACCAAATTGCATGATTTCTGGTACAAGACCTAGAAAAAAACAAACAAATATTTAAAAGAAAAATATCTTTCAAGTTAAAACGATATCTATGCGGAGGGGTTTTAGTCCTCTAGAAGTCTTAAAAGGTATAGTGTAAGCTTATATTCAACACGTGATGTCTATGTATTTCTTGTGGCGGTCATAATCTATTTTGGTGAATCAGACCAAGAAGATTCATGGTCCAATTACCATGTACACCAGTGGATTTATTCTGCTTGTTTTGCATTTAAAATATATGGTAAGATTATATTTTATAAGATATTTTTAAAAATTTTTGTATTATATAAAATATTTAAGTATCAATAGCTTCCTTTTATTAGCAACAAGAGTGTGTGATCCAAAACCGATAAAGTTTATTGTTGAAATCCATGTGCAAAATAAGGATTGTCAAAAAATGGATGCATCGATTTGTGAATAGTTGAGCTTAGAAGTTCATGGTAAGTTGAATTTCAACAATTTGTTCTCTTAAGTAATTTAAAAAAAATGTTAACTTGTTTTTTTTTTAGAAAACATATAATACCCAATTGCATAAAAGATATGAGGATGATCATTTGATCCAGATTTATAGTTGGATGTTGAATCGTCTATATGGCCTGATATAAATCAAGTTTATAGTATCTCCAATACTACAACCAAGGATATATGGACAATCCACATTGTATAAATTATTGTATCTTTGTAATCAGGATTAAGTCAACAATCTTCAACCATCTAGGAAATTGTACAAGATTAAGATCAAACTTAGATGACCTAGTCTAGTGTTGAGATGACCCATCTGATGTTCGATATGGTTGACCTAAAGGACAAATTGAATGTGGCTAACCTCTTTGCCATACTGATTTTGGCGAAGATTTGCTTATGCCTCCTTATTTAACCTTTTATTTAAAAAAAAAATTAAATACAATATTGATGAAATTACTAATGGAATTTGAATCACTAATGAAATGAACAACGTATTGAGTCCCTTAAAGAGTTATAGAGAGTTGAGAAAACAATTATAGGACTTGTCATTATTAGATATCAGAAGTTGCCACTATCAAAAGTTATTCTTTAACGATTTAATTCCATCGATAATATGCATATGATCACCGATGGACTTACTAACAATTTATTATGGTGATAATATGTCGTAATCTCGATGAATTATCTACATAATTAATGCCGATAATTTTTCTTTGCTTGGTGTGCTATTTTTGTTTGTAAATCTATCAATGATTACAATACCAATAAAATGACGGACAAAATTAGAATAAATTAAACTTTTTTTTTTCTATTTTTCTTTAATTAAACCCTCAATTATGACCCAAATCATCCTTGGAATTTTAAAAGCTTCCCAAACTCTTTTTTTTTCATCAAGAAACTCAATTATTGATCAAACTTCACCTTTGACTATATATATTTTGTATATTGTTTTGTATTTCTAACCACATAAAAAATAAAAATTATCAAAACAAAAAAATGATTCAAATTGACCAGATAGGTTTTTTGGATTTTATGTTTTTATTTGAAATATGAAAAAATAAAGGGTAAAAAATTAAGTTCTAACAGCCATTATTGACTATCTTCATCCTTTAAACTTTAAAGTCATTTTCTTTGATAAAATAAGTAATAACACTATTGTTTTTATAGGACATCATTTTTTATGTACAAAGTTCAAGAAAATAGCCTTTAATATGACAAATCATAATTTCTACATTTGGAAATTATTATTTTTTACCCCCCTCACCCCCAATTCTAGTCATCCATGTAACATGGTTTTTAAACCCTATTTGGGGTCGATTTTAGACAAATCTTAGGTTATAGGTCAAGTGAATTTATCCAAGTCAACTTAATTTTTTATTCTATAAAAAATAAAAAAATATCAATTTGAAGAAAAAAATGAAAAAAATATTTGACCAAGTTTTTCTTGACCTGACTAGGTTATAGGTTGACCAGGGTTTTTAATTGGGCCATATCGAATCCATTTCCCTCTAATTTTGTTGAAACATAACCCAACCTAGGACTCAAGTCATCTAAATCATTGATCAACCCATGAGGTCAGGTTGAGTTTTAAAATAGTTCTCTATAATAGCCTAGGCATCTAATGTTTTGTTGAGGACATCTACTATATTTGTATTTTATGGCACATGATAATGTATATGGCTATGCAAATTAGGTGGCCCATTTCTAATTATAGAATTCCATGACTTATAAAGCAACATATTTGGTCGAAAAGATAGAAATGCATTTGGTTGAAGAGATGTAAAATAATTTTCTCTTATGGAAAAATATTTATAGTGGATTTATATACTTCTAAAACATAAGGTATATATAAGACATGTTTTTAGAGATAATATTTATTATTTTTTTATCTTGGTAAGAAAAAAATGATTCTAAAATTGTCTAATTAAGGTATATAAAAATAAAAAATTCAAATTTAAAACAGGAAAATTTTTTATATGGTTATTATCATGATAAAAAAAAAAGTTTATTTCCATATGATAAAATTCCAACTAAGAGTCGTGCATGAATGAGAATATATATGACCAAATACAATGCTAATATATTGAATTAGAATTCCATAGTTAGAGATAAGTGGATTCAGATTCACTTTGGGAATTTGAAAAATCCTATGATAGAATTTTTCAAGGGATGTTAATTAGGAAAGCAAATGATATGATTAATATTACTCAATTAATATTTCCTTCTACAAAAATCAATACCTTCTAAATCAATATAAATTGTTCTAACATTTGGCCCTTGGCTGCCCATCTCCTTATTTTTCACGTACCTCTATCTTAATAATAGGTCCCATCGATTAGATTCTGTGTATTGTCCAGCCATGAAAATAACTAAACCCTGTGTAGCTTTGGTAGCGAGCCCTGGCATGGGCCATCTTATCCCCATCATAGAGCTTGGGAAACGCCTGGTAACTTGCCATGAATTGGATGTCACCATTTTTGTGGTGACAAGTGGTGATGTTTCTTCACTCTCACAAGCCTCGTGCCAGAATCTACTAAACATTGTCTTCCTACCACCTGTAGATATCTCTGGCCTTGTTGACTCAGCCACTTCTATCTACACTCAGCTAGCAATCATGATGCGTCTAGCTTTACCTAACTTGCAAGCTGCAATCTCCGCCATGGAAAGTCATCCGGTTGCTCTGATAGTCGATCTATTCGGAACCGAGCTTCTGGTTCTCGGCGGTGAGTTTAAGATGCTCAAGTATATTTTTATTACCTCTAATGCCTGGTATCTTGCACTCAACACATATGTACCAACCCTAGACAAGAATGAGTTAGATAAGCATGTTGAAAACCAGGAACCACTGTGGATCCCGGGTTGCCAGCCGGTTTTATTCGATGACACCTTCGGGCCAATTCTAGACCGCAAGAACCAAATGTTTGTTGAGTTTGTACGTGTGGGGATTGAGATATCAATGGCGGATGGCGTGCTGGTGAACACTTGGCAAGATCTTGAGCCCGCAACACTCGATGCATTGGGAGATGAAAATAAATTAAAACGGGCTATTAAGGCACCGGTTTATGCAGTCGGTCCATTGGTTAGACCGGTTGATGTCAATGTTAGAAGGGATGCGTTAGACTGGCTTGACATGCAACCGAGTCAGTCTGTGATTTACGTTTCGTTCGGCAGTGGTGGGACTCTCTCGACCAAACAAACTATAGAACTGGCCTGGGGTTTGGAGTTGAGCCAGCAAAGATTCATCTGGGTGCTACGCCCCCCTATAGAAAATAATGCATCGGCAAATATTTTCAAAACGGGGAATGCATTTGATGATTCATCAAGTTACTTGCCAGATGGGTTCTTGACTAGGACCCACAATCTAGGGTTGGTGATTTCGACGTGGGCCCCCCAATCAGAGATCCTGGCACATCCATCGGTGGGTGGATTTTTATCACATTGTGGGTGGAACTCAATTCTAGAAAGCATTTCTAATGGCCTGCCTATTATTTCATGGCCTCTGTATGCAGAGCAAAAAATGAACGCAGCACTGTTGACTGGGCTAGGAGTGGCTGTTCGAGCTCAGGCATTGCCATCAGATGGAGTGGTGACGAGGGGGGAGATAAAAAGCATGGTGAGGAGGATAATGGTGGACAAAGAAGGATATGAAATAAGAAGTAAAGTTACGGAATTCAAATATAGTGCCCTAAAGGCTTCAAGTGAGGACGGTTCCTCTTATAATTCAATTTCTAATCTTGCCAAAGCCTTCAAGGACAGGTGGCAATGCCAGAACGTTGAAGATTAATCACTGTTTTTTTTAACAACAAGCATAAGTAATAATAGAGACACACTATAGTGAAAATAAATTTATTGCACTTTTCAACATGTTTGTAACTCTTTGAATTCAATTCATGAAATCTCTCGAGTATTAAAAATTGAATTCAAAAAAATATACAAAAGTAAGAAGTCAACCCCTCTGTATATGATTCCATAAAAGAAAAGTTTGATATTAAAACTAATTTTCTCAAAATACTCATTTAGTCTTTTTTTTTAAAGATATTTGAAGAAAAAAGATGAAAGTAATGAGGATAATATAAGAAATAAACTGAATTCGAACTTTGTCTTTTCGAAACATGTTAATTCAATTTATTTATCAATTGAATTCAGATAAAACACTATAATTGAATTCATTTTGTTACAAAAAAATTGCATATCACCGACAATATATTTTATCGGTATTTAAAACACTAATTCATTTATTAAAAAAACTTTACCAATTGAATAATAGAACGAAAAATAATGTAAAAAAAATATCATCGATGACATACCTTTTCTATATATATATATATATATATATATATATATATATATATATATATATATATATATATATATATATATATATATATATATAATACAAGAGAAATGGATGCTCTTATTTTCTAACATTTCACCAAGTAGCTTTGCTATTTTGAAAAATATTTCTCCTAACATTCACTTTCAGACTTCAAACCAGCAAATCCTTGAATGAATCTAGCCACATCAAACAAGCCCATCGAAGAGGTAAAAAGTAATATTAATAGCACAAACAAAACAAAAACCTAAGTGGAACAACTGCTCAAATCAGTTGCTCATTTTTTTTTTCTTTTAAGACGTTCACGAATTCTCTTGCATCCATATATATATATATATTCGTGTATATATGTTTTTAAAACGTAAGTTGCATCATGCGGGGGCCTTGTGAAATTCAAGTCTTTCACAGAATTGTATTTAAGACAAGAACATAAATAATTTCTCGTTTGCTGAGCCAATATTAATAAACTAATTCTAGTTTTCATCAACCTTTCACAAAAACCTCCATAAATTAATACCTCACTGAAGATGGTGATGGCGACCTCTGCCGAGGTCAACTCTCCTTTCTTTATCTTAGACGGGGTGAGTAATTGCAAAGTTCCATAAAACAAAGGGAAGTGATGGAGGGGTGAAGCTTTTCTATTATCCACCCTCCATAAGCATGTGGGTAGGGTCTAGAACTTAGTAGCCACTGTCTCTAGAAATTGGTGGCAATTGTCTCTTCACGTATTATAGGATGGTCAAAAGAGTTTTCTATTTAGATGAGATAAAATAACAATATAATTTTTTTTAATAGTATTATATATATTTCAAACAAAAATAATATCTAGAAAGGTCAATGATATTTTAATATATTTAATATTAATATAGCTGTTTATTACTAGTAATTAATTAATACAATCCCATTCAAAATACAATTCGCATAAAAATATATTAAATAATTTTTAACTGTTTTAATAACATGTGGAGATAGTTTTTAATTTAGAAATGCTGTTGTTTTGACTTTTTAATATACCTTTCCTCAAAAATAAAAGATAAAAAGTAAAAAAAAAATCATTTTTCTTAACATGTTTTTAACTATATATTCCCTTAAAATGCTCGTACAAAAGCTTTGTTTAGTAGGGTTTCTATCCTCAAGGTCTCCGGTCATGTGGGATGAAGTTGAGTTGAAGAAAAATATAAAATTCAACAATTACAAAGTCCCCTTATGCTCTCACTGAAATTTGAATCATTGATTTTCAAGTTGAAATACTAAAATCAATCAATTGGGTGTTCTATCATCATGGATGACTTCGGATTTTTATTTTTTTTACTTTTATTTTTGTTATATGATCGTTCTAAGCGATTGGGTGTCGTCTACTTAGGTTACGACTCTGGGTATTCTTTTTGTTCCTTTGCTAAATGCTGGTTATTATTTCTCCAAACTCAGAAAAGTGGGGAAGAAGACTCCTACTACTGCAACCAATATCTGTCGATCCATGAACAGCATAAACATATAATTCATCTTTCAGTACTTTATACAAAAGAAAACTTAATTGGAAATGATAAAGTACAAGAACTCATCCTCAAGGACCGAATTAAAACAGTAAAAGATGACAAAAAAGTTAATTTAATATCACTTATTAACTGGCTGAAGCTGGAAATTAAGAATATATGATTACGGAGGTAGCTAGCAATACATTTGCAGGCTAAGCACCTTGAGCCTTTGCTTTCTGGAAATGCAAACTATGCTCACAGTGTTTGGCTATTTGAGACAGTGAATTGTAGGAGGAGCCACCTTTACTACTCAAGGCCTTCTCTGCACTATACTTGAGTTCTTTGACCCTTTTCCTTATTTCAAACCCTTCTTCATCCTCCATGATCTTCCTCACCATCATCTCTATCTCCGCCCTGGATACAACCCGTTCCGACGCCGACGTCTTTGGTCGAACAGCCACACCAAGCTCCTCCGTTAGCATTGCAGCGTTCATACTCTGCTCTGCGTATAACGGCCATGCAATCATAGGCACCCCATTGGTTATACTCTCCAAGGTTGAGTTCCAACCACAATGTGACAAAAATCCACCCGTGGATGGATGTGCCAAGATCTCAACTTGTGGCGCCCACATTGGGACGACTAGTCCCACCTCGCGGGTTCTGGCCAGAAACCCTTCGGGTAAAAACTTTTGAGCTCCTTCAGATCCATCAGCTAGGTTAAAAAATGCCCCGGATGCATCGTTATCTATTGGTGGACGTACCACCCAAATAAATCTTTGCTTGCTCAACTCCAACCCCCAAGCCAGCTCTGTCATTTGATCACTCGACAAGGTTCCACCACTCCCGAATGAGACGTAAATCACAGATTCATTGGGCTGCTTTTGAAGCCAATTCAATACATGGTTTCTCACCGAAGGTCCAACTGGTCTAGCTAGTGGACCAATCGGATAGACGGGTACTTTAGCGACCCGTCCTAGCATTTGAAAATCTCTCAAGGCTCCAATAGTCGTAGGCTCCAAATCCTCCCAGGTGTTCATCAAAATCCCATCAGCCATTGTCATCTCAATCCCAACACGTTTGAATTCGATGAAGGTCTGATCATTCCTATCCAAGAATGCCCCAAGTGTGTCATCGAACGGAACCGACTTGCAACCCGGAATTCTCAGTGGCTGTTTCTGAATAATATGTTCATCTTCCACACTTTTATCTATGGTTGGGACGTATATTGTGATTGCAAGAAACCAAGCAGTGGAAGTGTCGAAAACATATTTCAACATACTGAGCTCTTCGGCAACAGCGAATGCCTCGGTGCCAAACAAGTCGACGATCAAAGCTGTTGGTGGAGACTTCAATGCCAAGATTGCAGAACGGAGGCTCGGTAAGGTCTCACGCATCATTACTATAATTTTTGTCACAATTGTTGCTGTGGGATCGATGAGGCCTGAGATATCAACTAACGGAAGGTTGACAACGTTGAGATTAGGGTGTGGCTCTTCTAGAAGTGATTGTGTGGTGGAGGCATCGGTCGCAACCACAAATAAGGTCACGTGGAAGCCATGGCAGGTGACAAGACGCTTTCCAAGCTCAAGGACAGGGATGAGATGTCCCATGCCGGGGCTGGCTAGTAAGGCTGCATGAGGTTTTGCGTTTTGCATGGTTGCAAGCTTTGAATAGCTAGTGTATAGAGACTGGAAATATTGGGACCTTGGGTTTGAAGTGGTTGATTTGCTTTCCCTTTGTTGCGTTATAGCTCTGCGAAGATATTTATAAGCAAGATTGAAATCCACTTTCGAGATTAATTGATCAAGTCTGACGACAACTAAGGCGACATATTTTATTCATTTGCTAGGTTAATTTACTGCGCACGTTACTTGAGATATTCGTCATTGATTACCAGTTTTGCAATTAAGAAATGGAGGTCAAGTTTCTTGGCACATGACAAGATTTTGATTCGAACACCTCAAGTTATAATGCAAATCCCACCTCAAGAAATTTTAAATTTACTTAAAAAAATAAGGTTATCAATTATCGGTGTGCGGCCAACATTTATAGGGAACCGACGAGAATTTTAAATTCTGATCAACGGGAATTGTGTAACATGTATTTAAGAAAAGAGTTTTAAATATATCTCGAATTGAATGACTTATATTATAATCAGCTTATTAAAATGGTATATAATTTTATAAGAGAATCATTCTTTTTTTCCAATACTTCATGTATTTTCTTACATAAATAAGCTCAATTTTTATATTTTTAAATTCGATATGTATATTGTATTTTTAAATATTAATGAAATTATATTTTTTTAAATAAAAAAAATATATAACCAGGATAATGTAATCAGACACGATAGTTAATAATTATCAATTTCCTGGGTTTCTTTCCTGCCGACTTTAATTTTGCGCTGACCTCAATCTCATCATCCACTATTACTAATTAATCACTAATTAATTAATGCCAGATTTTTGAGGAGGTTAAATGATCAGTATTATATTATTATAAGTTTTTTTGACACATTTTTGTAAGTAAAATTCTTTAAATATATACTAAAAATTTAATGCAAACATTTAATCGAATAACTCAAGAACTATGTATGATAATAAATAAAATTAAAAGCAATAACATAACCAAACATAAAACTAGAAAGATCAAAAGACAAATTAAATCAAGATATTTAATTTTATAAGACAAAATATTTACCTAGTTTTATTGAATTTATTTATTCAAAAAATATTTATTCTATCAAATGATATTAAAAATAGAAACTCGTATAAAATTCATTAAATAAAATAAAAATTAAAATATTATGCAATATTGAACATATCATAAATATTATCTGAAAATAAATACTTTTATTTTAAAAACTAAAGTTTTTATATACAAAAAATAGATAGATAGATAGATAGATAGATAGATAGATAGATAGATAGAGATGAATCAAAATGATCTTTTCAAAAATTAAATATGCATAACACCATAAAAAATATTATCTAAAAATAAATACTTTTTATTTTCAACAATAAAATTCTTGTATACAAAAGATAAAAGATAGATTGATAGATAGATGAAAATAATCTTTTCAAAAATTAGATATGTATAACATTGTCAAAAAATAATCTCTATATAAAAAGGTTAAATAAGCATAACTAAATTCACATATGAGGTATATTAATTGAAACATTAAATAAAAAATTATTTAAAAAGATAAATCTAGAAGAAAAAAAAAAGCACTATCAAGAGAAAAAAAATAGTCCAATTATTTTGACTTAACTCGTTAAACTCCTAGATTCAATATTGTTTTTCTCTTAAATTTACATTCAACTTAAAAAAAAAAAAACAAGAAGTCGAGATAGCTTATGGCCTAGCATCATGTTTGTCAAAATCGTGATTTTGACACGAATCGAAAGTTGTTTCTGAACTATCATAAAATCGGAATCGTAAAATAGTACTTTACTTTAAAGTTACCATACAAAAATTATAAAATCACAACTAAAATCATGTGGATAGAAAAATCGTAAAATCATAAGTAAAATATTTTCAAATATAATATAATTTAATTATGGCCATAAAATTTTATTAATTAAGATTTATACATGATTTAAAAGAAATTAAAAATATCTAACAATTATATCATTATATTAGCATTTAAAAAATAATTATTTTTTTGTTTTTTATTTTAAAATAGGAGAGAGAGGGGGCAGGCTAGCCCAAGGCCAGCCTACAGAGAGAGAAGGGGGGGGGGGGGGGGCTAGCTTGTGGTGTGGGTGTGGGTGTGGGCGTGACAGGATAGGGGATAGGCGAGATAGGTTGTAGAGTCTATAAGCAGAGCGGGATGAATTTTGGGATCGTAAAATCAGACCGATCCGGTCTAATTTTACGATTTTGAACGATTTTGACTCGAGTTTTACCCAAAACAATTTTTCTCCCCTATTTGATGAGTTGACTCGCAAAATCGTATGATTTTGCGAGTCAACTCATGATTTTGACAACAGAGCCTAGCATGCATTCAAGCCCAAGGGTTAAATGATCTTTTTTTTTTATCTTGGCACTATATTATCTACAAGTTTATATTATAACCACCATAATGATGGTTTGAAAATCAAGTGGATAGTTTTTTTATCTAAAAATCAATTCTCAACTATTTTAACCCCCCAATACCCTTATCAACATGTTTATAACATATACAAATTATTCTGTCAACTTCAAATTCCTAAAAAATAGTCATAAAATCTCAACTCAAATGAATTTAGTTTTAATTTTTTTAATCAGATTTGGTTTTTCATGCAACATCATGACTCTAAATAAATAATAAAGTGTCTCATCGTCTAAATAATAACCATTTAGTAGCTAGAAATGAAGTAAACGATAACTTTCTCTCTCTTTCCATCTTAACTCTCTCTCTCCACTCTCTAACTAAGAACTAAAAAATAACACAAATAAATTTGTATATTAAAAGTGATTTTTTAAAAAATTTAAAAGAACCTAAAATGTATACTTTGTGTTATTCTTAAAAATCAAGAAGATAAGTAAAATTTTCATGGAAACGTATTTCATGTTTGTTTTTTATTTATTTACTTAGTTACTCTTCTTTCAAATAACTAAAAAAACAGATGTAATTATCCTTTACTTAGGATTAAACAAAACTTCAAATACGAATGAATTATAAAAAAAAATCTGCACAACCATCATGTTCTGTGAGCGCCGCCAAACATTTTAAACCCTTTTATTTTATTTTTATCTAATGGATCGTGCATGTGATGTCAAACCGTTCCGGTTAATTTAATCTTTCTCGAATCACAGCACATGGCGATGGCATTGATACAATCATACAATTGATAGTCTTGCCCCACGTAGCTACGGCGGCTATGATACTATCCCCCATCCCGCTGTGATGACCATCTTTTATAGCCATTAGTTTTGCCCCACGTAGCTAGGGCGGTTATGATACTATCATCGCGATGCCCCACGATGGCCTCGCTGACAAGTCCATGAGCTTGTCAGCGAGGCGTGTTCCGGTGCAATGTATTGTTAAAAAAACATATGCTAAAATAATTTATTTTATTTTAATATTTGAATATCAAAACAATAAAAAAAACATAAATTATAAGTTTTAAATCATAATGTAAAATACTATATTAGAGAGAGAGAATTTAGAAAAAAACAATAGACAGTGACGAAATTGAATTGCACAAACTGGGGGCTTCTTAATTACTCGTACAGATGTCGTTTCTATCCTTTTTAAATACTTATTTAATTTAATAAATGAATAAATAATTGCTGATGAAAATGAGTCGAGCTGCGTCATCTCTATATATATCTATTGCTTTTATTTATAATAGCTGTTTATTTTTTCTAGAGAATAAATAAATATGATTTACGGAATCTAACTGGAACCCGGAGCTTTGTCGTTTCATTGGTCCCAAGGTCAAACCTATATATTTTATTTTGGCCTAGCTGTTTATAGACCTAGGTAAGATTTCAAGTTAATTTATAACATAATAAAAGCTAAATCTCTTGTATTATGGATATATTTTTTGTGTTATTCATTTTTTAATTAAGAATTGTACAAAGTAATATTTGCATTTCATAAAAAAAAATTAACAAATCATTTTAAAAAATCTAAAATCTATATAAATGTACAATGAAAAATAATTAATATTTTATATACATTACATGTTATGAGGAATCTTTCAAAAAAATAAATATTGGGCTCATAGATATCTATTCAAAAATAATTGTTAATATTATCATAATAATCTATAATATTATTTGAGAAATATAACAAAGTTAAATAATTAAAATGTCAACTTGAAAAGTCTTAAATAATAGGGATTGAGTGTGAAAAAAGTGAAATGTTATGGACCAAATTGAACATGTCCATGTCATTTGACAACGACCACATGAATTTTGTTTTTTTATAAATGTCAATGTTAGATCTTTATCTTTTAATTTTATTTTAAAATATAACATAAAATTATTTTTTTATAAAATTGATCTCTAATTAAACATTAAAATATTTAACAAAAAATTGAAATTATGAGAGCATACAAATCAAAACAGATAGCAAATTAAACATTTTTTTTGTATAATTTATAAGGATATAATTGAAAACAAATAAAGTCTTATAGTCAAAATGAAAAGCGAAAATTTTGAGGAACCGAAGTTGAAAAGCATTCCACCGTGTTTTCCGTAAATCTTTATTTGTTAATTAGTTGCCGGTTTCAAAATATTTTTTGTATTTGTGAATTTTACAGTGGCCGGCTCACCCTGTAAATAAATAAAAATTAAAAAAAAAAGATTATTTATATTTTTTTCTTTAAATTAATATTTTTTTAATGTTTTTAAATTTTTTTGATGTTCTAATATTAAAAATAATTTAAAAAATAAAAAATATCATTATATATTTATAAAAAAATATTTTAAAAAGAAATATTAATCGCACTCTCGCAAAATTCTTTAATTTAATCATTACCTTGTATTACAATGCAGAAACTAAATTTTGGAATTTTCATCGTCGCCTTTTATAAGTGTATGTTTGGTGAAATGTATTTAAAAAAAAAATATTTTTAATACTATAATAACAAAATCATAATAATAAAAACATTAATTTAAGTTTTTAATGTCAACCCGGAATTTATAATGTAAAACAGCCTCTTGTACTATATATATATAAACACTTATTCTTCTAGAGAGAAAGGAAGAATTTAAAAAAAAACAATAGACAGTGATGGTATAGAATTGCACAAACTGGGGGGGTTCTTAATTACTCGTACAGATGTTTATTCTATCCTTTTTAAATACGTATTTAATTTAATAAATGAAAAAATAATTGTTGATGAAAATGAATCGAGCTGTTTATTTTACTCTAGAGAATAAACAAATAAGATTTACGGAATCTATTTCATTTGTCCCAAGGGCAAACCTATATATTTTATTTTGGGCCAGCTGTTTAGCCGATACTAGCTAAGATGGGAAAAGATTTCAACTTAATTTATTTTATTAAAAAAATCTAGTTTTGTGAGTATATTTTTTTGTATTATTCAAATTTGTGATTAAGAATTATAAAAACAATATTTTCATTTGATAAAAAAATGAAAATATGCAAATTAACAAGTCAAAGTTGTTAATGTTAATTAAAAAGCTAAAACAATATATTTATCTTCACTGTAAAAAACAAATATAGAAATACATGTAAATATTTGACTTAGTGACTTGGATAACTTTTATATTTTTCTTATTTAAATTTTAAAAATAAAGTCAAGATTCTTCTTTTTTTGTTTAAATTAAAAAATCTGTTTTCGCATGGTTTGTTGGATAAAAATGAAGAAAAATAATATAAAAATTAGAAAAAATTATCTTGATTTAAAATAAAAAGTAAAAAAAAAAAAATCTCTCTCTAATGAAAACTTCATTTTCCATTGTTTTTTTTCAAGAACAAGTCTTTTAAGAAAAAGAGGAGGTGACCGGTTGGCTGCAACAAAGTTTTTATCCACAAAAAATAGTCCATGTTTCTAAAAGTTATAGCATTGGGATTTATCCAATAAGATAAAGACATGTTTCAAGTAAATTATATGAATGACTGGCAGATACTTTTATTAGTTGTTTCTGAGAAATTCCTGATGTCCTTTTTTTTCCCTCCAGGAGCCGGCATTGTTGCCTATCCGACTACCATGAATCTTCTACCTAGGTTCTAGAAATACTGTTTTATCTAATTTTATATATTTATTTTCAAATCTTATGTTTATTTGGATTTAATTAAAAAAAATTAAGAGGAAAATTTTATTTGCTTTATTTTTAGATAAATAAAAATATGAATTTATAACTCTAGTTTGCCAACCATTTTACTTATCAAATATATTTTTATCTGACTATATTGGTTGTTTTTTTTTGTTTCCGCTTAATCATAGTGTGCTTATACAAAATAAAGAAATAATTGTGTAAAAGCACACTATATTTGTGCCAATTTAGAGTCTATTTGGTAGTATGGTTGAATTTGCTTTTCAAAGTGTTTTTCTATCAGAAAAGTATCAAAATAATTTTATTTTATTTTTAAAAATTATTTTTGATATCATTACATCAAAATGATCTAAAACACCAATTGTTTTTTATTTAAAGTAAAAAATAAACTATTTTTTTTTTAAAAGTACTTTTAAAACGCAATGTTAATGTGATTAAAAAGGAATTTTATGGCTAACTAGCGATTATTTTGGCTTAAAATTTATTCTTATGAGTAAATCAGGTTTTTTAAAAAATTTATGGGCTCGTGTACCCAAATGATTTCTTATCTAAGAAAACATCCTTAGAGCATCTCCAGCAGTAGAGGCAAATTAGAGAGGCAAATATTTAAAATGGATGTTTGAATAGTGTAAAAATGGCTTTGGCTTTGGTGTGCACTTTAGCAGTAGAGGCATTTTGGAGAGCCATTTCTTTTATATTATTATTTTAATGTAATGCGATTATTTTGTATATAATTTAATTATGCAATTAATAGGAGTAAGTTATATAATTAAATAATTAGTTTTAAAAAACCCTCCAACAATTTAATTATTAATTTTTCAGATTTAATAAAAAATTAAAATTAATTGTTTTATTTGAAGTTTATTAATGCTAAGTATTGTTGTTGAGTGTTATTAATTTCTCATAATTATTTTTTTATATTATTATTATATATTCCTAAATACTACCCCCCCGAAACCCTACATCTTTCTCACTTCTCATCGCCGCCCCCCATAAAATTTCAGCTCACCTCTCCAAACCATATCTCTTTCAATTCATCACATTTGCGCCGCAGCCCCCCACAAAATTCCATCTCTCCTTCTCACTTCTCATCGCCGATCTCTCCTTCACTTCTCATCGCCGATCTCTCCTTCTCACTTCTCATTGCCGCCCCCCACAAAATTCCATCTCTCCTTCCATCTCTCCTTCTTCGTCCCTCACAGCTCCCTTCAAGCCTCTCCCATGGCGCTCCCCCCCTCTCACTCTACTCTTTTCCTCCTCTCCCTCGACTCCCTCTCACTCTGCTCTCCCCCCTCTGTCAAGTTTCTAGCATACGGGTTCTATTTTTTTTATCAACAAATTTGTACAGACAAAAAATATATCAAGTTAAGAAAACAAACCGACAATTCTGGGGCAGAAGGTTTGACAGGAACAAACTTTGATGAAGGTATTTTCTCGCCAACTTTTCTTCTTCGGATTGGATGCAAAATCAAATGTTTTTTCAATTTTTTAATTCTGTGGGTTGTTGTGTTGAATTCTGGGTTTGTTGAATCAGTTGTGTTGTGTGTTTCAATTTCTTTGTTGCTGGCTTTTTATTGTGGCATGGCCAACGGCTATATTGCAACGGTCATTTTTAATTTGCCTCTGCAGGTTTTGATCTGTGGGAATAGCTACCGGATGCCTCCAGAAAATGAAGGAGCCATTTTGGCTCTTCACTTGGCTCCTCTGCTGGAGACGAAATTTAACCCAAAAAAACCAAATATTTGAATTTTTGGCTTTGGCTTCCCGGATGTCTCTGCTGCTGGAGATGCCCTTATAGGTTCCTTCACAAGTTTCACCTATAATGGATGGGTTTTTCATCTTTGTAACAAAAAATACTTCTAATTAAAAAATTAGTGAATGTGCATAAATAACTTTGAAAATAGTTTTGGTCAATTACTAATATTTTAAATATTAGTCTATTTGTATGTTCAGTATTTATATTAAAATATTTACCATTAATTCTCATGAATTAAGAAAAGACTAATTGATTTAAAAAAAATATTGGTTGAATTCTCGAGAATTTAATAAGCTCATTATTAAGATCTTTAGGCGTGTGCAAACCTGAAAAAAATAAACTTATTTTAGAATACAAAATGGATTTATTTTTTATGCATTTGGCTGTATGCAACACAAAAAAAAAAATATTTATTATAATTTGTGTAACACCATGTTTAGCAAAACCATTTTTTATCTTAAAAACAAAACTACCTAAATAGACTCAATGGAGTATTTGCCAAACAAACCGTTAAAATCTAAAAAAGAAGAAGAAGAAGCCCTAAACACTAGGACAACTCAACCTGGTTGAACCAACTAAATCAATATGAGTTATTGACGCAACTAGTTTGACCTTATTAAGTTATTTTGACGGAATTAACCTGAAAACATATCTCAAAAAGAACTAAACAGATTAAACTTGACAAAAATATCTTGTAAGATTGAAGCTCATGCACTTTCAACACCCACATTATGCACTTTCAACACCCACATTATCTAATATTAGATCTAATTACATAAAGAAAAACAACCAAAACACAAAATCATTGTCATCACAGCAAAGGAAACTAACCTTTAAGATCAAACAAATTAAAGCATATAAAATAAACAGGACATCCAAAGTTATATATTTATACGTGCACATATATTTTGTTTTCATTAAGAACATCAATTTTCCACTTTAGTATTCGATTAAAATTAATAAGTCTTTTTGATTTATTAGTTCATATATTTTTTAATTTATTTTAATAAACATTATCTCTTTGTTTCTTAATTAGAAACAAATATCCATACCACCAACACCCTCTTCTTTTAAATTAACTTAAAATCCAATCTAAAATCTGAAGCCCACTTTGATAAGAGCCATACCCATTATATATTAGAAGCGTATGAAGTCGGCAGGCCGATTGCTTTCACTTTTATTTCATAAACTAGCAAGAAAGGGACTTTTAGACTATTACGCTAAAAGATTTTGGATTCAAACTTTTTTAAAAAAAATGGGATTTAAAAAAAAAAAAAAAAAACAGCATCTTTATTATATAATTCAAAAACTTGAAAAGAGTTGAAGTTAAAAGAAATCAAGGCGTTCACACTTTTTCATACATGATTATTAACTTGATTTTTGAACAATAACCACATGTTCAGAGAACATATGCAATCACTCTTGAAAATAAAAACAACAAAATATCAACCGCTTCACGATGCATTCACTTCCATGGTTTTCCATCGTAGCTCAAGCTTTTTGGCCACTAGAGACAGCGCATTATAAGAGGAACCACCCTCCGATAAAGTCTTTGTTGCAATGTTCTTTAGTTTTTTCACCCTGTTTCTTATGTACGTCGCTTCTTTATCCACCGTAATTGTTCTAATCATCATCTCTATCTCTTTCCTTCCTACCACTTCCTCCGATGCCAAAATGTTCGGTCGCACGGCCACACCAAGCTCTTCGGTTAGCAGAACAGCGTTCATCCGTTGCTCGGCGTATAGTGGCCATGCAATAATTGGCACTCCGTTGGTGATGGCCTCCAGGGTCGAATTCCATCCACAGTGAGATATAAAGCCTCCCACTGATGGATGGCTCAAGATTTCCACTTGAGGAGCCCAGTCTTCAATCAGCAAACCCACTTCTCGAATTCGATCTAAGAAACCTTCAGGAAAGTAGCTTGCCATGCTATTAGCCTCGCCGCTCCCTGCAGTGAAATAAGATTCATTTCCTGTTTTTCTTGAAGGTGAGCGTACCACCCAGATAAATCTCTGCTGACTTAGCTCAAGACCCCAAGCTAGCTCGACCATTTGCTCCAAGGACAGAGTTCCGCCACTTCCGAATGATACATAGATGACAGATTCACTGGGTTGCTTATCCAACCAAAGAAATAACTCGCCACTCCTAGAATCATGTGGTTTGAGCTGCCTCGTTAATGGTCCAATCGGGTAAACCGGAACCTTACAAAGCTGACCCAAGAGCTCCTCATCTCTCAATGCTTCCAATGTTTTGGGTTGCAGGTCTTCCCATATGTTCAGCAAAATCCCATCACATTTTGGGATATCCATGCCCATGCGAACGTAGTCCAGGTAATGTTGGTTGGTGCGGTCTACCATGGGGTCAACAACATCTTCCGGTCGGACCGCTTTGCACCCAGGGATTTTCAACGGCTCCTTTGATCAACATATTCTCCTTGCACAACCTTATCAAGTATTGGAATATATATGGTTAGTGCTAGAAGCCATGCATTCGAAGGAATATATACATACTTGGGCATTTCAAATTCATCAGCCACCATCATAGCTTCACTTCCAAATAAGTCAACGATTAAGGCCGCGGGACGAAATGATAAGCCAGATATAGCAGACCGAAGAGCTGGCTTGATTGCACGCATGATAGCACAAATCTGAGTAAAAATAGCAGCATCAGGAATGACAAGCCCGGAGATATTAACCGGTGGAAGTTCAACGATTTCACAGAGGTTTTCAGTCATGGCAGATTGGAGAGTTTGGGATTCCGCCGCGGGAAGACTGAGACGCAACAACAAATATGGTAACGTCGAGGTTGTGGTGTGTGGATAGCCGTTTGCCGAGTTCGAGAATGGGGATTAGGTGGCCCATTCCAATGCTGGCTAACAAGACTACATGGGGTTTTGAGCCTGTTTTGTTCTCCATGAGTAAGAGTAAATATCCAGGTAGCAAGAAAGGAGTGGAGAAGAGAATTGATGGGATAGTTACAGAGAATAAATATTTGTGATGATGCCATTTATATAGAGAGTGTAGAAGAATTGAGCAACTAGGTTCGATTTTAAAGTGCTTTTTTATTTCTAAATAATATATTTAAAAAATAATTTTTGATATTATTATAATTTAAAATTAAAACATATATATTATTTTAAAAATATTTTTGAACTACTAAGATAAATATTATCACAGTCTCTTTCTTGCACGAATCAGCTATTTTGTTTTGAATGATAATTTGGAGGGTCAAATATGCGATAGTTGTTGGTCACCAATTAAAGAGCTTCACTTGTTAAGAGCTTGTAGAGCTCTTATGAATTGTTATTGAATAGTTCGGGTGATACTTAATTAATGCTTTTCCAGAATCATAAATTATAAAGTCAGAACCAAAAGATAGTGATGATCAGTGGCCTTGAAGGGCCAAAAACATTTTTTGAAGATTGCTCCCCTGGCTGGTGATTGAATTGTAACAGCAAAACATTTAAAGAAAAGACCCACGTCTATTCAAAAAAAAAAAAAAACTTATTGGATTAATTATAATATCTTCGTAGGAAATTATGCAACGAGCAATTGACAGAGGAGGATGTAATGATGGATTTTGGAAGATAAAGTGGAAAAAGTTATCAAACAAAACATCTCAAATATTTTGAAATTTTGTAACGAGCAATTGACAAAGGAGGATGTAATGATGGTTTTGGAAGATAAAATGGAAGATATAATGATATTATAAATCTAATTTTATTTTTCCTTTAATTTATTTTCTTGCCTTAAAACTAACTCTAATTAATTTCGAGTTAAAAATTATAATATCTCAAATATTTTATTTTAATATTATATCTAAAAATTCTAAATTCTAAATACATGAATTCTTATTTTCTTTTTTAAATTTATTTAATTTATAATTTACATCTATATATATTTCTCAGGATTTACATTTATGACCACTTAGATGCAACAAAAAATGAGAGAATTTTAGAGATTTTAATTCGATGATTTTGACCCTGTTCATCGGAAATTTAACATATAATGAAAATGGGAGGATTTTGGAATATAAGTGTTATTTAATTGAAAATGATGATTTGCTCTGTATATTCCCCATGTTAAAAGAGATGGGAAATTTAAGTCGTTTCACTTCATAACATTAAGAAATAAGTTAAATCACGCCGTGAATTTAATGTAGCATTAAATATAAAATATTATGGATTATAATAGTGTAATTACATTTTTACCCCTTAATGCACCTCAAATTTATCCTTGGAATTAGGGGTATTGTCGACTTTTCCATGGGACCGGTTGACATTACCAGAATGTTTGGGGGTGTTTTCGTGTTTTCCTAGTATTTTTTCCAGGGTAAAAATATTATTTTACCCATGACAGCAGCCAACAAATAATTGTCTACCCGGGGATATTTTTATTTTTTACATTTCTATGCACAGTAAAATAATCATACTACCCTCAAATAAGATAAAAATCAAGAGTTGTCAGAGGGGGTGTTTCTGGAATTTCACATTTTTTAAAATAATATAAAACGGATATTCCCTTAGAAAAAAAAATTAAAGAGTTGGTTGTAAGGGTGTTTACAAAATTTTATAATTTTTATTATTTTTTTATACAGAATATTGTTAGCGCGTCAACCAAACACGCCGACGGTTTTTTTCATTACACTCCCTTCAGGTAGCGCGTGCGACGTCTTCTGAAGGTGAAAAATATCATTCGTCATCTAACTGGAAGCGCTGTCATTTCCTCTTCCTTATGGTGGTGCGCACGGTGACCCACGGTGGCTAGAGACGTGACGGTGCTCGGTTGATATTTTCTTACCCTTTTCTCTCTCCTGCAAGCTAAATTACATGAAACTCCCCGTTGTTTATTTTGTCTTAATTTCAGTCCCTGCTCTTTTGGCTGTTTTGTATGATCCTGATTATATATTTTGGCTTCATTTCGATGCTTATTCTTATAATTTTGGAATTGGTTTTAAATCCCTTAATATTTTCGGTATAGAAGTTTGGATTTTTTTACTTTTATCTTTCGATTGAAATTGATCATATATTTTATTTTCATTTTGGCTCTTATACTTTTTATTTTTTTATTTTAATTCTCTTATGTTTTATATACATTCTGAAATAGTCCTTATTTTTATCCATATTTATATGTATATGCTTTTAGTTTTTGCTTTAATTTTTATTATTTTCTCTTTGTTGAGTTGTATTTGTTTTCCTTTAGTCCTTAAATTTTAATTTGTGTTTGCGATCATTTGAAAATTGATATTTTTTATTTTTTTCCCTTTGTTCTTTTTGTTTTGTTTTTTATTATTTTTATTTATTCTTCAAGTCAAATGATTTTTTAAAACTAATAATATTTATTTTTGTTTTGTCATTTATTTTATTTTTTATTTTCTCTTTTGTTAAAAAATTAGTTTTTTTTTTCTTTGAGGTAATTTTTTCCCCATTATTTACACAATAATAATAATAATTTTAGTTTTTTTTCTTGCTTGCTCTTTTGTTAAAGTTTTTGGGTTTTTTTTATTCCTCGGGGTAATATGATAAGTTTTATTGTTTTAGTACTAATAGTAATAATAATTTTAGTTTTTATAATCATAATAATAATAGTGACATTATTAATATTAATGATAATAACATTTGTAATTTATTGTAATGGTTATAGTGCTTATGGTAGTTATGGCTTTGATGGTAATAATAACAATAATTCATAAAATAATATAAAAATACCAATAATAACAAATACAATTATAATAATGATAATAATACTAATTATAATTTTAATTATATTAGTAAAAAATAACAATGTTTATTATCATAATGATTATTGTCGTAATAATGACAACGATAGTATTTCTAATTATTATTGACAATAATGGTTATAATGACAACTATAATAACTGTAACAATTTAACAATCATGATAATAACAATGAGAATAATACTTGACATAATTCATTAGTTGATATTGTTATTGTTAAAAAATGACCTTTGAGGATTTTTTATGTATGATATTTCAGGTCTAATACTACGTAAACAGAAAATATACAAAGTCACACGTAGACAAAACAGGTGGAAACATTAGGCTAAATTATCTACAATAAAAAAATATACGAGTCACTTGCTCTGCGTTTCGCCTCAGCCAGAACCAAATCTTTTAACATGTAAGAAAATGTTTATGGTCTTACATTTTTTTTATGATGCTATACATTTGAGCGAAATAATCAACTTACAAAACTTTTGATTATTTTTAAGCTTTGTTTTCTTAAAAATATGTGAGATAATTATATATTTTGATATTTGTTTAATATTAACGTCTTAAAATATATATAAAAAATAAACTAATTTTTTTTTTAAATCACAAATTAATTTAATTTATGTGTTCTGAAATACTTTTAATATAATAATATGAAAAATAAATCTTAATAAATAAAAAATAAAAATTTAATTTCTTTTCTAATAAAATCATTTTAAACTAAAAATATATCAAGTCACACATAGACAAAACAGATGAAAAAAGATAATAAATCACTAACAACAGAAGATTCATTATATATGCATAAGAGAGAGTTTCACTCTCATTTCATGCCACCGAAGCTAAATTTACTAAGTTTTTTAATGTAAGTTGTATTTAATACAAAGATACATAACAATAAAAATTAAAAGTCAAAACTAAGAGTATAAATATAAAAATACAAACAAAAAATTAACTATCCCACAAGCATAGAAAAAAAAATAAAGGGATAAAAACTAAACTAAAAACATAAAAGAATAAGAACCGAAATACAAAACAAAAAATTATATATATTGAAATGAAACAAAAAAAAAATCTTTGTGGCGTAGCGCAAATTAATGGGTCGTAAAACATATCTGATATCAAAAAATTTTTTTAGAAAAAGTGATTCATTAGAGCTCCGCTTTGAGAAATTTGCACTTCTAGATAAAATATGAAATGGGGCTAAGCTATTAATTAACTTCACTCTTCAACTTGTATATGTGTGTGTGTGTATTGGGTGTCGCGGCGATATTTTTCACGGTTTGCGTCTCGCCATCCCCAGATTGGAGAATACTGCGCGCGATGAAAGGGGTGTGTTTGATAGTCGTAAAAATTACAATTATAATTATCAGAAGTTGCCACCTAGTATTACGGTCACTAGGAAACCTACTAGTCAGGGATAAACTAGGTAAGGGGACTTGTTGTGCAAGGAAAGACGCATCACCCCCAATGCACCCTCCCAAAGGCAGATTGCATTGTTGTTTGATTGCTTTTTTAAGTTTTTTTTTCTTACACTGCATTTTTAAAAACCCTTTTTTTTCACGGGTGTACTTTACAATATAATTTTACACCGCAGTTAAAGACTTTTTTTTTCTACGGGTGTACTTTACAATATAATTTTATACCGCATTTTGAAAATCCTGTTTTTAACTATTTGTGAATGTACTTTACAATATAATATTACACCACGATAGCTAAAATAAAATAATTGTTAATTTTTTTTTATATTTTGGCAAAATTCCAGGGAATAATCATAAACTGGTTACAATATCCAATTTTTGTTCAAAATATGAGAAAGATACAACATTTTTTTATGAAAAATATGCTTGAAAAAATCTTGGAATTTGGCTGTATACACGAAAACAACATATTTTTTGTTTTTTTAATGCAATATTTTTATATATATTTTAAAAACAATTCGGGCTAGGTCGGACCCAACTAATTGGGTCGGCCGACTTGGTCTGGGCCGTGAACAACCGGACCAAAAACCATATATATATAAAGTTGTTGCACTGTTCACAAGTGAATTAATTCACTGCATTCAGGTAACGTGAACTAAAATGGAGGGTGACTGATGGTGAGGAGAGGCTTACCTGTCACTGTCGCTGGGTAGAGGAGATTGAGGTGGTTCTCCTTGTGGATGGTGTCGAAAACAGTGGTTTATGGTGGTCGAGAGAGGCGCTGGAAGCTATCGGTCAGTGCTGGAGTCGTCCCTGCTGCTTCGTTGTCGGGGCTGGAGAAGAAGGTTGACCCTGCCAGGGAGCTGCTGGAGGTCACGGTGAGGTTGCCGATGCTAAGGAAGGAGAGAGAGAGAGGGTCCTGGTGGCTGGCTGCTGCAGTTGTGGCTACTACTGGTTTTATAGAGAGAGAGTCGACGTTGCAAAGGAGAGAGAGAGAGGGACCACCAGTGTTGGTGTTCTGCCGAAGGTGGAGAAGAAGAGCTGAGGGATATAGAGGGGGTGACTGTCGTGTGCAAGTTCTTAGTCATGGCGTCCCTACAAATTCCCAGTGCTCGTCGTCCGTGTGCTTTTTTATGCAAATTCTCTTTCTCTGCATGTGTTTGTGTTTTGTGTTCTTCTCGTTAATGACGGTCTCTCGAGTGTAACCATCATCCCCCAGTGTTATTTGAAATTTATAAGAACCTAGAATAGTCAGGATTTTATTCGCTGACTTGGATCCAGGGATGTGATTTCCTCGGATAAAAAAATAAGTTACAAGGGATAATATGGCGGTCCAGCCATAGCTGTTTGATATACAACAGGTTCCACTTCCACCATCTCTAGCTCCCCAAGGTCCTAGCAGCTGTGATTTCTCCTTTGTTTCTTTCAAAAGCAGCAACAGCTGCGCCCTCGGCCACCGTGATAGACCTCTTTGTTCAGGCGCCGTGAACCCCAACTTCCCAGCAGCCGAGCTCCATTGTTTCCAGCCTTCAAAAAATATGTTTTCTTTCATTCTCCTTTCAAAAAAAAAATATAAACAGCAACGTTCTTCCTCTGTTCCACCAGCACCACCGACCTTCTTCTCTTTTCTCCACCGTGAGCAGGTGCTTTCTTCTCGTCCACGCCAGCTCTTCCTCCACCAGCTAAGAAACACCTTCCCCCAGCCAGGTAACATTATTCCTTCTTCTTTCCTTCAATTATTTTCTCTCCTGACCATCTTCCAGACCAGCGACACGGATGGATGGTCCCGTCCAACTGAAAAAACAAAAAACAAAAAAAAAACGTTGTTGGATCATCTATACATCAAGTTAAACTGGGTACGGTGGTCGTGAACCTTAGTCCCATCCAGCCTAATCCTTAGGTTATGGACGCCTTTCTATTTATTCTTGAGGTTGTTTTTTATTTTATTTTTAGTATCTAACCAAACAAACTTTAAAAATATTCAAAAACATTAAAGGGTTATTTTAGATATATTTGAAGGTTTTTTTAATAATTTTATTTAATATTAACCCAAATACTTATATTATAATATACGGATATATATGGTATTACAAATACCTGGTTATCTCCAAAATCTCAAAAAATATCCAAAAAAAATACAAACCTCCCTCATTTCAAAAATACAAAAAAAAAAAAAATTGACTTCATGTATATGGTCAAGTTTCTCTAAAATAGATAATATCTACATATTTTTCTATATAAATAAATCATAA